>OX459113.1:65918443-66243443 GCA_949775065.1 Brachyopa scutellaris | reverse complement strand
AAAGGAGCGGAGTGTGACTTATCAACTCCGAATACATAATCCGTTCCAGAGGAGTTCAGTTTTAGTGCGATCACCACCAAAAGTGGTCTTAGTAGAGGAGTCGTCAAGCTCGAAGCCAAATGAGATAGCCGACCAAAATCCAGAAGTGAGGGAATGTACACTCAGCGGGGAAGGAAGAAAAACAGCAGACCCCAACGAAGAAAAGGCTGAAAGTGATGCATCCTCGGCCAAAGAATTGAGGACCTGATGAACTTCTACAAGGGCAAAAACAATGTTCATCATGAGATCAGGAGACTGACAAGTTTAGTTCGCGCAGCCTATAACAAGATAGTTGACGCAGGATATGTAAGACCTACACGAGATGAAAGTGGCCGTGCCCCAATAACCGCAACAAAGATGACGCAAACAGCGGAGGGGTTAGAAAACCGAGTACTTTGCCTGACCAATACTCTGACAGCAAAACGCGCCGTAAACCATCAGGGGGAAATATGCGACACACCAAAAAGGAAAAGAGATACAACACCAAAGAGTGCATCGCGTTTGAATCTGTTGGCTAAACAGCTCCCACCGTCGAAAAAGAAAAAGGCGTCGATGGAAAAAGGTGCGACGAAAGATAAACCACAGGAGATTAAGGAAATACCAACCCAGTCGCTTGCGGAAGGCAACAAAACTGAACCTGACTGGACCAAACAAAGACCACGGGCAAAAGATCGGAGAAAACCAACCCGCCCCGACGCGCTGGTTCTAAGAACAAAGGGCGATATGACATGCAGATATGCTGCGAAAGGTCAAGAGCAATCCTCAACTAAAAGAACTTGGCGAAAATGTTAACCGCATCAAAAAAACGGCGAATGGCGATCTACTCATTGAACTGAAAAGATCTACCAACTCGCAGGCCACTAAATTCGAGGAACAAATTAAATGTATCCTGGTGGAACAAGCGGAAGTGTAGACGCTAACACATGAGACTCTGATTGAGGTGAAAGATCTTGATGAGGTCACCACGAAGGAAAACGTGATAAATGCCTAAGCAGAGAACTTGGCAAACACCAGTGCCATAAAAGTGTTATGTATTAATGAAGTATATAAGAGACATATACAAGAATCATACTAACATGCGTTAGTATGAGTCATGTGTATAGCAACATAAAAGTCAGTCGATTGCCAACCACGAATGAGTTAACACTCCAATTATAATTACTCTCTCAACCCAAACTGTACATTTAAGTTACTGAACATAATATTAATAAATGAACTATTTCCTATGAATTAAAAAGTCAAGTCTATTATTTACACACAAGTGAAGGTGCAACAAAGTGGCGACGAGGAAAAACAAAAAGAAAAAAAAAAAAAAAAAAAAAAAAAAAGCACGTGAATGTCAAAAAATTAATAACCTCAAAATACAGTTGCACGATGTCTAATAGTCACAGCATGGGTAAATTAGAAGAGTTTGAGCCGGGTGAAGATTTTGATACGTACAGAGAACGTCTAGAAATTTATTTCAAAATAAATGGTATTGAAGATACCAAAAAAGCTCTCATTTTATTGAGTCTGATCGGCAAAAACACATTTAAAATACTCAAATCACTCGTGCAACCGAAAAGTCCATCAGAGTGCTCTTACAGTTATTTAATCGAAGCTCTTGAAAAGTATTTTGCACCGCGATTAAATATTCGGGCGGAGCGCTACAAATTCAATAAAATCGTTCAAGAAGAAGGGCAAAGTGTACAGGAGTTTATCATTCACCTTAAAGAAGTTGCGCAAACATGTGGTTTTGGAGATTTCGCAAAGGAAATTAGTCTGACTAGAACAAAGTGCTGTGAAAATATGGAAGAATTTAAACCAATACAATTAAAGTCGTTTGCGTTGGATGACGCCCTGACAGATCGATTTATAGCAGGTATAAGGAATGAAGAAATACAACGTGCCTTATTAAATGACTCTTCACTCAATTTTGAAAAATGCTGCAATGTGGCGCTCACTATGGAAATGTCCACGAAAGAATCCAAGGCGATACATCCGAGAGTCTCAAACCAATTTTCTGTCAAAACATCATCATCAAGTCCGCAGCATAAACATCATCGCGAAAGTCATCAGTCAAAGTCCAACAATAATAGTGGTAAATGGGGAAAATGTCAAAGGTGTGGTCGTCATCATGATTGCAAATCTTGTCCAGCGAAGAATTGGAAGTGCTATAATTGCAATCGAATCGGACATACATCCGTGGTCTGCACTCATCAAAAGTCTAACACAGTTAAAGTCATCAAAACAATTGCGAAAGTCGAGTCTGAATGTGTCATTCGGAACATTATTGTCGAAGGTCAACCGTTAGCAATGGAACTAGATACTGGAGCTTGTCATAGTCTAATAAGTCTTAGTGAATATAAATCGAAATTTTCGTATTTAACATTGCAACCAGAATTAAATACTCTTATTACTGTTACAGGTCAAAAACTGGATGTTCAAGGGAAAATCAGAGTCCGAGTGGAGTTTCAAGAACACACATATGATTTAGAGCTGATAGTGGTCGAAAGTCCCCAAAATTTCATACCATTAATGGGTCGAGCGTGGCTACAAATTTTAACACCGTGTTGGAAAGAAAAGTTATTTGGAGATTGTCCAGGTTCAGTACACAAAGTCGAGGTAAAATTTGTTGATTTTATTAAAACTAACTTTCCGAATGTGCTTACGTCAAAGCCAAATGAAACAATTAAGAATTTCGAAATAAGTATCGTTCTTAAGGAAAATGCTTCGCCCATTTTTCACAAAGCATATTCAGTGCCACTAAGAATTAAGGATAAGGTAGAACAAGAGTTATACCGCTTAGTTCAAAATGGTATCCTGATTCCGGTCAAGTCTAGTGTGTGGGCAAGTCCCATAGTTTGTGTCCCGAAGTCAAACGGAGACATACGAATTTGCATGGATTGCCGTGTGACAATAAATAAATTCATTGAATCATATTATCATCCATTGCCTCTAACAGAGGAAATATTCGCAAGCTTCGCGAATTGCAATGTGTTTTGTGTAATTGATATGTCAGGTGCATACAACCAGCTGCGAGTCGCTCCGGCTAGTCGACAGCTATTAACTATTAATACGCACATAGGATTATTACAATACACAGTGTTGCCGTTTGGTGTTTCAATGGCACCATCTGCGTTCCAGAGTACAATGGATGAAATTCTAAAAAATTTAAAAAATACGCGTTGCTTTGTGGATGATATTGTTGTCGGGGGTAAGGACGAAGTAGAATGCAAGCAGAATTGCATTGAGGTGTTAAAGAAATTAAATGAGTATAATGTCAAAATTAATCTAAGCAAGTGCCGATTCCTTGAGAAAAGTGTACCCTATTTGGGCCACATATTGTCAAACGGGAAAGTGTTTCCAAATCCCGAAAAAGTTCGAGCAATAGTGGATGCTCCAGCACCTACTAACTTGCAACAACTCCAATCCTATTTAGGATTATTAAACTATTATGGTAAGTTTATACCAAACCTATCTTCGCATTTAAAAGATTTTCATTTTCTTTTAAAGAAAAACACTGATTTCATATGGTCAACAGAGTGTCAAAAAGCATTTGAAACCAGCAAGCTTTTAATTACAAAGAATAATGTCTTAGAATTGTTTGATCCAAACAAACTTGTTATAGTCGCGACCGATGCGAGCCCATACGGTGTGGGTGCGGTTCTTTCACACTTGATTGATGGTGTCGAAAAACCAGTATTGTTTGCATCGAGCTCACTCTCTCCAGCTGAGAGAAATTATTCACAGCTTCACCGGGAAGCTCTAGCAATTATATTTGCCGTCCGAAAGTTTCATAAATATATTTTTGGGAAACCTTTTAAAATATACACTGACCATCAAGCGCTTAGAGAAATTTTAAGTCCACGTAAGGGAACAGCGGGTGTTGCAGCTGCACGTTTGCAAAGATGGGCTGTAATTCTGTCCATGTATGACTACAGCATTGAATATCGTAAAAGCTCACAAATGCAACATGCTGATGCTCTATCTCGCTTGCCCCTTACCGAGTCAACGAATGTGGATAGTGTATGCTTAATTAACTCAGTGAACTTAGAGTCGCCTAATGAATTAATCATTGATACAGAACTTGTGCAGAAAGAAACTGTTCGGGATGAAGTTTTATCATTGATATATGATTGTGTCAAAAGTAACAAATGGCCAAATAAACTACCTAGCCCATTAAAAAATTATTTTAGAGTCAGAAGTAGTCTTTCTTCAGAGGAGAATAAGTTGTTTTATGGAGATAGGTTAGTCATTCCTATGAAGTTAAGGAACGAAGTCCTGAAATTACTTCACAGTATGAACCATGTAGGCATGGTTAAAATGAAGTCAATTGCAAGGTCTTACGTCTGGTGGCCTTGTATTGAAAAAGGCATTGAACAATTTATAAAAGAATGTAACATTTGCCAGTCAACAATGAACACTCCAAAGGAAAAGGTCGAGTCAAAGTGGTACGTATGTGAATATCCATTTCAACGTATCCATTTGGATTTCTTCTATTTTTCAAAATTTCAATTTTTAATAATCGTGGATGCATTTAGTAAATTTCCAGATGTGGTACCCATTCGCAGTAACACGGCGGAAAATTTGATTAAATTATTGGAAAATTTTTTTGCGACCTTTGGTCTTCCAGGGGAAATAGTCACCGACAATGGCCCACCATTTGGGTCATTTAAATTCGTCAATTTCTGTAAAAGCCTTGGCATTAAGGTTAGTAAGTCTCCTCCATATCATCCACAAAGCAATGGTTTGGCTGAGCGTAATGTACAAACGGTAAAGAAAGTTTTAAAAAAGTATTTTTTAGAAAATAAAAACATGGATATGCAGAAAATAATCTCCAAATTTCTTTTTAACCAACGTAATACTCCAATAAATAAAAATTTGCAAACACCTTCGGAACTGATTTTCGCCTTCAAACCAAAAATTTTATTAGATAACTTAAATAGTAAAAAACAAGATAGTAGTAAAAAGATTCCTAAAATTGTACAAAAAGTAGACAATAAAATGTTAATCCAACCAGAAATTGGTTTAAAAGCAATTAATTCATTTAAAAATATTAAGTTCCTGGAGGGAGAAAAGATTTTGTTTCAAAATGTTTTTAAAAACGATTACGTAAATTGGATCCCAGGCACATTTTTAAAAGAATTAAGTGCTTTAACTTGTTTGATAAAAATAGAGGGTACAGTTCGATTTGTTCATTTTAACCAAATAAAAAAATGTGTAAACAGAAAAAATAATACATATTATAGTAATCCTTATTTACAAAATGTAAATGAAAATTCTAATGTAAGTCAAGATAAACTGTCTTCTCCAAGTTTAAATATATCATCCTCATCATTAAACAATAAAGCTGAAATAAAAAGTTCAGCACGTATAAAAAAGAAATATGCTAAATTGAATAGAAATAAACACTTAGTAAATGACAAACTTAGAAGATCTGAACGGTTAAAGAAATTGGGGAAAGTTAATTATTGAAATAGTGGATGACTTATTTAAAGTGGGGAAGATTGTTATGTATTAATGAAGTATATAAGAGACATATACAAGAATCATACTAACATGCGTTAGTATGAGTCATGTGTATAGCAACATAAAAGTCAGTCGATTGCCAACCACGAATGAGTTAACACTCCAATTATAATTACTCTCTCAACCCAAACTGTACATTTAAGTTACTGAACATAATATTAATAAATGAACTATTTCCTATGAATTAAAAAGTCAAGTCTATTATTTACACACAAGTGAAGGTGCAACAAAAAGCAGTGACAATTAAGTCACTTCGGAAAGCCTACAGTGGTACCCAGACGGCAACCGTGAGCTTACCAGCAGATGCAGCCAAGCAGCTCATTTAAGCAGGCAAAGTGCGCATAGGATGGTTTGTGTGCCGAATACGCGAGAAGTTAATCCCAATTAAATGCTACAAATGTATGGAATTCGGGCATATAGCCAGAGCTTGCAAAAGTTCTAATGACTGGTCCAAATACTGCCTACGGTGTGGTAAAAATGGTCACATAGCGAAGTAACGAGGAGCCAAAATGTCTACTCTGCCAAGGCAAGGAGGGTATCGACATTAACCACTTTACAGGAAGCCGTAGATGTCCATCGTACCAACGAGCATGGAGGGAGCTGCTGCCGAAAAAATGAAATTACTGCAGCTAAATCTAAACCACTGTGAGGCGGCCCAATCCCTTTTAACACAAACAGTTCGTGAACTAGATATTGATATCGCAATCTTAAGCGAACCGTACCGGCAATATGATAACACTGTGTATGTTTAGAATTAAGTTAACGTTAAAATATTATGACCACCCTACTCCTCATATTGACCACCCTATACTATTCAAAATATTGTCAAACACTCTCAGATATCATACCCATTCCCATCAATTGTCACCCATGCACCTTTACAGGTGCTTTCCTCTCACATTACAAAATTATTCCCATAGATTAAATTGCTGACTTATCATTTTAATTTGTAAATTAGAGTATAAATAGCCATAAGAATACAGAAATAAATCACTTTGCATTCAGAAGTCAATAGTTTAATTTGCTACCCCCCACCAGAGGTAAGGAGCATTTTAGGTAAAATCAACTCTGGAATCAAAAGAGGTTCCAGGTCATTGGTGACCCCGACGAGATTTTGCTTACCCCCACCAGCGGTAAGGGGCAAATCTCAAGCATACAAACAAGCGTAAACCAGGGCTTCAAACACTGGTTGATTACAAGTACAAAAAGTGCTTGAAATCACAATATCCATAAGCGTTTACCAGGGCTTCAAACACTGGTATATTTCAAGCAATTAAGCCGAAGTATCATCCGGATTTGCAGCACTACCTTCGTTGGACCTATCGCTGAGATTTCATCGCCTGCTAGAATTTCGACATGGACGAAATGGAAGTGTTTAAGATCGTGGCCAGACAGAAGGCCATCACAGAGGAGCTTCAGCGATTTAGAACTAACATTGGCAAAGACGGCCCCGACCGCAAAACCACCGTGTATATAGCAAAAAAAATACGAGGTTCTGGAAGGACTATGGTCGGAGTTCCATTACAATCATGAAAAAATCAAGAAATTCGTGAAGATAGACACTCCATATGTACAAGCAAATACGTATGAGAAAATCAAGAGATTTTACGCCGAAATCAAACTCACTTTGGACTCAATTATGCCCAGCGATGCTGAAAGGCGCCAGGAAGAGCCGATAGGGGCAATCGGTGGGACATCGTATCCAGACACAGGAACCATACCGAAGATTCCTACCCTTCCATTAGAGGAATCTAGAGCGAAGGGAAAAGGCATTCACGACGCTGAGGAACGCCAAGAAGAACCGATTGAGGCAATTGGTAGGACTGCGTATCCAGATACGGGAACGAAGCCAAAGATTCCTACCCTTCCATTAGAGGAATCTATAACGACAGGAAAATCTGAAGATCACCAGACCAAAGGGTACATAGTACCCCCGGTAAATCCTGTTGGAGAAGTTGTCCGAATCATTCGAAGACAAAACACAACCGCAAAATCATTGCAGCGGTTGTTGTTAAGTCTTGAAAACGTCACCACAGACAACTGGAGCTCAACATTCTGTAGCGTGAAGTTAAACACACTTCAGAAATTTTGGAAAGAATTGGAAGAAACTCACCTATTAATTAACGAGTTATGCGAAGACCCAAGCGGCCATGGATACAACGTGGCAGAATACTTTCATCTAGAAGATGAAGTTCAGAACTGGATTATTAAGGTGACGACTAGACTACAAGAATCAACCCAGGTTCCACCATTACCCGGTCCAAATACCACACCAAGTTCCAGGAACATACCGAAAGCAACTTTAAATCTGCCGAATATTACATTGCCTAAATTTGATGGAAACTATATTCAATGGAAGCAATATAGTGATTTATTTACAGAGTTGGTACATAAACAAGACATAGCCAACTGCCAAAAGCTATTTTATCTAAAAACAACATTAACAGGCGAGGCAGAAAAACTCATCAGACATTTTACTACATCGGATACCAACTACAGTGCCGCATGGCAAGTTATAACCGATCGGTACGACAACCCGCGGCTATTGGTAACTGCACAGGTGAACAAATTACTTAATCAACCTGCAATCCAGAATGAAGGTTCTAACGCAATCAAGGTACTACACGACACAACACAGGAATGCCTGCTTAGCTTAGAAGGTCTACAAGTTGACACCAGCAATTGGGATCCTCTTTTACTAAACATTCTGCTCAAAAAATTGGATAGAAGTACACTGACACTTTGGGAGCAGTCACTTAAAGAACCAAAGGCCCTACCATTATTAAGGGACTTCCTATCATTTCTGGAGGTGCGATTTCAGTCTTTAGAAGCACTGGGAACCAAAGCAGTCAGAACAGAAGAATCCAACAGAAGGACAAAGGTAGCTCTTACATCAACAAAGGAAACCAATAGATTATTTGTGGACAACAAAAACATGCGATTTTCCTGTGCCCAAAGTTTCTTGAGCTCACACCACAAGAACGACTACACAAGGTGAAATCGCTTAATCGGTGCACTAATTGCTTACGTTTCGGACACCAAGCTTCAACATGTAGAGCAACACACTGCACCAAATGCAACCAGTATCATCATACCCTGCTTCATGTGATAGCAAAGGGTCAAAGTCATCAAACTCCTGTAATAAATAATAGAACTAGCCTCTCAGCTATCACCAGGAGTCCTAAAGTATCAAAATATGTGCTGTTAGGAACAGCTATGGTAAACATACTAAATAGGACAAATAGCGCCGTTCAGGCCAGAGCATTGCTGGATTCTGGCTCGCAAATGAGCTTCATAACCGAGAAACTAGCTAAAAAACTGCAGCTCATTACGAAACATGAACCCTTTGAAGTCTCAGGAATGGGCAACAAGCCGCTCAAAATAAGCAAAAGGGTCAATATCTGTCTACAATCTCAAGTCACTGGGTACAAAGCACAAGTGCAAGCTTTTGTACTTGATAAAATAACAACGCAACAACCCAATCAGTTCATCGATACCAGCCAGTGGGAAATGCCCGAGAACATCCAATTAGCAGATAAAGGGTTTAGTCAACCTCAATAGAATGATGTTCTTATTGGAGCAGAGCTATATCCCGAACTGCTTTCGGTAGGCCAAATTAAAATAAATCAGACTGGTCCTACTTTACAAAATACCTTACTGGGATGGGTCGTGATTGGAAAAACTATCACTGGAAATACTTCATCACTATTTTGCGGAATAGGAGTGGATACCTCGTCTAATAACCTGAATAACCTGGTTGAACGATTTTGGAACTTAGAAGAAAATCTAGCTTCCCCATCACAAACAATTCCAAAAAGATTAACTAAAGAAGAACATCAGTGTGAGGACATTTATGTAAGAACTACATCAAGAACGCAGTCCGGACGTTACGTCGTAGCTCTACCATTTGCAAACGATCCAATAAGTCTGGGAGAATCAAGAGAGATAGCTGTCCGAAGATTCCTCACACTGGAGAAGAAGCTTCATAGAAACCCGGAAATTAAGAAGCAATACATTGATTTTATACGGGATTACATTGCATTAAATCACATGGAAGAAATCAAATACGATTCAATCTCTTCCAAAGAACCACAATATTTTCTTCCACATCACTGTGTTCTACGCCCAGAGAGTACTTCAACAAAATTAAGGGTGGTGTTTGACGGATCATCAAAGACATCCTCAAATATATCACTCAACGACATTCTGCACACCGGACCAGCCCTACAAAATGATTTATTTTCAATTTTACTACGCTTCCGGACGCATAAATATGTATTCACGGCCGATATCTCCAAGATGTATCGTCAGACACTTGTGAATGAGTATAGTAAACGATTCCAGCGTATCGTTTGGCGGGAATCGATCAGTGAACCGATGAAAACATATCAACTAAATACCGTGACTTACGGTACGAAATCTGCACCTTACCTCGCCATCAGATGTCTTCACGATCTAGCGAAAGGAGCAGACAACCAGCATTCACTAGGAGCCAACATCATCCTTCAAGATATCTACATGGATGATATACTGACAGGTAGCAACAATCTTAAAAACGCTCTACAAATGCAGTCAGAGCTGAAAAACCTGCTGAGTCAGGGGATGTTTCAACTACGAAAATGGTGCGCCAATACACCAGCTCTACTCGAGGGAATACCAAAACAAGATTGTGAAACTGAAACTATGCTTCACAATCACGAAGAAGGATCCATTAAAACATTGGGATTAACTTGGCTACCAGCATCAGACCAATTTCTTTTAAAAACAAATTGGAGTGAAACAAAAAGGATAACTAAACGAAGCATATTATCAGATACTGCACACATTTTCGATCCGCTGGGCATGGTAAGTCCTGTAATAGTGTTAGCTAAAATATTCCTCCAAGAACTATGGGCTTTAAAACTGGATTGGGACGCAGCACTACCTCTGGACATGAACACGAAATGGACAGCCTTCCGAAAAGACCTTCTAAAGCTAAACAACCTAAAAATTCCTCGCCACATGATAGTGAAAGAAGCAACAAATATTGAGCTTCATGCCTTCTCAGATGCCTCACAACGAGCCTATGGAGCCGTGGTGTATTTAAAGTCAACTAATCAAAGGGGAGAAGTCAACGTTCAATTGGCGTGTGCCAAAACTCGAGTCGCACCAATTAAACAACAAACCATTCCCCGCCTAGAACTCTGTGCTGCCAAACTATTGGTACAGTTAGTAAAATTTGTAAAGGAAAGCCTGCCAATCCAAGTCAAACAAACAACGTATTGGACAGACTCACAAATTGTATTGGCCTGGATACATACAAGGTCGGCACTAAAAACCTTTGTAGCCAATCGCATTACATTAATCCAGGACGAAACATCAAAATCACAATGGAAGTTCATCAGATCAGAACTGAATCCAGCCGATCTACTATCCCGAGGAGTTTTTCCACAGCAGTTGTTGAACTCCAAAGTTTGGTTCCAAGGTCCAGCATTTCCAAAGAAACCCCAATCAGAATGGCCAAACCAACCAATAAGGGAACATGATGAGGAAGTACCAGAAACAAAAACTATTAAAACAATACTACTAGTCGTCTCACAGCATCATTTTCTTGAACGAGTCAATCATAAAAACTCATTTAAGTGTCTACAACGGGTGACGGCATACGTTATACGTTTCATCAGTAACTTAAAGCGAGCAAAAAATTATAGACTTCTAGACAAGGTGCTATCTCCACAGGAACTTAAAGCCGCAGCAACAACTATAGTAAAACACGTACAAGAAATCACCTTCCCAGAGGATTTAGCATCTCTAACTAAATCCGGCTGTGTTCTTCAAAGCAGCCATTTAAATTCTCTCGCACCATTTCTTGATGATAGAAAAGTGATTAGAGTAGGAGGACGATTAGAAGCCTCTAATCTACCATACGAGGCAAAACACCAGATAATTCTTCCAAACTCACATACCTTTACGCGACTGCTGATGACAGGGCTACATAACGAACACAAGCATGCAGGACCACAAGCCTTACTTGCAATTTCAAGACAAAATTACTGGATTCTGCGAGGAAAACGGTTAGCACAAACGATAGTAAACAGCTGCGTCAGATGCTTTAAAGCTAAACCGAAAGGCATTGAACAATTAATGGGAAGTTTGCCCGCAGAACGTGTACAACCTACAAGACCGTTTATAAATGTTGGTGTTGATTTTTTGGGCCAGTACAAATTCACTACAGAATCCGAGGTAAACAATCGACTAAAGCATATGTGGCAGTCTTTATATGCTTCTCCACAAAGGCCGTACATCTTGAATTAGTTACAGACCTGACAACTCAAGCATTTCTGGGAGCATTAAAACGGTTTGTAGCAAGGCGAGGCTGTCCAGCAAAAATATTTTCGGACAATGCGACGAACTTCATGGGAGCTCGAAATGAACTCAACGATCTCTACTCAAAGGTTTTCACGGAAGAAAGCCAGACCTCTATCCAGACGTATTGCGCCGGAAGAAACATCGATTGGAAATCAATTCCCCCACGCTCTCCTCATTTCGGAGGTCTATGGGAGGCAGCGGTTAAGTCCGCTAAACACCATATGAAGAGGATATTTTCCAGTGCATCCCTAACACAAGAAGAATTAACAACAGCACTTGCTCAAATAGAAGCCGTACTTAACTCCCGACCATTAACACCTATGTCGGCCGATCCAAATGATCTTGAAGCCATCACCCCAGGTCATTTTTTGATTGGAGCTCCACTGACTGCAATGATTGATCCAGAACTTAGAACATCTCAACTTACGCATATTGCTAGATGGAATCTAGTAACATCGATGCATCGAGAATTTTGGCGCAGGTGGACTAACGAATACCTGCAAGAAATTCAGCAAAGGCATAAGTGGAAACATCCTCAAGAAGATGTCCAACCAGGAACACTAGTTCTCATTAAGGAAGATAATCTACCTCCACTTAAATGGATGATGGGGCGAGTTTTAAGAACTATCCATGGAAAAGACAGGTTAACTCGAGTTGTGGATATTAAAACTGCCACAGGGGAAATAAGACGATCTATCGCTAAGGTGTGCCCACTCCCTACCGAAGTTCAGCCAAAAAATCCAGCTGAAGCCTCTAGCAGACCTTTGCCAACAGCAGTTCAACGTAACACAACAACTGACGCTCCTAGCTCATCTCACGGCTTACGAAAGGGAAAAAAGGTCACACACCCACTAAAAGGACATTTTTTACCCATACAAAGGCAACAGGAATCCATTGAGAAAACTAATCGCAAGCGAAGTAATGCGGAACCACCTCCAATGAAAACCTTGAAAGTAAAAGTAAATCCAATCAAAACGCTCCTAATGGGTTTATTTCTAATAGGCACTGCCTTGGGGCAAACCACAAAACCAAGCACAATATAAGTTCAGCACATTGAGGATAACCCAGGATTATACTTTGAAGACATTGGCGAAGCAAATCTCATCACTGATGACTGGAATCTTTTCATATACTTCAACATGTCCAGTTATTGGCACGAGTTCCAAGAACTTAAAAAAGGTGTAGCCCAACTAAAGGAGAAAGGTATAGAACTACAGCCTCTTCATCCAAATAACTTTTGTATTCCAATCATTAATCTCCTTGAAATGCGCCTGGTGGAATCAGAAAATCTTAATGAGATCCTTAATCATAGAAATGGTATAGCTATAAGAAGGAAAAGATCTCCATTCGATGGCACAGTCGCGAACAAGTTATTCGGAGTTCTTGACCAAGAGTATGCCCAATACATAGAAGACAATATTCAGATGGCCTATAACAATGAAAAACACCTCCTGGACTTAAGTAAAAACCAAACCTCAATTATTGAATCCACAACCAATATTCTAAATAAATCATTGTCTTCTATAAAGGAGCAATTTAGTATTGTTAAACAACAACTTACAATAATTCAAGATTCCATGGGTAAATTAAACCAAGCAGTACAAAGAGCAGAAGTTTTTAATCATGTCACCATCTATGTTACTCAAATAATGGACCGCTTTCAACGAACACAAATAGCAATGCTGGAGGTTATATCAGACACACATCAAGGAAGAATAAACCCTCTACTTCTTTCACCAAGACAACTTTTAACGGAACTGGACAAAATTCGCAAAATAATACCAACGACATTGACACTGCCTGGAAGCAACGAATATAACCTTCCAAAACTCTACGAGCTTCTAAGAGTTAAAGCACGAGTAACATCAACGACAATTTTGTTCCACGTCAAATTGCCTCTATTAAATACTCAGATATTTCAACTATTTAAACTTATACCATTGCCAGTTCAGCAGAATAACTCGTTCATCTTTCTTCAACCATCAACATCATTTCTGGCTATAACTCCATATAGAGATCAACATTTCGCATTATCACAAACTGAATACCAGAGCTGCATAAACATCGATGACAGGCAATATCTTTGCAAGCAGCAACATCCAATTTTCAATACGCATTCCACCGAGAACCAATGCGAAATTTATATGCTTAACCATAAAAAGCAGTTATCTTCATACTGTGTACTAAAATCCATCAATCCAGGAAAGATATGGATCCAACTCCACAATCCTAATCACTGGATATTTGCGGTTCAAGAAGAAGAAGTACTAACCATACTCTGTGAATCTACTATTTCAACCACCGAACTACAAGGAGTAGGACTGTTAAAACTGGCTCCGAACTGCGTCTGCTGTTCCCTTTTTGCCAACACTCAACCTAAGCCAACTTTTGAAACAATCCCATCCGGTACCACTCCAGGAAGTTAGTTTTGACAACAAAGAAATCATCATTCAGGGAGATAATGACTTTGCACTACTAAGAAAGGAAATATCATACCACAAAACTCAACAAACATTGCCAAACTCCATCTCTCACCATGATGTCCATCAATACATTGTCGGATATTTTTCACTATTTATTGTTTTGTTCCTGATCCTCATAGTTCTCCTCAAACGAAGGAATGCGAAGGCTGTCCCATCTCTAAACGACATCGGATTTTAGCTCAAAGATCTCAATGCCGGGGAGAATGTTTAGAATTAAGTTAACGTTAAAATATTATGACCATCCTACTCCTCATATTGACCACCCTATACTATTGAAAATATTGTCAAACACTCTCAGATATCATACCCATTCCCATCAAATTGTCACCCATGCACCTTTACAGGTGCTTTCCTCTCACATTACAAAATTATTCCCATAGATTAAATTGCTGACTTATCATTTTAGTTTGTAAATTAGAGTATAAATAGCCATAAGAATACAGAAATAAATCACTTTGCATTCAGAAGTCAATAGTTTAATTTGCTACCCCCCACCAGAGGTAAGGAGCATTTTAGGTAAAATCAACTCTGGAATCAAAAGAGGTTCCAGGTCAAAACAGTATAGATAGCGGACACGACAGGCAAAGCCGCAATATGGACTTGCGGTAAGCGACCCTTCCAAGAAACAGAGGTGAACCCTGGTACATTCTTCGTGCGTGCCAAAATTGATGGCTGCTACATCTACAGCTGTTACCGTGCCACCGAGTCTTACCATCGAGGAATTTGATAGTTTTCTGGATAGATTGACCATAGATGCTAGAGATCGAAGCCCGACTATCATAGCCGGAGATTGTAATGCATGGGCCACAGAATGGGGCTGCCCAAGGATGAACACGAGAGGATGCAAACTACTAGAGGCTTTAATGGTCCTTGACTTAGTGCTCCTAAACACTGGTAATGAACATACATTTAGCAGGAATGGGGCGGGTTCGATAATCGACCTAACCTTTGTTAGCAACTGCCTTGCTCCGAGAACAACATGGAAGGTCAGCTCACACTATACTCACAGTGATCACCAAGCTATATTGTATGAAACAAGGAATGAAGAAAGGCGACGTCAAAATGCATCCGCGAGAATAACTCCCAGACTAGGGTGGAAGACAAATACATTCGATGAAGAAGCTTTCGCCCTTATGATCGCGGATGCTACGTTGACGGGTTCGGCTAATGAGAAGTCTCTGCAACTGATTACGCACATTACAACGGCGCGCATCTATGGTAAGAAGAACGACGAATACACGCTACCCATCAGTCTATTGGTGGAATGAGGACATTGCACTACTGCGCGCAAGATGTCACCACGCAAGGAGACAGTGCCAGCGCAGTAGAGGAAGAGACGAATTCACCGAACTCCACCATCGGTATAAAGTAGCGCGAAAGGAGCTGAAAACGGCAATAAATACCAGCAAACGTCAGAGCTTCACCGAGCTATGCATTGGAGCAGATGAAAACCTCTGGGGAAGAGCGTACCAAGTGGTGATGAAAAAACTGAAAGTTTTTCGAGCCCCATCCCCCACATGCACATTTTGTTTTGGAGCAAATAGTCGAAGGCCTATTTCCAAGGCAACCGGAAATTTTACTGGAGAACGAGTCATCTTTAGCAGCTCAACAAATTCCTAGGATAACTTCAGACGAGATCCTTTTGGCAAGCAACAGGTTTGGAAATAAAAAAGCCCCTGGACTGGATGGGATCCCAAATATAGCCCTGAAAGCTGCGATTAGAACCAGAATGGACCTGTTTGTGGATATTTATAATGCCTGCTTGAGTGAAGAAGTTTTTCCCGATTAATGGAAGAAACAGAGACTCGTACTACTACCGAAGGGAGGTAAACCTGCAGGAGATCCATCAGCCTACCGCCCGCTCTGTATGTTGGACACCGCGGGAAAAGTTTTGGAGCGCATCATCGGTAACAGATTGGAAGCGGCGATTGAAGAAGCTGGTGGACTATCAACACATCAGTACGGATTTCGAAAAGCACGCTCGACAGTTCATGCCATTAAAGAAGTGGTTGACACGGCGAAAAGGGCCATAGAAGGAAGAAGATGGAGAAGAGGCGCAAGGCAGTACTGCTGCGTCATAACACTAGACGTAAAGAATGCATTCAACACCGCAAGCTGGAAACATATCCTTGAGGCGCTTCGAAATATGAGAGTACCAACCTGCATCAGGGAAATTCTGAAAAACTATTGCCGACAAAGACTATTGCTCTATGAAACAGATGACGGCGTAAAGCAATACGCCGTCACTGGAGGAGTCCCCTAGGGCTCAGTTCTGGGACCAATACTATGGAACCTCATTTACGATGGCATATTTCATCTTCAAATACCAGGCGAGGCAAAAATAGTGGGATTTGTGGACGACATCGCAATAGTTGTAACTGCAAAACTCCTAGAAGAAGTTGTTCAAATTAGCAATGAAACCATTTCAGTAGTTCAACGATGGCTAGCATCAGTCGGCCACGCGCTACCTGAACACAAAACAGAAGCGGTACTAATAACCAGTCGGAAGTAGCGAGAAACCATCACGCTCGCTGTAGGGGAGCATGAGATAGTATCAAAACCAGCTATCAAATACCTTGGCGTTATGATTGACTCAAAGCTTACATTTAAAGAACACCTGGAGTACGTAAGCAACAAATCTTCCCGTGTGGGTGCCTCCATTGCGCGGATTATGCCAAATATAGGAGTTCCAAGATACAGCCGTAGACTTCTCTTAGCTAGAGTAGTCACATCCGTAGTTTGGGCCGAAGCTATGAAAGTGACTTCATACAAAAGAAGAATCATAGCAGTAAATCGACTATGTGTACTAAGAGTTAGTAGTGCTTTCCGCACCACCTCGGACCACGCAGCCTGTGTCATCGCAGGAATGCTACCAATCGATATACTGGCGGAAGAACTGCAGAAAAAGTTCCTAGAGAGCAGACAGGAGCGGCGGCTGACTTACAGCGAAGCGGACACCTGAGAAGGAAGCACAGGATTGATAGAGTGGCAGCAACGCTGGAGCCTTTCTTCCAAGGGCCGTTGGACTTACCGCCTTATCCCGAGTATAGAGACTTGGATAAACCGCAGACATTGTGAAGTTAACTTCTTCATAACGCAACTGCTCACGGGACATGGTTGTTTCCGGTCATATCTTCACAAATACAAGAACGATGACTCTCCCACTTGCCCATCATGCAGTGGTACCCCCGAAGACGTAGAGCATGTATTCTTCCACTGCCCACGATTCCAGCTGCAAAGGGATGCACTTCAAACAACACTGGGAGAAACACCAACTCCGGAGAATCTAGTACATCACATGCCAGAATCGGAAGACAGATGGAACGCAGTGAGTTTCTATGCCAAAGATGTATGCCAGGAGTTGAGGAGACTAGAGCGAGAAAGAAGAAGCCACAGAGTGGAAACGAGCGGTAACGCTGCTGTGTACCAAAACTCACCTACGCAAAGGCACAGACAGGTGGACATACGAATATACATGCGCTCACAGACGGACGCAGACGTGTAACAAATTAACTGCGGCTACAGCGTGGAAATGCCGTTCAGGCAATAGCTCACACAACAGGACCTTCAAACCGAACTTCAAAGACATGAACGTATACGGAATGACACACACACGAACTTACGCACACACCATGCGAAACTAACGAACTAGACTAGACCCACACGTACTGACATATATATAAACGAACAATACCCTTCAGGACAGTTTCAGACACATTGACAAAGGCATGTGAAGATGAGGAAAAGCTACGGCTGAAGTCCCCCCCATGACGAAATACTTACAGTGGTACCGTGGGGACCAGGGAACAGAGGCAGGAGGTGGTTTTAGTGGATTAAAGTCCCAAACACAGGCTTTTGATGCTTTCCACCTTTCTTACAAAAAAAAAAAAAAAAAGACAGACAGATAGACAGACAGACAGATAGACAGACAGATAGACAGACAGATAGACAGACAAACAGACAGACAGACAGGTAGACAGAGAGACGACCGACAGGCAGACAGATAGAGAGACAGATAGACAGACAGACAGATAGAAAAAAATGGAAATTGAAGTTGAAAAATAGAACGGCAGTGATTGCTCCCTACTATGTACTTCCTTTCTATCATACCCAAATAACTATGTGCAAACTATGGGCAAATTTCGAAAAGATAGGTGGAGCGAAGCGCACCGGGTTCAGCTAGTAATATATAAATAAATAACATCGAAGGTTACATCACAAATAATTAAATAAATAACTCTATTAAAAGGCGGCTATATAATAAATTAATCAATACCTAACAACTAAATGCCTAAAACTAAATAAATAAAATATATATATATCAATACATCAATTCATAAAAATAAGATAAAATAACAGTGATACATAAAAGCTCATTCAGACATCACCATATACATACATAGACACATAGAGACAGTTTTTGTTATTGCTTCATGTCTTTCGCATGAAACACACCGATTCTTTTTCCAGACAGATTTTCCAACTCATACATGGTATTACCAACTGGTTTCACTACTCTACATTTAACAAATTTTGGAGAGAGTTTGGATGGGATCCCAAATATAGCCCTGAAAGCTGCGATTAGAACCAGAATGGACCTGTTTGTGGATATTTATAATGCCTGCTTGAGTGAAGAAGTTTTTCCCGATTAATGGAAGAAACAGAGACTCGTACTACTACCGAAGGGAGGTAAACCTGCAGGAGATCCATCAGCCTACCGCCCGCTCTGTATGTTGGACACCGCGGGAAAAGTTTTGGAGCGCATCATCGGTTACAGATTGGAAGCGGCGATTGAAGAAGCTGGTGGACTATCAACACATCAGTACGGATTTCGAAAAGCACGCTCGACAGTTCATGCCATTACTCTTAGCTAGAGTAGTCACATCCGTAGTTTGGGCCGAAGCTATGAAAGTGACTTCGTACAAAAGAAGAATCATAGCAGTAAATCGACTATGTGCACTAAGAGTTAGTAGTGCTTTCCGCACCACCTCGGACCACGCAGCCTGTGTCATCGCAGGAATGCTACCAATCGATATACTGGCGGAAGAACTGCAGAAAAAGTTCCTAGAGAGCAGACAGGAGCGGCGGCTGACTTACAGCGAAGCGGACACCTGAGAAGGAAGCACAGGATTGATAGAGTGGCAGCAACGCTGGAGCCTTTCTTCCAAGGGCCGTTGGACTTACCGCCTTATCCCGAGTATAGAGACTTGGATAAACCGCAGACATTGTGAAGTTAACTTCTTCATAACGCAACTGCTCACGGGACATGGTTGTTTCCGGTCATATCTTCACAAATACAAGAACGATGACTCTCCCACTTGCCCATCATGCAGTGGTACCCCCGAAGACGTAGAGCATGTATTCTTCCACTGCCCACGATTCCAGCTGCAAAGGGATGCACTTCAAACAGCACTGGGAGAAACACCAACTCCGGAGAATCTAGTACATCACATGCCAGAATCGGAAGACAGATGGAACGCAGTGAGTTTCTATGCCAAAGATGTATGCCAGGAGTTGAGGAGACTAGAGCGAGAAAGAAGAAGCCACAGAGTGGAAACGAGCGGTAATGCTGCTGTGTACCAAAACTCACCTACGCAAAGGCACAGACAGGTGGACATACGAATATACATGCGCTCACAGACGGACGCAGACGTGTAACAAATTAACTGCGGCTACAGCGTGGAAATGCCGTTCAGGCAATAGCTCACACAACAGGACCTGCAAACCGAACTTCAAAGACATGAACGTATACGGAATGACACACACACGAACTTACGCACACACCATGCGAAACTAACGAACTAGACTAGACCCACACGTACTGACATATATATAAACGAACAATACCCTTCAGGACAGTTTCAGACACATTGACAAAGGCATGTGAAGATGAGGAAAAGCTACGGCTGAAGTCCCCCCCATGACGAAATACTTACAGTGGTACCGTGGGGACCAGGGAACAGAGGCAGGAGGTGGTTTTAGCGGATTAAAGTCCCACACACAGGCTTTTGATGCTTTCCACCTTTCTTACAAAAAAAAAAAAAAAAAGACAGACAGATAGACAGACAGACAGACAGATAGACAGACAGATAGACAGACAGATAGACAGACAAACAGACAGACAGACAGGTAGACAGAGAGACGACCGACAGGCAGACAGATAGAGAGACAGATAGACAGACAGACAGATAGAAAAAAATGGAAATTGAAGTTGAAAAATAGAACGGCAGTGATTGCTCCCTACTATGTACTTCCTTTCTATCATACCCAAATAACTATGTGCAAACTATGGGCAAATTTCGAAAAGATAGGTGGAGCGAAGCGCACCGGGTTCAGCTAGTAATATATAAATAAATAACATCGAAGGTTACATCACAAATAATTAAATAAATAACTCTATTAAAAGGCGGCTATATAATAAATTAATCAATACCTAACAACTAAATGCCTAAAACTAAATAAATAAAATATATATATATCAATACATCAATTCATAAAAATAAGATAAAATAACAGTGATACATAAAAGCTCATTCAGACATCACCATATACATACATAGACACATAGAGACAGTTTTTGTTATTGCTTCATGTCTTTCGCATGAAACACACCGATTCTTTTTCCAGACAGATTTTCCAACTCATACATGGTATTACCAACTGGTTTCACTACTCTACATTTAACAAATTTTGGAGAGAGTTTCGCGTTGAGGTATTTCGACGATTCGCTAAGGACGAAGTTCCTTCGAAATACCTCTTGTCCTGGTAGGAAACGTATGAGCCGGTATCGCACGTTATATGTTTTGGTACTCCTTTTATTTGCTTTTACCAAATTCTGCTTTATTCGGTCGTGCAGACATCGCAGACGAGTTTGTCGGGAGAGTGTTAATAGTTCGCTATCATCCACCGCATTCAATTTTCGAGCCACTTCATAGCAGCTGCCGTGCGTCATTCCAAACAGTGCGAAATATGGCGACACACCGGTAGAACCATGAACTGAGCTCCTCAACGCACAGGCTATGTCACAGTGGCGTTGGTCTTCCTTAAGATATGAAAGTACGGCGGCTAACAGCGTTCTATTTACCCTCTCCGAAGCGTTCGACTGAGGTGCATAACTTGCCATTTTAAAGTGTCTTACGCCGTACCTTAACAACAGTTCCTGAAAGTCTTTGGATTGAAATTGCTTTCCGTTGTCAGAATGTATAATTTGTGGCACACCAAAAACATTAAATACATCATTTAGCAGACATTTTACGACACTTACAGTGCTGGCACTTCTTAACGCTTTTAAAAGGACAAACTTGGAGAAATGGTCGAGCACAACAAAAATATAACAATTACCAGACTTCGATCTGGGATATGGACCTAAGAAATCAATATAGTTTTTTTGAAATAGTCGGTCTGTACAAAAACTAGAGGACATTGGTGGACGTAACACTCGGTTGAGCGCTTTACATTGTTTGCACACTGCACATTCGGACACATATTGCCGGATTTGCATGGTCATGTGAGGCCATTGCCGGATCCTATGTAGAGTTTTCGCAATACCGCCGTGAGCTGTCTGTGGATGGTTGTGGGCTTTGGCACTGATTTCCTCGGTGAGGCTGGATGGAATCCACAGCCTCCAGGAATGCTCCACTGTCGACAAGTCTCCGCTTGGTGGCAGCGAACGTTTGTAGACGAAATTTTCCTTTACTTTCAGATCCGGCAATTCTTCTTGATGATTCCGGATCGTAGTGATCAGATCTTTATATTCCTTGGAGTCGAACTCTTCGGAATCAAGACCGATCCAAGGAGCAATATCCGGGATATCAATGGCTTCAATATGGGCCCATGAAAGCGTGTCAGGGACCACATTTAGAGATCCTTTCTGGAGCTCAATGCTGAATGTAAAGGCCACTGTAGACTGGAATATTTTTTTTTTTTTTTCTTTCCGAGGGTATGTGAAAATCTTCCATAGGCACTGTGAGAATAGCAAGCGCGTGCTCATAGTAGTGTCAGATTCGTACTGACCAAAAACACCACCCTTCGATATAAATTTGTTAGATACTGCAACTAAATTATACTACTTATCAAGCAATTTTTCTATCACGAAATATAAACGTTTGGCAGGTTACTTTAGTGAAGCCTTGAACAACTTTCATTCAATACCGAGCTCGGGGACACAAGTGTTATTGGCAACCGCTATGGTAAAGGTGAAGGGGTCGTCTGGTAATACATTATCGCTTAGAGCCTTACTGGACTCGGGTTCTCAAGCGAGTTTCATCACGGAATCTGCTGTACAATTACTTCATTTAAAGGCAAAACCCACTTTTAAAGAAGTATCGGGGCTGGGTTTGGTGAGCAGCGGCACTTGTCAAAGGGTGGTAGAGATCACTTTAGGCTCTCATCATTCTACCTTTATGACGTCTACACAGGCCTTAATTTCTAAGTCGCTGTCTAGGCATCTTCCGGCCCGGAGCCTTCCAATTCGACATTGGGGACATCTCAACGGTCTTGTGTTAGCAGATCCACGTTTTTATGAGGCAGCTAAAGTCGATATTCTCTTGGGAAGCGATGTTCTTGCTGAGATTTTACTACCGGAGTTAATTAGGTCAGAGGAGAAGAACGTGCAAGTTCTCCAAAAAACCAAATTAGGTTGGATTATCTTTGGCAAAGCTCTAGTTCAACCGGAACCCATCAACACGTTTCTCCAAACAGCTGAGGTCGACGCTCAACTCCAGAAGTTCTGGGAACAAGAGGAAGCTCCGTTCGAGTATAGGGAACATCTGAAAACACTGCTTGTGAGGAGCATTTCGTCAGGAACGTGACACGTGTTGAGGATGGACGATACGAAGTGGCTCTTCCTTTCAAGGGCGGTGAACATCCAGTCTTAGGTAGATCGCAAGAAGGAGCAATGCAGCGTTTCAGAAGTTTGGAAAGGCGTTTGACTGCAAATCCTCAGTTGCGTAAGGAATATTCCAAATGTCTGGAGGAATATATAGAACTAGGTCATATGATTGAGGTAGAAGAAGATGCCTTACCTGAATCAGCGTCTTATATTTTACCGCATCACGCCGTTATAAAAGAGTCGAGTTCGACCACCAAGTTGAGAGTGGTGTTCGACGCATCGTTTGAAACGTCCAGCGGTGTTTCTTTAAACAGAGCTGATGATAGGACCCTCCCTTCAACAGAATGTGACTGACATCATCTTACAGTGGAGGCTTTATAAGGTTACCTTCACGGCTTTATAAGGTTACCTCACCGATCGAGACTCCTATTACCAGCTAATATTTTGGCGAAAGGATCCTTCAGAGGTGCTCAAGCTGTACCGTTTAAGGACAGTGACTTTTGGAACGGCTGCAGTTCCATACCTTGCCATAAGGATACTGGAGGAGTTAGCGGAAGAGGTTGCGCACCAACATCCACTAGCCTCAAAGATGATCAAGGATGAAATGTACGTCGATGATTTGATCTCCGGTGCAGACACGTTGGAAGAAGCCCAAGCTAAGGTAAGAGATGTCAAGTCAGTTCTTCAGTCAGCAGGCTTCAACTTACGGAAGTGGACATCGAACAGGACTGAGCTTCTTCTAGGATTTTCGGAGCAGGATTGCGAAGCTTCATTTTTGGTACCTGGGATGGGTACAGACGCACACCAATTTTCATCAGATAGAGCTCCACGGCTTTAGCGACGCTTCGGAGAAGGCTTACGGTGCAGCGGTATATTTGAGGGTGGAGGACGCAGAAGGTCTTATCCACATGCACCTTCTCATCTCCAAATCTAGGGTCGCTCCTGTGAAGCCAGTAAGTCTTCCCAGGCTGGAACTGTATGGAGCCGTATTGTTAGCAAAATTGCTGCACTATGTGAGCCAAACTTTAAGGAGAGAGGTAAAAATCTATGCTTGGACGGACTCGACTATCACCCTACACTGGATCCTATCATCGTCAGGTAAATGGGAGACCTTCGTGCGGAATAGGATAGCAGAAATCCAACGTCTGACCAACCCCGACATCTGGAGGCATATCCCCACCATGGATAACCCAGCAGATCTGGTATCGCGAGGCGTACTTCCTTCAGCTTTGTTGAATGCACCCTTGTGGTGGAACGGTCCAGCGTTCCTTGGACAGCACTGGTTGTTTAAATGTCCAGCTCAGCCGTCAAATTCCAGGAACCCCGAAGGAAGTGAGCTCCAGGTCCATCATGTTGATGTGGTGGAAACTCCGCTAAGCCAACTGCTCCATCGGTCGTCAAACCTTACACGACTCACGAGAACCGTAGCTTACTGTCTTCGTTTCGTCAATAAGGCGCGCAAGGCCGCCGACGGATTTTCGGATACTCTCGACCCAAGGGAACTCGACACAGCTGCCAAGGCCGTTATTCGCTGCGCTCAGCAGGAAATGTTCCCGGACGGTATCCAAAAATCCAGAGGGATGGCTGCTCTAACTCCCTATACTGACGGCGAAGGAATCGTGAGAGTGGGCGGACGGCTTAAGAACGCGGACCTGCAACACAACCAACGGCATCCAATCATCCTCGGACCGAAGCATCACCTAACAACACTCGTATTAAGGGACGCACACGATAAGACGCTACATGGGGGTATCCAGCTGATGGTCGCCCACATACGACTGACGTATTGGATCTGCAGTGTCAAAAGGTCAGTGAAAAAATTCATAAATGGCTGTGTCATTTGTCATCGGTATCGTTGCAAGACAGCACATCAACTAATGGGAAGTTTACCGTCGCCTCGGATTACGCCTGCAAGACCGTTTCAACACACTGGGGTCGATTATGCCGGGCCGATCAACATTCGTTCGTGGAAGAGTCGCGGAGCTAAAATGCTGAAAGGGTATTTAGCTGTATTTGTCTGCCTTTGTTCGAAGGCGATCCATTTGGAGGCGGTGACGGATCTAACCACACAAGCGTTCTTGGCGGCTCTTAGGCGATTTGCAGCTCGACGAGGTGTTTGTAGTCAACTCTACAGCGACTGTGGGACCAACTTTGTTGGAGCTGAAGCAGAGCTAAATCGTCTCAGACAACAGGCTGGTCACGATTGGAAGGAAGTGGCTGACGTCTTGCCATCGCAGGGAACCAGATGGAATTTCATTCCCCCCGCTTCTCCCCACTTTGGAGGATTGTGGGAAGCCGGGGTGAAAAATGTCAAAAACCACTTCAAAAGGATCGTCGGCGACGGGACCCTTACATACGAGGAACTTGCCACGCTTCTGGCCCAAATTGAGGCCTGCCTTAACTCAAGGCCTCTGTGTCCCCTCTCGGACAATCCCGATGACTTCCGCGCTCTCATCCCGGCTCACTTCCTTATTGGAGAACAACTTTTCACAGTTCCAGAACCCGATTTAACCCTAGGCAAACAAGGATACAACGACCGCTGGAAGACGATCCAACGACATCTTCAGACGTTCTGGAAACAATGGCTCGCCGACTATCTAGCCAGGCTGCAACAGCGACCAAAGTGGTTGAAACCTCAACCCCAGCTCCACGTAGGCGATCTGGCGTTGATCAAAGACGATCGACTACCCCCAGCCAGATGGAATCTAGGTCGGATAGTTGAAACCTACCCAGGTTCGGACAACAACACACGCGTCGTCAAAATTAAAACGCGTCAAGGAGAGTTCAAGCGTCCAATTACAAAACTATGCCCGCTTCCTATCAACGATAGCGCAACCGATAAAAATCACCAAACTGAACCCTCTACCATAAACCAAAATAACAAACAAGATCTGCAGGATGGACAATAAACCCTTGAAATTCATTCGTAAACATATTATTCATACATTCATTCAATAAATCAAACATTACATATAACACTTCAAATTATAATTTATAAATACTAAATCCTACTAATAATACTATCAATACTACTTTTTCAAACTGCAATACGGCAACACATGATTAGCATCACACTTAATCGAAAATAAAACACACTCATTTCGTGCGTTCTCCAAGCACAATTATTACACAACAAACGTGCGCTACTCAAGCACAATCTCCCCAGGCGAGAACAATCACAACACAAGTTCTTACTTATAGTAAAATACCACACACACACACAAACACACTCATTTACAGTCCACTCGCTCAAACCATACAATCTACACATTTGGTGCATTTCCTCAGCACTCATTAAATCCATTACGTCACTCAAGTAAATTTAACATCCACACAGTGCGTTCCCCAAGCACACACCATCTGCGGCACTCAAGCAGATTTACATTTACTCACCACACGCATTCCCCTTCGTAGAGTACACATACACAAAATATCATACACATATTTCGCAAATTTCACAAAAGCGGAGACGGAAACTTCGCAAAAAATGGCAAACAGTAAAACAAAAGACCCGGTCCTCCTGGCAGGGGGTTTGTGTGTAGAATCTACTGAACTACCTAGTAAAACTAACTCAGTTAAATCAAGTATGGCAATGAACAAAACAATAGATATAAATACCCCAGGTGGCAGACCAGGTAAACTGGAAAATCCACTCTCCTCGGAGGTCGGTCCCATGGATTCTGGGGGGGACCATTTATTGCTTATTCAACACAGTTCCAGAAGGAGTTCACTCACGCCGAGAACTCCACCAAAAACAAAAACAATTGCGCCAAAAAACGTTACGGTAAAATATAGCGCTATTATTGCAAGCATTCTAAAAATGCATAAAGAAAAATCTGAAATTGAAACCAGTGTAGTCGAAAGTGATCAACATAAAACAGATTCACAAGCGAAAGTAAAAACAAACAGCTATTATAACGAATGGCAAGCCGAACTTAAAGCCAGTAAAAATCTGGAAGAAATGGTTTTAAGTCTGCAAAACCAGATAAAAGCTCTAGAGACAAAAGTTTCTCTGTTGGACTGTACCAATAAATACCCAGTCCAACCAGTCCAACCAATCCAGCAAGATGGGGAAAAAGAATTCCACACAGATGAAGAAGAGCTGGCACAAGAAACAGAAGGTCATCTGCAGAAGAAGAGCAAAAGGCCAACGAAAAAACGCAAGGCAGAAGAAAGTCCTGAAACATCTTCAAGAAACCTTAATAGTGTAGCTACGGCAAAACACGCAAATTTACAAGCTAAGGCGGATGATAAAAGGCTTGAAAAGATAACCACCGTCTCGAAAAGACAGCTATTACCACCACCAATTATGATCTCTGGAGTAGACAGATTTGGTGAGCTAAAGAGAATAATTGAACAAAAATCGAAGAAAACATGCAAGTTCACATCATATAGCAACAATAATTGGAAATTAAATGTTGACGACAGTGACTCTTATAGAGAAATCACTGACGAACTAACGAAAATGAACTTGCAATGGCACTCATACGAAAATAAAGCTACTAGACCATTTAAAGTAGTAGCCAGAGGTCTTCACTTTTCATGTGATGAACATGATATTGTCGAAGACTTAACGAACAAAAAATTCCAAATTTTGTAAGCCAAAAATCTAATTAAAAAAGAAAGAATAGAAGGCATTGATGGGGAGCCAACGACAAAAAGTAGAAAACTACCTCTTTTCATGCTCTCCTTCCATAATCAAGAAGATGCCGAAAAGGTTTACGGTATAAAATCAATAATGGGTATTGTTGTTAAGATCGAGCCACTTCGAAAGAGGCCCAACTCAATACCTCAATGCAAACGATGCCAAGCCTTCGGGCATACGCAAAGCTACTGCAAAAGAGATTTTGCATGCGTTAAATGTGAAGGAAAACATCCAACAAATGACTGTCCACTAAAGAAAGATGACAAAGCGAAATGTATTAACTGTCATGGAAATCACCCAGCTAGTTACAGAGGTTGTCCGGTTGCAATACAATTCCAAGAGAGGAAAAACAGAGTTGTTAGCAACCACCAACAAAACCCACCTAAAAATAAAAACAAACAACAAGCAAATATCGAAAGCAATAAAGTAGACAAAATTCCAATTGCTGCTAAAACAAACACGCCAATTGTGAATAACAAATCGTATTCCCAAATAGTGAAAAATACACGTAAAGAAGAAGAAATATCAGTCAAGGAAATGCTTTTTACTATTATTCAAAGATTGGATAAACAAGACAAAATAATAGAGTCCCTAAGTAAAGAAGTTTCCTCAGGAAAAAAACCACAAAATAATAATGATTAAAAATCTAAAAGTCGCAACCTGGAATGCAAACGGTTTACTCCAACATATCTCTGAATTTCAAATATTTCTAGATAATGAAGACATTGATGTTTGCCTGATTTCTGAAACCCACTTCAAACAGGGAACAAAGATTAGAATTCCTGGGTACCTCTGTTACCACTCTCCCCATCCAGCTGACAGTGCCAGGGGAGGCAGTGCTGTAATTGTAAAAAGTGTGTTGGAACCTTATGAATTGCCCAAAATAGCGAAACAATCCATGCAAGTAGCTACAATAAACATTTTCATGAAAAACAAAGAATTTAGAATAGCTGCCATATACTGTCCACCTAAGCATTCACCTACTGAGGAAGATCTCAATGACCTTTTTCAAACTCTAGGGAGTAACTTTATCGTTGGTGGTGACTTCAATGCAAAACACACCTACTGGGGGTCAAGATTAATAACGACAAAGGGCAGAAAGCTTTACAAAACAGGGCGAAGTCTCAACTGCGACTTTATTTCGAGTGGTTCGCCTACATATTGGCCATCTGACCCAGCGAAAATACCAGATCTTATTGACTTCTTTATAACCAAGGGAATCAATAGAAAAGACGTAAAAATTGAAACCAGTGATGATTTGTCGTCAGATCATACACCCGTAATCCTAACGGTCAACGGGATGTCAATAGAACAAATAATAAACGCAAGACTTACCAACAAAAGAACGAACTGGTGTAAATTTAAAGAACTACTCCAAGGATTTATTAATCTTAGATCTCCATTGGTTACAACGAACCATATTGACATGGAAGTGGAGCAATTTATTGCCGATATACAACAGGCAGCAGAAGATAGTACACCGACCTATCACCAAAAAAAACAAACAGTGGTAAAGTTTCCTATAGAAATTAGGGAACTTATATTAGAAAAGAGAAGAGCTCGTAGGAAATGGCAAATGACACGATATCCCGGCGACAAAACTATATTTAATAGACTAAACAACAAGCTTAAAAAAATTATTGGTGAATTTAAAAATAGATCTCTCAATAAATACCTCTGTAACTTAACTGCTGACAAAGTCACAGACTACTCCCTTTGGAAGGCTGCCAAACACTTAAAGAGACCTCAAGCGCAAGATCCCCCGTTAAAAACATCTGATGGGAAATGGATCGGCGACCCAAAAGAAAAGGTTAAACTTTTTTCGGAACACCTCTCAAATGTTTTTAAGCCTTTTCCACCTCGCATACCAAACGAATGTCTTGATTTCTCTGATAGAGTAGATGAAGACATAATTGCTTATGTTTCGTTAACAGAGATCAGTACATGCATCCATAAATTATCCATTAGAAAATCGCCAGGTTATGATCTTATAACTGCCCAGATCCTTAAAGAGCTACCCTTCAAAGCGTTATTAAAACTCAAGCTCATAATTAATGCTTGTTTCAGACTAAGATATGTCCCACTTCACTGGAAGATAGCAGAAATTATTGTTATACCTAAACAAGGTAAACCTCTATCAGAAGTTAGCTCATATAGACCAATATCGCTTTTACCGGTATTATCAAAACTTTTCGAGAAACTGCTTCTTAAAAGACTAGACAAAATCATAGAGCAAAGAAGGCTTATTCCCACCCATCAGTTCGGGTTTAGGAATAAACATTCAACCATAGACCAAGTGCATCGTATAACTAATGTTATAGAAAGAGCACTAGAAGAAAAAAAAGTTTGTTCTACATTATTCCTAGACGTTGCTCAGGCTTTCGATAAAGTTTGGCATAAGGGTCTAGAGTATAAGCTTCATAGGGACTTACCTAGACAATACTATGAGATACTAAAATCTTATATAGCAAATAGATTCTTTAGAGTACGCTACGGTTCTGCGTATTCTGATCTTAAAGAAATACAAGCAGGTGTTCCACAGGGAAGTGTCCTAGGGCCCACTTTATATTTATTATATACTAGGGATATACCACATGCGAATGACACGATGATAGCCACATTTGCAGACGACACTGCTCTTCTATCAACGGATGGCTGCGTAGCTAGAGCAACTGAAAAGCTCCAAAATTCAGTTAACGAGATATGTGATTGGACGCAACGTTGGCGAATTAAACTTAATGATTCAAAGTCCACCCATATTAATTTTACTAATAAAAAAATAACTAACCTTCCTGTGGTTATTAATAATCAAGTAGTTCCTTATTCTAACACAGCTAAGTATCTGGGTATGAATCTGGATGCTAAACTGAAATGGAAGGAACATGTGAAAAAGAAAGTAGAAGAGCTAAATATTAGATATAGAAAACTCTATTGGTTGTTAGGATATAATTCAGAAGTGTCAGTTGAGAATAAAATCTTAATATATAATCAGATTTTAAAACCTGTTTGGACATATGGTATCCAATTATGGGGTTGCACACAGAAAACAAATTTACTAGCCATTCAAACATTTCAAAACAAAGTCCTTCGGGGAATAGTAAATGCCCCATGGTATATAAGAAATAATGACTTGCATCGTGATTTGCAGATTGATCACGTGACGGAAGTAATTAAAAAGAACGCAATCCGTCACAACGTGCGTCTGCAGATGCATATTAATCCGGAGATAGAAGACGTCTTAAATGTACGATATAATATTCGTAGATTAAGTAGAACTAAACCTCACGAACTTGTTATCTCACAATTATGAGAACCAGTATTTAAATTTAAATACCTTCTCAAACCCAAACTGAACGTTGAAACTAAAATCATTTGTCGATCTTTCTTTGATTGGTCATGATTAAGGAGGTGTTTTTGGTGCGGTTAGAATCCCACACTACTCTGGGTTTCCAACCCCACAGTGTCTTTCGAGATTTTCACCTTCGTTAAAAAAAAAAAAAAAAAAAACATATTTCGCAGAACATTCAATCATTTTACCATCCACAAAACACACACACATTCACATGCATTTGCCAGAAATACGCCAAACTAATTCGAAATAATACATAACAATATAATATAATAACAATATGATACATGGACTCACCTGATATGATTAATAACTGAATTTAAAACATTTAAAGCTAAACAAATTAAACATTAAACACACAGCACTCGATTAAATTCGCGAAACCGAACCGATCGATTGCGAAACGCAATGCCGTACCAGTACCACCAATTGGATAGGAATTTGGAATGCAATCGACAAAAAAATAACCCCTTCGTATTTCATCAGCCCTACCTCAACACAGAGTGATCAGCAGCAACGACAAAGACAAACCAGATAACCGGTTTCCCCTCATTTCGGTTTCAGATCGTCGTTGTAGCATTGAATACGAATGGTGGAGAAATCAACAAAACAGAAGGGTCGCCTTGTAATGGATGCATGCAAGGGGAAAACATGACGTTTGCCTTTGGCTCGTTGGTTTTCGTTCACATGTTATTTGTCCCTGTATGGCCCTGGCTACACGATCATTTCCATACCGATTCTTTTCAGTGAGACAGGTACATTTTATGTGAGTTAAAACGAGAAGGGTTTTTTGGTGAAATCAACCCTTCTTGTTTCAACTCACAATAAAATCTACCTATTTCACTGAAAAGAATCGGTATTGGATTGACCGTGTAGCCAGGGCCTTTGTTTGTTATTTTTTTTGCAATTTCTTTAATTCTTTGTGTCTTTACATGTACGGTGGGGACAAGGAGAATGAGTCCAGAAATGTCATGACACCAGGGATGTTGCGAGCGTCGCTCACAGTCGGGGAGAATGTTGGCGTTTATAAACATTTATTTTTAACTAATTATATCTATAAAAACAATTATTTAATTATTGTTATAAATTGTAATAGATTGTTATAATTTGGCATTACTTGTGTTTTTTCTTGTAATAGATTAAAAGATTATATTCGATATGTTTTGACATTTTAACTTGTAAGAAAAAAACGTGTATAATGGAGAATAAATTTCCGGCTCTTGATTTTATAACGTGGTGAGAAGCAGACGTCTTTTAATTTTCTCGATCCTTCAATTTGCAGTCTTTGGTATTAAGTTCAATTGCCGAACAAGTACCTAGCCATTTATTTAAGTATCGGCAAACGGTTTTCTGCTACACATAATACAAAAATTGCATTAAGTCGCACCACCGATTGCGAGAAAGGGATTTAATCCTAAAAAGTCACCACTCCAAGAAGCACGTACGAGGTGCCATAATTGTTTAAAATAATAATAATTATAGCGTAGGAAATTTATAAAGACCTATACAAAGGCAGTGCAAGTTATAGAAAATAGCATTGTGTTATATTGGGGTAAGTGGAATAAACAGAAAATGATGCATAGGCGATTCACCAATATTAATAGGATATTCGATTTGGCGGTCACCGACAGACGAATCATATTCGTGGCCGCCCAGCATTTAAATTTAATATTTTTATATATGTACATATGTGCTATACCTATATGTATAAAGGTGCATAAGAAAATTTTAAAAAAGGGGTTTAAGAAATAGTGATCGTGGACTGAGAAATTTAAAGCTTCCCAAAACCCCCACCATATCTAAAGAAAATCAGCAGCACCAAGAAGACTTCGTTGGCATAGTACGCAGTTGTGACCTTGAACACCTTGAACACTCATGTATACATGAACATACTTGATAATTTAAGTTAGCGATAGTTTTTATGTTCTCTTTTTTTGTAAGACGTCGAGATAAACTACTCATTTATATTCGGTCATAGTTGTTGTAATAGGCTCATTTTCTCCAACAGTGAAATAATATATTTAATGATTTTTGCTATTTTCCTTTTTTTTTTTGTTACCTTGTAAAATTATTTCTCTCTTGGTTTGCTATTTCTTTTGTAAAACCGTATTCATCGTCAGAAGTAATTAAAAAAAAATTGCAAATTTACGCCAAATGTGGAAATCCTGGAATTCGTTTTTTTTTGTTGTTAAATGTTGACGGTTAAGATTTTAAATCTTATGAATTGCTAAAGCAAGAGTTTAAGGGGTGCGGCAGGGTGTGCTAAAATCCATTCAGGGGACCTGTTTGTGCATGAACTTCGCACTTTAAAGAATCGTCCACAAATGTTTTTGTGGCCACCACCAAAAAAAATCGTAAGTCTTCATTTGGAGCGTCTCCGCTTACCATTTTTGAATTGCGACGAATACAATTGGTGATGACAACAAAAACACTTGGAAACTGTTTTGTCTTAGTTTTCTTCTCTATTTTTTTCCTTTTCAATGTTATTTCTTTACTTTCCTATCAAAAATTTTTATTTTCATTTCTAATCGTATTGTCTTTAATCTTAAGTATATGGAACTAGTGACCTTGTCTGATGTGTCGTCAAGTCATGTAGCACTAGTCCATCCTTTAGTAAGTACTTTTCTTAAGTGTGTTATAGATTCGGATCGCTATCATTATGGATCGCTTCAAGTCTTCCATCAAATGCTATAAAGGCTGGAATGGAATTGCGGAAGCGTGAAGAGAAGTAACAATTTTTGTCCTTGTAATTACATATTTAGTCCTTCCACCACACTGAGGGAATCAGAAATTGTCCGTCTGCAGTCTTAAAAGCCTGGATGTTGCTAAAGGATCAGACCATTACGCTTTCTCCAACAATTAAGCTGCCAATGACAGACGCCCGAAACACCCCCGCAATAATTTGATACACACAAATAAAAACAATTTAGTATTTTATACTGACCCTATTAATACCCAAATAAAACATACATATCTCATATCTTTTACACGTAAATACTTATTTAATTAGATAGGATTATTTATGGACTTAGTTATTTATTATAGGTATTTATTTAATTATTTGTATATTCAAAATAGAATAACATTATTTATAAACCTATATATTACCACTATATATACTTTATTATATGTATTCTTTTGGGTACATACTTACCAGGGTTGATATATTAAAAATATTGTCAGTACCTAATTCGATAAAAATACATAATTAAATAGAAGCGTACTTTTTATTTCAAATCAAATTCTTTAATATTGTGTTTTAAAATTTAATTATTTAAAAAAAGAAACAGGTACATAAATTCATTTTTCTTTTTTGTTTAAAAGTGCCAAAAAAAAAGGTACATAAATTCATATTTTTGTTTGTTAAAAAAAAGCAAAACAACTAGGGTGAAGGTGTCAACAGTGAATCAGGGTACACAGTGAATGAATCAATAGATCTCATAAAGTCTCTTTTTATTTTAAAATTAATCTGGAAATGAGAAAAGAAAACATTTTTACTTCCCCTCGCAACAGACTAACGGTCTGCGCGATCGCATTGTCGAAGGTGGTTATACTCGTGTGTTTGTATCGGTCAGGTTTTGGTGTTTGCGTTTGTGGTCTGTTATAAAGAAAAAAAAGTATGTATGTACATGTATGTACAAAACTTACGTCTTCTCGTTGTCATTGGTGCTCAGATTTGATTGTTCCAAAGAATCATCTTCGTTGCTTCGGGTTTGCTCATCTTCGTTGCTTCGGGGTTGCTCATCTTCAATTCTTTCGACAGTTGGCGAATCTTTGCGCGCAATATCGATTACGATATTTTCTAGATCCTTCAATTTCGACTGCGGGCCACCAGCTGCCCCTTTTTTTTTACTGTTGTCCACTTTGGCCTTAAAAATAATAGTAAACAAAATTTTAAATGAGGCGTGATGTGCAACGTTTGCATGGTGAATTTCATAAGATGCAACAAAGGCTGTGACAAAAATTTCATGGGAGGATGGATAACAAATTTTAAAAATCAACAAAACCACGTGCAGTGAACGGTGAACAGTTCTTAAATGAATAGTGATGATTTAAACCATATTTGTGATATGTTCGCATCTTTTTTTTTAATCTAATTTTATAAATGATTGCAGTTCATTTCTATTTCAATTTCTTTAATTCCCACTTTTGGTTTTTAAAACATGCAAATATAGCATAATTTATCCACTAAAGATTATATTTTATATGTCTCTTAGGTAAGGTGAATTTCTTGACTGCTAAAAGCATTCTTTTACAACTCCTGTTGACAAGTCTCTAACAGGCTCATTAGTAATTATACTTAGACCAATTGCCAAATTGCAATCACTCCCCAAGATATTTGAAGCTGTTGTGAAGAAACGACTCTATGCCAATGTCTGCACCCAGATTTCCCAATATCAGCATGGTTTTGTTACTGGCAGGTCAACTACTACCAACTTGGTTATTTTTCCGAATTACTGTCTTAAAAATATTGAAAAGCGTTTACAGGTTGACTGCGCTCACACAGATTTTTCCAAGACCTTTGACAGCGTCCAACCAACATAATGTCCTTTCAAGGAAACTTGAAATGTTTGGGTTCCATTCCAATACTCTGAATTGGATAGGCAGTTACTTGGTTAACCGTAAGCAATATGTGAACATTGGATCGGTTTTCTCCAAGACTAAGGAAATTTAAGACTATTCAGGCGTTCCTCAGGGAAGTCATAATTGGTCAGCTCCTTTTTTCTCTTTATTAACGATCTAACATCGTTTATATCAACATCTAAATGTCTTTTATATACTGACGATTTAAAAGTATTTATGTCCGTTGATTCTGTTTCTGACGCGCTAAATTTACAACGTGATCTTAGCCGGGTGAATGACTGGTGTTTTTTTTGGAGCGTAATAAAAGTGAAAAAGAAATAAACACACAAACAGAAATAAATTACAGAATCTCGTTTCGGATTATGTACAGTATATATCGGATATAAGAAAGTCCAAAAATCCCAAGAATTTCTTTCTTATATCCGTTTTTTCTTATACCCAATAAACGGATATAAGAAAAACAAATTCTTGTATCCGAACAACGTATATAAGAAAAAAACTTTCTTAAAAAAATTGCAAAAGCCATATAAAGAAAATAAGGAGATCTCAATACAAATGCACAATTACACATATCAAATATGTGCACACCTTTGCGCATTATGAAAAATCCGGTCAAGTGTAAGTGCTACTTACGCTGTGCATCAGATTTCATTCTTCGTCTCGTTATTCATTGAATTGTATTAAATGTGTGGAGTTTTGGAATTTGTCTCCCTGTGTCTGTACACAAATTCAATTTTTCCAAATCTAGTTATTTTTCAATGATAATGTATATGAAACTCTCAAGATTTCTTTATGTGCATTAAATCAATGGTTTAAGTACAATATAAGCTCAATGCTATTTTTTGGGCGGATTTCTAAGATCAACCATTAAATTTTTACCATCAGGACAGTCCTGATAATTTTGGTTCAATCTATGTACACTTTATTCTCATTTTTTTGTGATTTTATTCAGATTTTTCTGAGCGATATTTTAAGAGATAAGGCCGACAGCAATTTTTTAACCTTTTTTTTTTTATTGAAAAATGTTAAGAAAAATGTAAAACAACAAAATATTTCATACATTTTTGAATTCGTGCTTTAACAAGCTTTCATTTGACATCCTACACGATGACCTCAAAATTTAATTTTTTTTAACATCCCATTTATCCTCCCAAAACTAACTCCCGAAAGTCGAAATTCAACCTTTTAAGTTCCGGTCTATGTTTTGGTCACTAATTGCTACAACTATTCTTTTTCTACGTCTACGTCAAATGGTCTCTGAGATAAAGGTCTGTGACAGACAGACAGACAGACACCGAACTGATTCCATTAGTTTTTCGTTTTTGGGTAGGTAAGGAGAACTAAAAAATTTCTGATTTTCAAAATACGTAATCTTCAATTTTTGTGAACAAGTATTTTATCACGTTGCCTGAAAAGAAGTTCTTCTATAATTGACAGACAGTCCTTATCACTTCTTAAATACTATTCCAAAACAAAAAACGCTTTCAAAAATTTCTTATAAACATGTTAACAACTTGGTGCTTGGAAAAAGTTTTTTATATCAGTTTTTTTCTTATAAGCAGTTTTCTTATACACGTTCTCTTCTATATGAAGTTGTATGAAAAAGTGTACGGTGTATTTGCTTGCGTTTCTTATAAGCGATTCTTTCTTATACACGACTTTCTTATATCCGATATATACTGTATTTCATAAATTGCTTATTGAAAAAAAAAAACACTTGAAGCGAAGATAACAATAAATTATAATAAAGTCATTGTGACATAAAAAATTCGGAGCCAAAAACTTAATTCTATTACGTTTTTATTAGGTCCTAATGTTCGGTACAAGCTTTACACCAACTTTCCGATGAGCTAGAGACTTAAAACTTTAAACAGAGCTCAGAACTGGATGACAATGCAATATAAACCCGCTTTTTTGTTTGTCTGTTCGTTAGAGTACCGTCAGGAGATTTAAAAACATATAAAACCTGTAGATATGCAACGTTTTTATGGTGTTTTTATTTCTGTGATTGTATATAGATACAGTAAAACTCGGTTTAAAACACCCTCCGAATTGTGAAACCAGCATAGCATCCTCGGTTTTTTGAAACCCTAAGTTTATAAAGTAATATTCTTCTTAAAACCCCTTTTTGATTATGTATCGCTTATCCACATTCCCCGTTTAAGTACTCCTTGTTTCCCATTCTATCATAATTTATATGAAATATTCCACTTTTAAATACCCTTTTTATTAAAACACGAGAATCGAAACAAAACAAAAGGTTATAAAATTAATCAAGTACATAATGTGGTTAGCTCTAGTACTCTAGTAGGACTTTGACGTTTTCTCTGGGCTGTCACGGTCGTCGTTGGTTGTGACGATCTTTCATCTTTTCGGGACTTGTCTTGACCGTGGATAAGTACCTCTGAGCAGCTAAATGGGTTTTCGTAACTACATATCCCTCATAATCTACTAAATACTAAATGGCTAAATACTTAAATAATATTTAAAAAAAAGTAATATAAAAATGTATTACAAATACGGGACTAAAAATTGAATACGGGACATTTCTAAGTCCGGTATTTCTCAACAATAACACAGGGACAGGCTATTGAAATACGGGACTGTCTCGGGAAATACGGGACGGATGGTCACCGTAGTTATATATACCTCAACACAAATAAGTGCTCTGTTATAAGTTTCCATATAGAAAAAAGTCTCCGATTGCTTTTGATTATTGCATCCAAAATATTGTGCTAAAAAGAGTTACTGATCAAAAAGATCTCGGGGTCATTTTTGATGCTAAATTAAACCTTTCGATTCATATGAATTCAAATGAACAGAATGTTAGGTTTTTTTATTCGTAGCTCCAAAGACTTTAATGACCCTTACACTCTTAAGTCTTTATACTAGTGTGCCCTTGCAAGAACTCTCGCAAAGAGAAAATCCAACCCACAGAATTCAAACTTCCCATATGATTTCCATCTGTCAACTCATGGAAATCATATGGGAAGTGTTTATTTTCTTGGGATTTCATTTTGGGAAGAATATTTGTTTTGGATGTTTTCTTTTGATTTGTTAATATTTATAAAGTGAAAGTGCAATTCGTCAGTGCTCCAGGAAATTCTCTTTTCTTGATACCTCATTTGTTACAGAAATAATATACAGTTGTGTTCAAAATAATAGTATTGCTCCGCTCGAAATATTAAAAAAGCAAGAAATCAAATTTTTGTATGTTCGATGTATGTATGTATAAATTTTTTGATGCAATTTTTAGGAAAAGCATTTAACTAACAAATGCAACTCCTAAAACAGTTGTTATCAAATGAAGGTAAGAAAATATTAGCAAAAGTTTGGATTTGAATGCGAAATCAACTGTTCAAATAAATAGTAGTGCGATAGTAGTCCTTTGGTAAATTGATGCAGAATTGTAAAATTGTGTCTAAAAAGTTTACAAACATTAAGTAAATAGCATGTAAATCTGTTTTTTAAAGAAAGAAAAACAATAGTTACTAATCTAACAATTTAGTGGGCTGCGTAAAGCATTGGACAATTGAAAAACGATAACTCATTCTAATGCTGCCTGGGCAGGAAAAAACGTGTCGAATTTAAGAATATTTTTAGATTAGCTCCTACTATGATTGATAGTGTAATAAAATTTTTAAAGAAAAGCCCGGAACTCGGGTTCGCAAGCCAAAAACTTACAGAATTGATAACAGGCGTATACGGCGGTATAACAAAACCGACCCTTTTGACTCGGCGAAAGTAATCAAAAAGGATCTAAAACTTACTGTAGGTAAACTAAATACTCGTAGACATCTCATAGAAGATCAAACACTTGGACGGAGCCATTGAAAGCGCCACTTCTGGCTTAAACACATATAAGGTCAAAAGAGAACAGTTTTGCAAAAGAACACCTTGAATGGCATATCGACAAATGGCATAAAATATTGTGGACGGACAGAAAAAAATTATCTTTTACAATGATATTGGCTCTGGGTGATATACGCCCTAATCGCCCAATACCACCTTAAATACAATATGAAGACAGTGAAACATGGTGGATCGAAAGTAATACATAGTACGGGATGGTTTTTCATACTACGATGTGCGATCAATCTATATGATAAAGCAAGTGAAGGATCATCAAGTGTATGCTGATCTATTAGAAAATGTAATGTTACATTCCTTTAGAATGGGCTTGTCAACAGGGTAAGGACCTGAAATATGCTTGTCGAAGAGTTAAAGAGTAGTTTCCGGTAAAAGATATTGAGGTTATGTCATGGTCATCACGGCCATCCGACCTCAATCTCATAAGAAATATATTGGCCGACGACATAAAAGAGGTTTCAGATGCAAAACCATCCAATTATCAGGAGCTTTGGCAAGTGATTCAAGATGCGAGGGGTAAAATTCCTCCAAAACGGTGTCATGGTCTAATGGACTCCTTGCAACGCAGGTGCACGGCAGAGTTGGACAATAATGAAACTTCGATAAAATGTTGATGTCAACTTAAGTTGCCTGTGATAGTTTTGGTATTAATTTCGGTGTTACTGGCTTAGTTTTCTGGCTTTTCAACACACACTACTATTATTTTGAACAGCACATAATTGTATTACTATTATAATTTATTTTTTTCTTCCTAAACTATTTATGTAATCTTTTGTATTGACTTTGAAATGATGAATACAATATATGAGCATGGTGTTTTTACTATAAATATGATAGAATAAATCTTAACTTTGTTTAAAATCCACTTCAAAGGAAAGTCTATGAAGCACTACTATTATTTTGAACACAGCTGTATATGATGACAATTCTTTAATTCGTTCCATATTCGAATATTGTTGTGTTGTTTGGAATCCATATTATTGTAACGCTGAATTTCGCATTGAAAAAATACAAAGGCGATTTACGAAATTCGCTCTCAGAAGAATGAATTGGAATAATAATATGCCTCTTATGACGCTAGATGTACGCTAATAGATTTAAAACATCTTACTAAGAGGAGGAAAAATTACTCCATACTTTTTGCTCTTGATGTTATAACCGCTCATATTGATTGTTTGCTTTTATTGTCCATGTTTAGTATTTATGCCTATTTATGACCTAGAAATGAATATTTTTTTTATGTTTCAAGTCACAGAACCAACTATGGTTGGAATAATCCTATATCTACGGCTTGTGTTAATTACAACTTTTATAATAAAGCAATCGATTTCAATATGAACAGATTACTTGTCAAATTTGCTTTTATGAAAACACTGTAATGTTATCAATTTTAAATGAATTAAAATCTTTGTACATATTTTCCTATTTAAATTATTATTAGAAGTAGTTTAGAATAAGGTTGTGCTCGTGTAAGACGAAATAAATAAATAAATAAAATAAATAAATACAGTGTACTCTCTCCTTACGGACACCTCTCATAACCAGACACCTCTTATAACCGGACAGATTTCTAAGAACGGACATAAATACACGTTTTTTCATATAAAAAATCTCCCATAACCGGACACGGACACCAATTTTCGTAACCGCAATAGAATGTCGCTCTCTCTTAAATGGACAAACCACATCTACGTATGGCAAACTTTTTACATACTTTATTTTGTTTCGGTTCTGTTCTCCTCTTCTTTACATTTTGCAAAGAAATGAAACAAAAATGTAAACTGTGGAGTGTGCGCTTGCGTTATTACTTATTATCACGTTCGCGGACACATGATTTTCGGTCGGGAACGCTAGAATGGCACACGCATATCTCCGGCATTTTGAGAGACACAGTGAAGTGAAAATTTGTCTCTGGTAGGACAAATAATGGCGGAATATGGAAGTTTACTGCATTTCTCGTCAGGGTTCCCGTCTTATCCTAACATATCCAAAATTGTCGTGACCCGCATATTTCCTCAACCATTGACGGCATATGTATGATGTGCTGTCCGCGAACGTGTTATTCAACAACTATGTGCATTTATAAATCCCATTGCATTTTTAAATAGATTTGTATGTTAAGTGTATGTATGTACAATCCGCGCCACTTGAAACAAGGATTTTTCTCAAGATTAAACCGTTTAGCGTAAGTTAAAATAGCAACTTTATTGTTTTATTGTTTCAAAGAGGAATTCATACCGAAAAACAATGCATACTCAGAATAATGCAAAAAGTCATGTTAGATCGTTATTTTATGCATTTTTGCATTTCTGTGGAGAAAATACTGTTTTTTTTGCTCCACTTGAATAGAAACATTCGCTTAACAGTAGTCGCTGCATTTCTTTATGATACGGTACGATAAAGGAAAAATAGTAATAAGTCTACAGACTGAAAATATCTTTTTTTATTTAGTGCAAAAATGGGCCGAGCCATTTGCTTCTGCAGAAAAGGTAAATATAGAAGTTTAAGCTAAAAATGGATTCACCTTATCCACAATCACCAAAAAATTGCAAGAAGTGCTGAAGTTGTGTGGTCATTTGTGTAGCAGAAAGAAAACTACGGAAAAAACATAAAAGTAAGGTAAACAAGAGCCACATCAGAAGCAGACAGAAGAATAATTCTTAGATTAGCTTCTAATTCCAGCATCTCTGCAGCATAAATCAAAGCAAAGACTAGTGTTAGTGCTAGGCTTAATACCGTTAGGCATGTAATAAATAGTGGCAACATTTGAATCGCTTGAGATTGCAAAAAAAAACACCGTTAAACCCATTACGAAATCAAAATCGCTTGGATTTTTGCAGGACGCATATAACGTGGGATAAAATGGTTGTGGGAAGCTAGGCTTGGTTCTACCTAGGACTGCTGAAGCCAAATATTTATTTTATTTATTTTTTATATATCACCTTAAACCTTGTGATAAATTTACTTTTCCATTTTCTTCCGGAAGCGTTCCTCCACCAATTTTAAATAACAAATCAGAGAAATGTTGTGCGTTCGGATGTGCCTCGTCTCGTGGCACTACTGATAACGTTTGCCTAAAGTCTCGGCAAAATAGCACTGTAAACCAAACATCCCAGATGACTTCCACATAGCAAATACATATGTGCATACATATATGAACCAAAATGAACTCTTAAAACAACTGAAGTTCACTTTGGGTAGAATATTTGTTTTTGATCGTTTTTTTTTTTTTTTTATTAATAATATTTATAAACTTAAAATGCAACTCACTGTTCTAGAAAATTCTCCTTCTTTTGACACCTCATTTGTTAAGATTGGTTGAGTGTGAGAGCCGCAAATGGTGATAATGATTGTAGCACATTAAAGTACAAAGCATATGATCATGTTAGAGCGCGCACATATACTCACACACACACTATTGCAACGATACCCACTGCTGCACGACTGCTGGCGGTGGTCTCCGCTGAAGGAAGATTGTGGGCGAAGCTTTGAATAATGGTTTGGAACATTGCTCAGCTTCAGGACATCACAGGAGGATGTTTTATATCTCAAATGAATCAGCGACAGATTTACTAATTTCACCTATTTTTTTGATTTTCAATCCGATAAGCCATTATTGAGTTAGGGCTGTATAATGATAATATTCCTCTCCGATATACAGTTATTTTGACTATTATGTAAAAATCTGTAGCCTGAGCAAAAAATTACATAGCTTGTGATCATCCCGCGTACTTAAGAAGCATTTCAAAAAATTTTTTATCGAAATCTGTCCAGCGGTTTTCACGCTATTAGGTAACCAACAAAAAAACCTCTACAGTTTTATAATATTTATTTTAAATATTTTAAATAAAGGTGGTAGTGGTAGGTGGTACAAATTATTAAGAGAAGAAAAAAATAACATTGGTCTTACTATTTCTTCATTTTAATTAATTTAAACAAATGTTTCCATTCAAGTGGAGCAAAAAAAAAACCGTGTTTTTTTCGCAGGAATGCAAGAATGCATAAAATAACAATCTAACATGACTTTTTGCATTTATTCTGAGTATGCATTGTATTTCGGTATAGATTCCTCTTTTAGAAAAATAAACAATAAAGCTGCATTTTAAGCTGGCCAAAGCACTTAACGGTTGACTCGTAAGAAAAATTGTTGTCTCTATTCAAGTGGCGCGGAGTGTATGTGTCATTTTACGCTTGATTGTCATAGGCAGAAATTAGTATTTTTTGGTAATTTGTGTTTATGACATAAAAATGAATTCCTTTATTTAAATGAATACCTACAACATGTCTATTGTGTTTCTTTTTTAAAGAACGTCAATTTATTTTTTTTCTCCCATAACCGGACCCCTCTCATAACCGGACAAATTTCTCGGTACCGTCAGTGTCCGGTTACGAGAGAGTTCACTCTATATTAAAGTCAATGTATTCCTTGTATAAGTACATGTATCCACCTCGTAGATGATCATCAGATCAGCCAAACTACAGACGACGTAGAACTTTTCTTGTTTTTGTAATTTATTTAGAATTAAACAGAAGTCTAAACAAACTAAAGAACCAAAGTTCAACTTAAACTTGTATTAATTGAAAGTTTATTTGCAAAAGTAATGGATTAATAAGTGTTTTTTTTTTTGGGTTATAAAATTCTATTTATATTTTATTGATATTCTCCGCATAGTTAACGTCAATAAGTCAGGGTATCGAGCTTCACAAACCACACCTTGTGCACAATATTTCGATTTACCAGAGCTACTCCTCACTATAATCGGAATCAATATATTTTCTATATATTATTATAAAAAGAAGATCAAAATTTTATCACCCAGAAAGAAAATATTTTGCTCAAGGTCGTATTTGTTGAGTTTTAAATAAAATGGAATGGAACGGTTTGACTAACCACTAACCGCAAATATGCTTTAAAATAGTTATTTTTGTTATATAATATGACCTACAAATTCTTGAAAGTCGGTTTTTCAACTTCAAGAAACGAAACCATTTGCATGCGCACAAAGATAATCTGCATACAAACGTATATTTATTAAGATCAGTTTGTTTTTAGAACGCACATAATAGGTAGATATGAACCAACTCCAGTGTTTTAATTAATCTACAAAAAAACAACAAGCTAATCCTATTGGTAGATGACTGAGTTTTATTTAAATCCTAGAATACATTATAGTTTTATTTCATTCCTATTCAATTCATACATATTTAGATAATAATTTAAGAAGTGAATGGAGGCTGTGGGTTTTTGTTGTAGACATATCCTTGATGTGTTTGAATTGCTTGAGCTGGTGGTAAATAATCCTTTACCGGAACGACAGGTTCTGGAATGACAGGCTTAGAAATTATCACCGGAGAGATAGTCGGTTGAAGTGTAGAAATAACCACTGGTTTTGCTGGAAGAGGTTGAACAGTTGGAGCGTTTTGAATCGACTGTGCAACTAATCCGGCTGGAGGCAAATATTGTGGTTGAACGATGTTCGGTTCAATTAGCGACAATGATGAGGTAGTTGGTTGAACGTTGGGAAGCAGCACTGAAGCGATAGTGGGCTGTGGTCTAGGAATTATTACGGGTTCTGCAGGAGGAGGTTGAACAGTTGGAACGTTTTGGATCGACTGTCCAACTATTCCAGCTGGAGGCAAATATTGAGGTTGAACGATGTTCGGTTCAATCAGCGACAATGATGAGATAGTTGGTTGAGCGTTGGGAAGCAGCACTGAAGCGATAGTTGGCTGTGGTCTAGGAATAATCACTGGTTCCGCTGGAAGAGGTTGAATAGTTGGAACGTTTTGGATCGACTGTGCAAATATTCCAGCTGGAGGCAAATATTGGGGTTGAACGATGTTCGGTTCAATCAGCGACAGTGATGAGATAGTTGGCTGAACATTAGGAAGCAGCACTGGAGCGATGGTTGGCTGTGGTAGGACGATGTTCGGTTCCTGAATCAGTGACAATGATGAGATGGTTGGTTGAATGTTAACAACCACTGATTCTACTGCAAGAGGCTGAACAGTTGGAAAGTTTTGAATTGACTGCTCTACTAATTCAGTTGGAGAAAAATGTTGTGGTTGAATATTAATGAGTTCCGGAATAAGTGACGATGATGAGATGGTTGGTTGAATGCTGGGAATTATCACAGGCGATATGGTCGGCTGTACGCTATTAACAACCACTGATTCTATTGAAAGAGGTTGAATAGTTGGCAAGTTTTGAATAGACTGTTCAAGCAATTCAGTTGGAGGCAAATATTGTGGTTGAATGTTGATGGGTTCTGGAATCAGTGATAATGAAGAGATGGTTGGTTGAACACTGGGAATTATCACAGGAGCAATAGTCGGCTGTGGTCTGGGAACAATCACTGGTTGCACTGGAAGAGGTTGAATAGTTGGAATGTCTTCAATCGGCTGTACAAGTTCTTTAGCTGGTGGCAAATACTGTGGTTTCGATGAGATCGTTGGTTGAACTGATAATATCGGTGTAACTGAAGCAATTGGAGCAATAGGTGTTGGTGTAATTAATTTCTGGGGCGGAGGTATGTAGGTTTGCACAGTTGCTGGTAACGCTGATGGCAGAAGAAAAGGCTTGCTTGGTTTTGGATAACTGTATCCACCTGTCTTCGGCTTCAAAATGTGTGACACATCACCCGTCGCAATGGCAATTACCGCCAATAAAATTAAAGTTTTCTGTAAAAAATTAATAAAAATAAAAATGTATTTGTCATAAAACAAAAATATGTATCCACAAAAAATTACCATTTTGATAAATTAACAGACAAGCAAGATAACGATGTGGTCTCCACCTTAGTATGTCGAGAAATGACAATAAAGAATTTCATCACTATATTTATAAGTTGACAAAAAACACAAGAGACGTGCAAATGTGTTGGATTTGTACAATCAAAATATACCTACCGGTTTTCTTACTACCACCGCAAGGTTGTGAAAACTCCTTTATATACATATTTTATATTATTTTTGGAACTCACATGTGTAAATATGTTAAAAAAAACCGTGAAGGTTGAAATAATCCGCTAGTTTCCTAATATTCTGATTGTTTCATATTCATAGAAAAATAAAAATAAACTGTATATGCAGATATGTTTACAAATACATATGTAAACTATGAAAGAACAATGGGGTAGGTCAGATGAAGCTCATTGGGTTTTAATTTCTTACGTCATGAATTTAAAACAATCACTTTAGTCAGTTACCAAAATATTTATATACAAACTTAATATTCACCGTAAGACAAAACAAGAAATTAAATAGATTCTCCAAGCGGATTCTATAAAACAGGTTTTGAGTCAGGAACTTGAACTATTTAAAAACCCACATTTGAATGTATTTTTATTGATTGGCTTATCTGTGGTTCGGTCTAGCGACAAGCTTAATACAATTAAATGTAGTTAAGGTACTACTGTGCAAAAAATAAATTTGAAAGCGTTATCTGCATTTGTATTCTGTATAAATAAATACATACATACATACGTCGGCGTCGTCAACTATATAAACTAAAGAGTAGGGTAACTCTACAGAAAGCTGATGCGAATGTTATTATTACTTACCAGCGTTGCCAGATTTTTTTTCGAGCAAAGCGGGATTTTGAAACCTTTTGATTGAAAAAGCGGGATTGTTACGTCGGGCACCGTAGCGCAAGTGGTTAGTGCGTCGGACTACTGAACCAGCGGTCTTGGGTTCGAATCCCGCCGCAAACACCTAAAAGTTTTTCACAGTGCCCACCTCTTTCGAATGTCTGACAAGCATCAAAGAGTATCATTTGTCACGATTGAGCTTCTCAACTCGCCGTTCAGAGCCGGCAAAAAACTGTAGGTCCCTTCCATTCATGCAAAAATATAACACGCATACACAAATGGTTGCGAGAAGCATGCCCAGGTTCACCTCGAGCTGTAGCGCCAACTTAGATTGTTACGTCGAAAGCGAGACATAAAAAAACATAAGTAGTCATAAATTATGACTAATAATTTTATTTGAGATTCAAATTAAGTTTAAAATTATGAAAGACATAGAAACATTTGTTTAATGAAAATCCGTAACTGTGCTAATAACAATAACTGTCTGTAAGTTTTATAGGAATACAAATATGTAAGTAAGTATAAATTACAGCTCTTGATACCCGGGAACCCGGGCAATTACCCGGGTACCCGCATTTTCGGGTATTACCCGGGTACCTAAATACCGGGTACCCGTAACGTTTCGGGTACCCGCTTTATTTCTCATATATCTCGTATATCAAAACAATATACAGTGAAATCCCGCTTAAGTGGACAATTATTCTCATAAGTGAACAAGATTTACTCTAATAGTTGGCTGGTATGATTTTGTATGAGTTTATTTCCCTCTTAAGTGGACAATTCTATTAAGTGGACATGGACAGTATTTTCACATTTATTTGAGTAAAAACATTCCCTTAAATGGACGATATGAGTTATTCGTATGAAAATGAGATTTTTTTTATGAAACGTCGCGTTTTCGCTTCTGGTGAATGATCGTTGCATACATACATATGTATGTATGTATTTGTTTAACAGCAGGGCAAGCGCGTGCATGTGTGAACGAAAAAAAAATCTCTTATTTTCACATTCGATAAAAAGAAATGAATGTTAACAGACTTTGTGTTTGATTAACGGCATGTAGAGCGTTTTGTTCGTACAGCGTTAACTTGTAGGAATAAATCTCGATAATGAAAAAGTGAATCAATAGGAAGTTTTTGTTTGTTAGCAGCAGGCAGACAGTATTTTGTTTTTGCTGTGTAAGTTTTAATTCTGCGTCAGCCGGTCCGGAGTGCGCTCCATAGGAACATAATTGGGTGTTGGTTGGAAAATCGTGTATGGCCAGGAGGTTTCCTAGCAGCGATGTAAAGACGGTCGATACATTGACACATGAATGGTTTGTCAATGTATCGCTTTGTGAAAAGGGTATCCCTATTTCTGGACCATTCATTCAAAAGAAAGCCAATTGCCATGGAGATTAATTTCACAAATTTTAAGGCATCATCCGTTTTTATTTTTACCGGAGTAAGGCCGAATTAAGGGTTCTGATTCTCACAGGCTGGGTTTGTTTGTATTTAGGGATGTTACCTCGTACAGCCTTAACTATGAAACCGTTTTCAGCAAATGAGGTGTCGTTGGATTCACATTGATCCGGAGTGTGTTCTAGGCTATGTAACGTCACAGTACATAGTCTATGGACGCATTAATATGGCGGATTACATTTTTTATATCTTGACAACTATCTTGATAGTGGAAACAAATGAAAGGGCTTGGCAAGAAATACGATACGCTATGACGTCTTCTAAATGGCGGAAGCACAAAGATGACAGATACCGTTATCCTTACTTCCTCCTTGATATGGGTACCAAATAAAATGGTTCGACAAGTAGAGCACGGCAGTGCTTACCTGCTTACACTCTACATATTCTCTAAAACTAAATAAATAATTAAGCTAAAAAACTAAAACGAGTACGAAACAAGATGAAACGAAACGATGATGCTCAGAGTATAGCCGTGGTCGCATGCCACTTTGCTTGTACATATGCGTACTTATGTATATGAAAACGTTATTATAACGACGTAGTCGGGTTTAAGTCTTTTTAACTTAATTTTTTATTATTTTTCCACTAAAGCACTCTTATGTGGACCAAAAACTCTGGCCCAGTGGCTGTCCACTTAAGAGAGATTTCACTGTACCTAACAAATAAACACACATTATTCTAAAATTATTTAACGATTAGCACAAAAACAAACTACCTATAATCATAATTGAACAACGAATAAACTGTGATTTATTCACAAAAACAAGACTTATTTCGTTTAGTTTAGAATGCATATACATAATGTATGTACAGTACATATGCAAACTCGTATGTAAGTAATATAATAACTTAATTCTAAGCTCTGACCACGAAATATGTAAACGAAATGTCATGTAATTCACCAGTGATTTAACCCTGCCGTTAGGTTAAGCCCATTTGGTCCAATTTTTGGGACATTATCGTCATAACTTCTAAATGGTAAACATTTAATTATATTGTTTTAAAAGAAATTAAACCACGTTTTATTGTTTAATACGTTTAAGTAAGTTTTATTGATAGCAACTTAAAATAATGACCGTATCGCAGGCTAACAAAATGTGTCTACTCGACTACCAAATTCTTACCCGACTTCTACTTTTTAAGAAAATTACAAATCTTATATTAAGGCCATTTCATCCGTCGTACACTTTTCACTTTCTAGAGCAAAAAAAAATAAAAAAATGTCCACCATTTCAATGGGAGAGGAACATTGTGATTTAACTGTGGCTCACGCAGATACATGACGAACTCATTAACGGTTCCACCATCCGATTTGCCTTCTAATACAAACTCCATAGCACTACATCTCCCACACACAACTTCTCTACTCTCGATGGACAGAGTTTTCTGCCAAGTTCCGCACATGCTTTCCAACAAGTCATCCCCCTTCTTCAAACTCGACTTCCAACTTCTATTACTTTTAGTATAAACTCCACTAATAACCTATGTTTTTATCGCTGGGTTCCCTTCTCTAACTGTGGTATATATTTTATTCACCACAAAAGATGTAAATTACCAACTTTTATAGTAAATTAGAGTATTTGTGGCTCTTGGGTACTCGGTACCTCATATTGTCGGGTACCCGATAGCTGACATACCCGGGTAACCGCATTACCCGGGTATTACCCGCATTACCCGGGTACCCGGGTACTCGGGTAATTGTTGAGATGGGTACTACCCGGGTAAAATCAAGAGCACTAGTATAAATTACTTAATTATATTTCTCTGAAGACTTACTAACCTTCTTTTAAAGTTTCTTTTTTTTTCTTTAATATAGTCGAAGATATTTGCGCAGGACTTTGCTCCAGATTGAATTGGATGAGTAATTCAGCTTTCATTAAATTTACGGAACATTTATTTCTGGAATCCGACTATTTTAAATTTAATTAAAAAAAAAACACGTTCGGGAGAGCAGTTTGAAGTTGGGACACTTAATATAAAGGAAACCAGTTTAAACATATCCTTGAAATCATTTTTTGGAAACTGCTTGTTATTTGCCATTGTGGCATTGTGCTAGTGTATAGAAAAGTGCATATTATAATATGTGCAGAGTATCGAGGGTTACCCTCAAAAAAATTCGAAAAGCCAGACAGTTTAGAGAGAAAATCCTGATTTTGGAGCACAAAGCCTGACAAAAAAAATTGGAGTTTTATCACAAAACATTTTGTATAAAATAAATAAACAGTTATAAACTGTATTAAAAAAAAAAAAATCTAAGATTAAAAGAAAATAAATTCATTGCCATTCATTGTCATCTTCTCAGAAAGTTTTTTTTAAGTATATGGTACATGTATAGCTATAAAGAGATCGGTAACGAATTTTTTTTATATTTTTCATTTGTACATATTTGATTAAGAATGTCTGTTTTTTTTTAAAAAATGTGGTTATAAAAATCTTCGCAAGATGTATTTTTAAAATGTTATTTTATTATTATTGCTTTCACTGAGTTTAAATATAGTTTATTTCTTTCTTTCGTCCATTGTGTGTTTATAAGAGAAAAAATTCTTTCTGTAATTGCACTGTGAGAAGAGATTGCAAAAATCCACTCACAAATTTTTTTTAATTCGGTAGGATTGGTTTTGCAATACTCAAAATACGAAACATATTGCATATCCAAAGTTTTTTTTTTTTTAAAAAAACACTGCTGATATTGTTCAAAAAAATTAGAATCATTAATTGTTATATTGCATTGTTTTAAAAATTCGGTACTTTCAGATACAGAATCAAAAGGATCCATATCTTTTGACAATTGGGTCCACAAAAAAACTTTAAAACATTTAAGTAATACTAACCATTTTGTTAAGTATTCACGACAATTTATATATAAAGATTGCATTTCCAGTCGACAATTTCCGAATCAGCGTTCCTTTAAATATATTTCACAAAGTATACTCTACGTTTACGTCAACAACATCACAAAAATCTTTAAGTTTTTTCGTTCGTTCGTATACTGCAAAATGATTGTAAATTTTCATTACAATTGATTCTAGGTATATCAATCTGTAATGATTTTTGCATCGAATCTTACAGCGTAATAATGTAAAATATGAGCCGGACAACCGATTCCAATTATAGTATTTATATCAGCTTTTGAAAATATGAACACATTTTTACCAGCTCGTCGATTTATACTGCCGAAATTAGCATTTATATTGTCACCAGTATAAAAGATAACTTTTTCTTAGATTGAATTTTTTTCTAATACGGATAGTAAAAAATTTGCAATGTTCTTCGATTTCTCATTGTCAAGACTACAAATATCTAAAACTTATGTTACACTACCTTCTTTATCATCGAAATACTGCACGAGAACTGGGAACATTTTAATCGAGCCGTGATTACTAGCGTCTTTAGCAATTCCTATATAATTTAGTTTAAAGTTAAAATTTAATTGATGTAAATAAGTCAAAAAAATGAAAAAGCATGAAGCCTGTTTGGTAACCCATTGAGTGTGCCATTTAACATAATCTCCGATATATTCCGAGGGTGATGTATCAAATGAATGCTGAATGATGTTGAAAGAGAGGAATGACTGTGCCTGTCCGCGCGGGACATTTAATTTTGGGCTAAGAATTAGGACATCCCGCCAAAATCGAGACGTCTGGCAACGCTGTTGCTAACAGATGTACATTATCTTAATATTGACCGGACATAACCCACGAGTCTGATTTTGATCATATTGTATATACATGTGGGCACCGTAGCGCAAGTGGTTAGTGCGTCGGACTACTGAGCCAGCGGTGTTGGGTTCGATTCCCACCGCAAACACCTAAAAAGTTTTTCACAGTGCCACCTCTTCCGAATGCCTGACAATCATTCAAGAGTATCATTTGTTATGCAAAGCTTCCTAACTCGCCGTTCAGAGACGGCATAAAACTGTAGGTCCCTTCCATTCGTGCAAAAATATAACGCACACACAAATGGTTGCGGGAACCTAGGACTGCTGAAGCCAAATATTTTTATTTTATGAATGAATTAGTTCTTCTCGACAGTGGGTGGCCTTCCCACCATCATACCTATGAACCTGGTTGAAGAGCGCTCCACTTCCGTAAGCGCGTCAGGCGGAAATCTGTTTCGCAGCATGATTGGAGTCCTTTGTTTTCAGAGAGAAGGTCTCCAAATATGTCACCTAAATGCACAGAGTTTATTGCCCAAAATTGACGAGTTTCGTTATCTGTTTGAGGGCTCAAAAGTCGACGTAATTTGTGTTTCTGAGACCTGGTTATGGACTGATAATTATAACGACAACAGTAAATTATTCGGATTAAACGGCTATAAGCTCTTTCGAGCTGATAGGCATGAGCGTATTGGTGGCGGTGCTGCGATGTATGTGAGAGATGGGTTGAAGTGTCACCTTCGCTGCGCATCACCGGCTGGCTGCGAAATGGAGTACGTATTCGTTGAACTTACCAGCAATAATGACAAACTTCTATTAGGAACTGCGTATAGGCCGAATCGAGCGATTAGGTTGGATTCTTTGATGCTCTTGCTTGAAGACATCGCTGTCAGCTGTCCAAATTTCATTATCTGCGGTGACCTCAATAGTGATTTGTTAACTCATGCTGGATTATTGAATAATCTGAGTTCATTTAACATGTATCCAGTCAATTGTCAGACGCCAACTCACTTCTCTCAATCCGCGAGCACTCTTTTGGACGTATTCTTTGTAACTGATACTAGTAAAGCGCTATTCTATGACCAAATATCAGCTCCGGGTTTTTCACGACATGACCTTATCCATCTAACATACGACTTCAATGTACCGTTACCTTTAACCCGATTATGTAAATTCCGTGACTTTAAAAATATTGATAGACAGGCTCTAGAAAATAATCTTAACTGTATTCCCTGGGAAGATATCTTTTATATGCCATCATCAGATGAACAGGTTGAGTTTCTGAACACTTATATTGTCAATCTTTTTAATATATATGTCCCTGTTAAAACAAAGGTGTTAAGACTCACCTCACAGCCTTGGTTCACAAATGACATTCGCCGGCTCCTGAATGAGAGGAACCAAGCTTACAATCGGTGGAAACGCTATAAAATGAAAGAGGATCTTGGTCGGTATGGCTTACTTCGTAACCAGATAGTCTCTGCCATCCGTGCAGAAAAGTCAAGAGTTCTTAAAAATCGGATCGCTACATCAGGTAACGGGCGGAAACTCTGGGCAAACTTGCGTAATTTGGGAATAGGAAGGCAAAAACCATACCCACCAACAGATGCTGATGTCGATGAACTCAACCGCAAATTTATTTCTCAAGTCCCACAGCCTTTGTCCGAACCTCCAACCCTCACGTATGAAAATCAAGCGTCTACCACATTTAGCTTCTCCAGAGTCGAGCCTGCTGATGTAGTTGAAAGTATGATTTCGATCAAATCAAATGCAGTAGGTCTGGACGGCGTCCACCCGGTCTTCATGAAAGCTCTCCTTCCCAAGCTCTTACCTTTTTTAACACACTTACTAAACACGATCCTCACTACGTCAGTTTTTCCAACACAGTGGAAGCTTGCGAAGATCATTCTCGTTCCCAAAGGCCGAAAGAAGAACGAATACAGACCTATATCAATACTCCCATTTCTTTCTAAAGTGTTCGAGAGAATTATTCAAAAACAGGTTAATAAGTATCTAAATGAGAATGATTTGCTTTCCAACTTTCAATCGTCGAAATCGTAGCTGCACAACAGCTGATCTAAATATAGTTGACGATATTAGAAACGCAATAGATAGTGATCAAATAACTTTCCTGGTACTTCTTGACTTCTCGAAGGCATTCGATTCATTAAGTCATCCTATATTGTGCAGAAAATTATCAAATCTTTACGATTTTGCACCTGCAGCAGTGAAATTAGTTTCATCATATTTATCGGGCAGGAAACAAGCTGTAGCAATTGGAGAAATGACTTCGAATCTATTAAGTTTAACGCAAGATGTCCCACAGGGCTCAATATTGGGGCCACTTCTCTTCTATTTGTACATAAATGAAATTCCTGGAATTGGTATTCAATCTCTTATACATATGTACGCCGACGATGTCCAGCTATATAAGAGTTGCCCTCTGGGACTCATCGAACACTGTGCATAGAGCTTAAATGAGGATCTTGTGAATATTTATGATTGGTCGCGAGCTAACAGTTTAGTACTAAACCCTGAAAAGTCTAAAGTCATTGTGATATCAAAGAAATCGGTAGACCTATCGTTTTTCCCTCGAATATATTTAAATAATGCCCCGATTGAATTTGTTGATAATGCGAGAAACTTGGGAATATTGTTTAACCGCAACTTAACCTGGAAGGACCACGTCAATTCCACTGTCGGTAAAGTTTACGGTGCTCTTCAAACGCTTTGGACCACGAAAGACTTTACTCCTCTAAAAATACGCATGTTGCTCGCTAAGACCCTAGTCATACCTATTCTTACGTACGGATGTGAAATCTTCTGCAAAAGTGATGCTGTGAGTAAGAGAAAACTTAATGTAGCATATAATAATACAGCGCGATATATCTACGGTTTAAGGAGATACGATCATGTTTCGAGATATTCTAAAAGTATCTATGGTATGTCGTTCGATAACGTCTTTAATTCCCGAACTCTTTTGTTCTTATTTAACCTCATTCAGAGCCATCATCCTTCCTATCTTTACAACCGACTCCAGTTCTCTTCATCAACCCGACTCTCACAGCTCATTGTTCCTCGGTTTGCTTGTTTGACATCCGAAAAACTATTTTTCGTCAATGCCGTCCGCTTATGGAACTCTCTACCATCTAATGTCAGAAGAGCGGGCAACCTCACCGAATATAGGACGCGTCTATTACTTTACCTTTCTGCATCCGACTAGTTTCTCTGGTTTTTGTTTTCTTTTTTCTCTCTCTGAACCAACACAAATTCTTTTGTTTTTATGCCCTCTGTTAACAGCACTCTTTTTCTTTTATAATATTTAACATAATGAACTTAACGTATACAAGATATTTGAAATTATTATGTACATGTTTCTCTTTTTTCTTTATTTTTGTTTGTTATTATTTACTATTTTACTTTCTTTTGCCAAGCTCCACTAATTTATAAGATTTTGTATCTTAATGTGTCAGCATATAAAATAATAAATATAAATATGTATAGATATAGACCATTCAGCAACAGAAGTAACAATAATTGTGAATCAACACATCAGCTTCTTAAATTAAAAAGAAAAGTGTCTGCAATTAACAATTTACATACCCCATTTATATGACAACTCAATGCACATTGAATCGATGCGCATTGGTACAATCCGCTCATATAAACACCACTTCGAACCGAATTGAAATACTTAATCCGCATTCGTTCATTCCTGTTTATAAACCGCATTGAAAATTTAAAACCGAATTAAAATTTCATATAAACACTTTCAAATCGCATTGAAACATTTTACTCTCTCGCGCTCTCATCATTATCTTATCTGTCATCTAATGTCAGGCAAATCAATAGTGTAATTTTAAATTAATTAATTTTTATTTTCTCAAACTGTCAGTTCATTCAGCTGTTTATTAAACTCTCTCAATTTTCTCACGTTTATTTTGGACTCGGTTTTGAATAATTTCATGTAAACACCAACCTTTCTATGCGGATTGAACCAATGCGCATCGATTCAATGCGCATTGAGTTATCATATAAACGGAATAACAGTTAAGTTTTTTTTTTTTTTTTAAATGTTCTGCACCACGTAAGACTGTCTTTTAAAGTTATAAGACCCAGTGATGGAGCAAAGGAAAGGGTATGGGGAAACTTAGAGATTAGAAGTGATGGGAAAAAGAGTAAGGTAACGATGTGCGTTTACTTTGAACCTCTGCAAATCATAGCTTTCAGGAAACAATGAGGACGGCAAGTTAGTCCACATTCGTGTGGAGTTAAAGAATGATCTCCTATATTTTACTGTTCGGTTGAAAGCAGGTTTTAACATATATGGGTGTGCCGCTGAAGCGGCTCGCGTACTTCGATTAAACAGACGGACTGGCGGGACACAACTATATATTTCGTCCGAACACTTGTGTTGAAATTATCGATATAGGAGCGCTAAGCATCCAATATTCCGGCGGTGTTCAAGGGAAAGGAATTTGGCTACAGATAGACTGATCACCGATCAATCTACAGGCCTTACGCTGAACACTATCGAGCAAACTCAAGCACGTTTCGGGAGCTCGTGCCCAAACATGCGAGTTATATTCGAGTTTCGGACGAATGTAAGCCTTATAGATCGTGGCCAAGTCTGTTGGAGTGAAGAAAAAATTGCATTTTTTGAGGAAACCAAGGCATCAAGCACCACCTTTCGCAACATCAGTAATCTGCTGATTCCAGCGTAGGTCTGGGCCCACATGCATTCCGAGCATTGACAAACTGTTAGATTCAAGATCAACTCCTTTCATTTTAAGTTTGGCCACGTTAGTGTCACGTTTGAGAGACTGTACACAGCACTGGGTTTTTGACGCGTTGAACTCAACTCGGTTTTGGACACCCCAATTGATAATTGCATTAATATCAGAGTTGAGTTCAGATGCCATTCGCTGACGTTTGGACTCTACAACTTGGGGTCTATGTCGTGGAGTCGTTAAGGAATAAACGAAGTCAAGAGTGCTGTCGTCAGAGAGAAGGTCATCGACAAATAAAAGAAAAAGGGTCGGAGAGAGGACTGAGCCCTGTGGTACACCAGCATTAGTTGAGAAGGGGGTAGAAGTATGTCCATCTAACACTACTTGTATAGATCGATTACTTAAGAAGCTCGCAATCCATTTCGAGAAAGTATTACCAACACCAAAAGCTTCCAGCTTATTAACCAGGGCAATATGCCATACCCTGTCGAAAGCCTTGGAGATATCAAGAGCAACTATTCGGCATTCGCCGTATTGATGGATACAATGGTTCCATCGTTCTGACAGGTAAGTCATTAAGTCCCCTGTGGAGCGCTGTTGTCTGAAACCATACTGACGGTCATTTAGAAGATGGTTATTTTCCAGATATCTCATAAGATGGTAATTTACAATGCTCTCCATGACCTTAGAAAGCACTGACGTTAAAGCTATGGGTCGATAGTTAGAAGGAGAGGTTTTATCGCCCTTTTTGGGGATTGGCTGAACATGCGCTAGTTTTAAACCTATCCGGAAAAGTGCCTGTGTAATAGGATAGACAGAAGATCTTGCGTAGCGGTTTTGCCAGGGTAGAAGAACAGCACTTCAAGACAATTGGCGGGATTCCATCAGGACCTGAAGACTTATTACAGTTAAGATCTTTTAAGACTCTAGCTACTGAACGGGTTCGGAAAAATACTGGTCCTAGGGAATATTGAACACTGTTCAGCATAGGTGGAGAAAGAGAGTTGACTGGTAAGGTGGAATTTTCTGCGAATATTGCAGCAAGCAGATCAGCTCTCTCCTTGGAGTCAGTGATATTCATATCATTGAAGACAAGAGCTGGGATTGCTGATGAGGCGGATCCATTAATTTTTTTCGCAAAAGACCAAAATGATTTGCTGCCTTTAGGACAGTGTAGTATTTTATGCCTTATTTTTTGGTCTCGTTGGAATTGGCCCGTCTGTAGAGGCTTCGGTTTACCTCAGTGGGTGATTGGCACCATAAAGCGAAAGCCTCTTCCTTCTTCCGGATCGCAACTGCGCAAGTCGGATTGAACCAGAGTTCTTGCTTTGGTTTTAGACTAACGGATTTGCTTGGAATGAATGACCGCATTCCAAGTAAAATTAGGTCTGTGATCATGTCAGCGGCGGCATTTACATCTCTATCTAGAAAACAGCGACCAGTTAAAAATCATAAAAAACGAGTTAAGACCGATCCAATCGGCATTCTCGTATTGCCAGATTGTTGTTCTAGGATATTTCTTTTTAACTGAATGCAGGCTTTCATACGAGAATTTTGCTGACAACAGACAATGATCCGAGGGCCCGAGCGGGGCAGTGACCGCGATGGAATATTTATCCGGAAGAGAGGTTAAGAACAGGTCCAGAGTATGTTCGCCATTACCGTCGACATCAGGTATGCGTGTTGGCTTGTCTACAAGCTGAGTCAGATGGTTTAACTCAGCGAACTCTCTGTACAACGGCCTTCAGCTGTTGTTGGTCCAGAATGGCTAAGCCAACTAGTATTGTGGACATTGAAATCACCCGCAGCAACGATCTCTGTTGAGGGATAGCGGGAGAAAATACTTGTCATAGAATCAGAGATATCTTAGAAGATAGTATCGTATCTTTTATTGTTTCATTTAATTGAAAGTCAAGTTTTACTCTGCGTTCAATAGGATATCCTGTAAAATAATGTGTTTGGAAAATAAAAGAAACAAGTTCGATTAAGAAATCAATCTTTTAAAGTTTCAGTGACGTTTGCTGGCGACCTTGAGTAACATTCATTACTATCAGTTTAGGAAATACAGCTTTAACTGTTTTGCCATGTTGGCCAAAAACAAAGCAACTACTGTAATAATAGACCAAGAGCCCGATGCAATTTTTTGGTGTGAGATATAACCAAAATATTTGCACATGAATTTAAAGCTTGGAAATGTGTGATTTCAAATATAACAGTCTGGCAGTATTTTGTTGGTGCTTTTGTTAGAATTGTCAGATAAATTAATGTGGTTTTGTTCAAAATCTGGATCGTTGATATAGTCTAATAACCGACAGCGAATTTTGGGAGTGGAGGTATAACAAAAATATGTGGGTATGTATGTATATTGTATTGTATAGGTATAAGCGTCGTGATATCGAATTCAATTGTCTGGCAGCGTTTTTTTTGCACCCATGGCTAACAACATAGGGCTTTCGCATTCTAATTATGGAGCAAAACCAAAAGTCGACGGGGTAAAATTAAATGGAGATTGGGCCAAGAGTGTACATCAATGAAATTGGTATCAAAATAAAGCTGAGCTTCAGTACATTAAAACTGTGAAATTGAATGAAAATCGTATGTGGGGATTTTGAGATTTTTTTGTGTGATTTTTTCGTATTGCTTATTCGTACTTATATCACATGCTGATAAAATGATAATACCATAAAAAGCGTAAGACGCACATATATGTACACAATTACATACAGATGAACCTCTTTTATCCGGAATGCTCGGGACCAACGGTGTTCCGAATAATCGATTTTCCGGATGTTGGAGGTTTGAATAAAATAGAAAAGGAAACTCTTTTTTTTTAATATATTTTGGTTAATTTTACTTTAATTCATAATTAAATTCATTCATTTACAATTTTACATGTTTTAGAAGTAACTTGTTTTCTTTTTTTTATAAAAAAAAGCAACTTTGGATACAGTATTTATTTTTCGAAAAAGTGGTGCAATGTTGCCTGTTTCTGCATTTTCGGTTTTTCTTTTATAAATTTGTCTTGAAGCCTATAAAGATGCATAACTTCTGGGTCAGGAATGAAATTTCTATCTTCGACAAAAGTAATAACCTTTTCAATCGATAAGATAACTTCAGTGATCGTTACGCCGCTGTTTTTACGAATAACTTCGACTTCTTCTTGGATCTCTTTATCAGGAGTGATGACTTGGGGATTTATAACCATTTCCACAATGTTATCGTCGGTTAAATTGTAACACACAGGAGCACCTGAATCAGAATTTATCCAATCGGTCACAACATTTGTTGTCAAGTCATTAGACATTTCTTGACTAACATCTTCAGCACAGGTTATGATGTCGTTAACTATACTCTCCTGTTCTGCGGATATCAATCGCTCAACGTCGATTTCTTCATGTTCCGGCATAAGGTTACACAACGTTTATCCTTTTCTCCATTACTCAAAATATGACGGATTATTTCTTTACGGTAATGCGATTTAAAGCTTCTTATTACTCCTTGGTCCATAGGTTGAATTAATGAACAAAAATTAGGAGGCAGGTACTTGACAGTCACATTTTCTCTCTTGCAAAGCTGGTCGTCAGGATGTACTTACTTACTTACTTAGTTGGCGCTACAGCTCGAGGTGAACCTGGGCCTGCTTCTCGCAACCATTTGTGTGTGCGTGTTATATTTTTGCACGAATGGAAGGGACCTACAGTTTTTTGCCGACTCCGAACGGCGAGTTGAGAAGCTCAATCGTGACAAATGATACTCTTTGATGCTTGTCAGACATTCGAAAGAGGTGGGCACTGTGAAAAACTTTTAGGTGTTTGCGGCGGGATTCGAACCCAAGACCGCTGGCACAGTAGTCCGACGCACTAACCACTTGCGCTACGGTGCCCAGGATGTGCTGGATAGTTATCCAGCAAAAGAAGAATTTTACAATCTGCTGGAAGCCCAACATTTTTCAAGGCTATCGGATGTAAGCTTTTACCAATCAATAGAAGTTTGCATTTTATGAGTTTCTGCTGAGTTTGAACATACAAGAGCCGTAAGTCTCTTCTTAGATTCGTTTGCACCACTTATAGAAGACTCAGTACTTAGAGCCAACGTTTTTTTGGCAACGGTTTCCAAAAAACCTCAGTTAAATCGTCAAATTCTCGCCCTTTAAGAAATCAGCCAAATCGTCAACAAAAAGCACTGCAGGTTCATGATCAGCGGAAATGCTTTCACCCGATGATTGCTAACCATGTCGTTTTTTTAATTTTTGAAGCCAACCGTGGGAATGCATTCAGGTTCAATTTTCATGAGTTTATGGAATATCTTCGCTTTCTGTACTAGGATTGGGCCAGATATTAGAATACCTTCGTTGCGTCGCGTCGTTGACGAAACCATTCGTAAAGCACCTCGTCCAATTTGGGATTTTCTGCTGTACGCATAGTCCTACGATTTTTTATTTTTTAACGGAGTAAATTTCCGGATATTAGAGGTTTTTGCGGATAATAGAGGTCAAAATTAAAAATTAAAATTCTGTGAAAAATTACGGTTAATAGATGTTTCCGGTTAATGGAGTTCCAGATAAAAGAGGTTTATCTGTATTTAGTATCAAATGAACGGTTATTCTACTATCTTTTTTAGGACCTAAAAATAATGGGTCTAAGATTTTCATTTTTAAAATAATCAATTAATCTCTGAAGACTTAAAAAATAAAGTATTTTTTTGAAAATCACTGATTTCTGAAAAATCTTCACCGACAACATACCTTTTTTGACAGTTATGTGAAAGAGCATTTTTCAAGCTCTAATGTATATTAATTTAAGATTCAGCCATTATTAACTAAGAAAAAAACATTCAAAATCCTAGGTGGTGCAAATCAATCACCAATGCTCAGTAACCAATCCTCAATGGTGAGTTCAAACATTAATTTTTTACAGAAACTTAAAAAAATTGTTGTTGTTTTGTTTTTAGCATATAAAAACATTAAGGCAAACATTTTTACAAGCATAATATGTAGAAAATTAATGAAAAAAAAACCAATAATATTACTTTTTTAACAAAATTAATGTAATCGTAGGCTTTCAACATTGCTTAGCATATCCTGCAGGACACTACAACGGCATTTGTCCACCGCTATGAACTGCTTATCGAGACAGTTCGTACCATCCTACTTGGGTTTGGAACTTATGAGCGTTCAAGACATAACTAGAAGGAATAAATTTATTCCGAATGGATTTTTTTGAAACATTGAAATATCTGAAAATGATAGACCAGCTAAAGTCATTTGTGACCGTGTTTATATAAGTTAAAAGAGCTCTAATCACGCATTTCAAAAGCAAACGTACGGTTTACATAAATAGCAGAATTTGGTTAAACCATTTCTTATATAACGTGCTGAGATGGATATGTTCTTCGAATATTGGGTCCGTACACTGAAAAAATTATTGTACATTATATCAATGAACGGCATTCATTCGGTAAAATTCATTAATTTTGAAGAAAAATTCATTAATTTTATGTAGAAAATCATAAGAAAAAATACTTATATTATGAACGATTCATTGTTTGTATGAAATTGCGTTCATATAAATATGTGTATGGGAGATTTTGGGTATAAACGCTGATTCTTATTTTAATGAATTTGAACATTCATACAACTGCCGATCATGAGTTTTAAGAATAAAAACATTGGATTATTGAAAATAATCATTCGGATGCCACCGATTCGGATGCTTCAATAGAAAAAAAGCTCTTCAGAAGCGAAAGTGGGCGATGAGGTAGTTTTTCAGAAGGGTCTTCATTCCCGATAGAGCCTTTAGAGATTCAAATTCAACTCTAGAATCGGATGGGTATAGAGCGCATAAACCCGAACCTCTGCTGGACCGACGTCAGCAATTAACAGCACTACAGCCAAACAAATCGCGATGTATAACGATGTGTTGGTGGGTTGTAGAAGTTGTACATGGACGTTTTAAACCGGATTTTAAGCCATCAGGAGTTCTTCAATCTTGCTTCTGCTCATTCTAACATTCCCAGATATTTCAATGTTTCCAAAAAATCCATTCGGAATTAATTAATTCCTTCTAGCAAGGTCTTGAAGGCTCATATGTTCCGAACCCAAGTAGGATGGTATGAACTGTCTTGATAAGCTGTTCCTAGTGGTGGACAAATGCAGTTGTATTGTCTTGCAGGATATGTTAAGCAATGTCGAAAGCCTGCGATTACATCAATTTTGTTAAAAAAGTAATATTATTGTTTTTTTTTTGCACTCATTTTCTCTATATTATGTTTGTAAAAGTTCTTGCCTCAATATTTTTATTGGCTAAAAACAAAACAACAACATTTTTTTCAAGTTTCTGTAAAAATAACATGCAGGAACTCACCATTGAGTATTAGTTATTGAGCATTGGTGATTGATTTACACCACCTAGGATTTTGAAAGTGTTTCTCTTAATTAATGTTGAGTCAATCTTAAATTATTATACATTAAATTAAAGCTGGAAAGATGTGCTTTCGCGCAACAGTTAAAAGAAGATATGCTGTCGCTGAAGATTTTTCAGAAATCATTGATTTTTTTAAAAAAAAGTACTTTACTTTTAAAGTCTTCAGAAATTAATTGATTATTTTAAAACTAAAAATTGTATGCCCGGTTTCACCAACCACTTTTAAATATTTAACAGGCTGTTTAATTTTAAAATGACGTTTTTCCGTTTCTCCAACCACTTTTAATTTTAAAATCGCTTTAAACAGCCCTTAAACTAACAGGCCGTTTCCGTCCATTTAAAATTTAAAAGCGTGATTTCAACCTAAAAAAAATAAATTGTTTCACATCTGTGACATTTTCTTCATTAAGAAAGTGAATTTGCTATCAATAAATGATCACCCTCTTTTCGTTTTAGCATTTCATCATCTTATTATCCAATTTTAAGCATTTCATATTCTTTATTATTATGTAATTTTTTTTTCATTATTTTTTCTTTAGCACAAGACACAACCCTTAGCCCATGACACAAACCTTAGCATTTTCAAAACGTACTTCGTTATTTTGCTGACTTTTTCTATTTTTTTTGCGATATCTTATATTTTGTGCGATATTTGCGGTATTTTGTGTCATTGAAACATGTATCGCATTGACACGTAGAATCCCAGTTATAACTGATTAAATAAAAACATTTAACTGTAAATCCTATCCACTTCAATTAATTCCTTTCCGTTCAAACTTCAAAGTACGTCTTCCTTCTCTGAAAACCAATGTTCGCATTCCGTTTTTTACAGACTAACCATTTAGTCAATTCTAAAAAAACAGAATTCAAAACTTGACTAACCATCTAGTTGACAGTTCTCATGTCACAAACGTGATTGTACTTTCTATTTTCAATTGGGTTGGTTAGAGAATTGTGATTGCAAGATATGTATCTAGACAATAAAGCTATTTTTAGATAAAAGAAGAGTTAAAACAAACTTATAATAATGAAAGACTTAGTGGATGATTTATGTAAGTAACATTAGTTACAATTACGACGAATCTGAGGCGGTTGACTAAAAAGCGGAATGCGCCCAATCTCGATCTGTCTGTGGTGCCAATGCAACCCAACCTTTCTATAAATGCCAGTGCTTTTAATGCAACCCAGTCATTAATGTTTATCAACTGGGTTGAAGAGTTCCAACCTGAACCAATACCAAACGAAGATGCAATACAGTTTTGGGTCAAAGTAAGGTATGGAAAAAAAAACAAATGCCGTTAGTGAATCTCAATTTTTGAAGCTTAGTCATTTAGCTTTAAGTGCACTTTCTTAGCCGGTAAGGAATGCAATAGTGGGAAGAGCATGTTCAAGCATGAATGCAATTAAAATAAAAAACCCTTTCTAAGATTGAAGTTCAATTCTTAGAACCATTGATGCGCATTAGAATTCATTCCAATGTGAATCAAATTTTCTCCACCAGTTTTAAGCCAACCCCAGAAAATATTTATTCTTTCATTTCATTCGTTGTCTTCTTTTGACTAAATGTATAGAAAAAAAAATTAAATAAATTGTTATTTGTTATTATTATTAATGTCTAGCATTTTGCGCCTTTTGCGAATATTTTTTTTTTTTATTTTGCGGTTTTTGCGAAAATAAATTAAAATTTTGCGTTGTGAGCTTATAAAAATCTGGCAAGCCTGTTTCACCAACCACTTTTAAATATTTAACAGGCTGTTTAATTTTAAAATTACGTTTTTCCGTTTCTCCAACCACTTTTAATTTTAAAATCGCTTTAAACAGCACCTTAAACTAACAGGCCGTTTTCGTCCATTTAAAATTTAAAAGCGTGATTTCAACCTAAAAAAATAAATTGTTTCACATCTGTGACATTTTCTTCATTAAGAAATTGAAATTGCTATCAATAAATGATCACCCTCTTTTCGTTTTAGCATTTCATCATGTTTATTATCCATTTTTAAGCATTTCATATTCTTTATTATTATGTAATTTTTTTTTCATTATTTTTTCTTTAGCACAAGACACAACCTTAGCCCATGACACAAATCTTAGCATTTTCAAAACGTACTTCGTTAATTTGCTGACTTTTTCTATTTTATAAGCTGATATTCACCCCAATTATGCAAGTCGTATTTGAGAGTCACATACGAACATAGTCGTATTATGTTATTATGGAAGTCGTGTCACTACGAACATACTCGTACGCTAATGACTTTTCAGCTGTCAACAGAATCGGATGCCATCGCATACGACTTTCGGCTTATATCAGCTATTATGCAAGTCGTATTTAGTCGTATTTTGAACGTTTTTAGTGGTATTTTCTTCGGCTGCGATTTCTTAAGTGACTCTATGCGAAATTCGACAAACATGAAAAATAAACAATTGCATACTCTTGAATGGAAACGATTTAATATTCTTCGAAGTTATTTTACTACTTAAACTACTTTCTAAAAAACTTAAAAACAGCAACCAATTCAAAGCTTTGGTATATGCTACGGAGATTAATGTCGACATCGCAAAAGACAGATGTGTGCTGCACGTTCATCTAAAAGATGGACAAATAATGGTTGTTAACAGAATAGTTTTATTAAACTGCAATGGTCAATTATTTTTTTAGTTAGAAAGTTGTAATTTAAATTTCGGAAAATACATCCATATATACATACATACATACACAATGAATATAATTCCTTTTAAGGATATTCCTTCATGTGCTCATTAAAGAATAAATCTATTGAGTTTGTGGTGACATGTTTCGGGAGCAGTTGTAATAAGACATCTCCTTGACCTCGCCGGCAAGGAAACCAGTACTGACCGGAAAAAGTTCAGTTTGAAGTGCGACGTAATGCGTTGCTAACATGCAGCAACTTATATGGAGTCGTATTCAACGCATACGACTTGCATAATAACAAACTTGAAGTGAGATACGAGTTACGACTTGCATAATTGGGGTGATTATTTCTATTTCACTCTTTCCCCATGAGAATTTGAAGTACACTAGAAACAAATTTTTTTCCAAATACACTAACAGCCTGTTAGTTAAAAATTCAATAAATGGGGTTGGTTAAACAGAATTTAATTTAATGGGTAGATATATTTTAACGGCCTGTTAGCTAAAACCACTTTAACCTAATGTTGGTGAAACCGGGCATTAGTCTGAAAAAATAAAAGCCATATTAAAAAATGTATGTTTATCTATATCTACATACATATATGTATACATAGTCTTATATAGTTTTATTATTGATTCAATTCGTAAATATTTTTTCAGTTTACACAAAATGAGAGATATTTATTGGACATTGCGGAGAAATATGAAAATCGTTGGAACTTTCCTGATTGCATTGGAAGTTTGGACGGAAAATACAGTAATGCTATCTCCAGATAATAGTGGAAGCCACTCATATAATTCCTTAATTAATTGGTGATAATCAAAGAGAAACTTTACGGAATTTCATCAATTTGATAAAGAAGAAATTTAAAATACATACATACATTTATGCATGTTAGTAAATTAAAATTTTGTACCACACCCAATTTAAGTATGACTTTATAATAAGCCTTATCAGCAGAACTTAAACATAGACATAGGTGCTTCGCTTTTTCTTTAAAGATATCACCACTCAACGGAATGGTTTCCATGTACTGCTGTAATTTTGGAACTTCTTGTTCTGCTACTTCACATTCGTCTTATTACAGCTTTGGTCATGTTTTCAGCATCGTAATTTAAATAAAAGTCGATTTTGTACTCAGCTTGGGTAAACTTTAACATTTTTAATTTTGAAAATGGTATATTTTTGGATTCAAAGCAGAGTTTCGAATACTTGGCGAAGTCCTTTAAATCTGATTTTGCATTATTATGAGTGCTTTCGGATGTTGACACCGTTTAGCAGTATGATGAATCCTAAAGGTGAGAAATATTTTTTAACTGAGAGATGTTTTTCTATTTGGCTGTAAGCATTGTCAGTGCTGAATGCCCCGGAAGGGAGTACAGGTGGCCCTCACTTAACACGTACTTCGTATAGCACGGCCTCGTTTTAACACAGCTCACTTTTTGCGACATATTTTCGTTTAACACGGTTCAAAGCCTTGTTTTACACGGTTTTTGAAACGTTTTTTTTCTCGATAAGTTGTTCCAACTATGCACATGCGTATACACGTAGAACATACAAGTTTAGTTAATATGTACATACACGTTATGCCTTATGCATACTTATGTATACTTGCTGTGTTTCTAAGAATCTGTACATACTGAAATAGGGGCTTCCCCATATTAACTGTGCCAACGCGATGATAGATGATTGAGGATAAATTGGTCAGTTAACTTTATAAGACTTTTTTTGGTTTGTTTCTTATAAACTTTTGTGAGATTTACATATTGCACAAAGAGCAGGTATGTTTTTGTTTATTTTCTTATGTTAGAATTAGTAAGTTTTAAATGAAAATAATCTAGAAGTAAAAAAAAAATATTTTTGTTTTTTTTTTTTGAGATTATGGAACGTAACTCCTCTTTTGCACTGGTTTCTTGTTTCGTTTAGCACGATTTCGTTTAACACAATATTTTTCAGGAATGTAACCCCCGTGTTACCCCTTTCATGACAGCTCTGCTTTTTAGCTCCAGGAGAAAAGTGTTTCTATACAATTCTAACTTATTAGGGCTCAAATAAGCCAAAACAAAAAAAAATAAAATAAAAAAAGGACGATCCGATTACTGGACAAAATTGGTGCCGTTGTCACTATAGAGCTCCTTGCAATGTCCTTTGCGTGAGACAAAACGTTTAAGAACTGCTATAAAGGTTGTCGTTGATAAGTCACTCGCAAGTTCGAGATGCATGGCACCTGTCGCCATGCATATGAAAATGGAAATATAACCTTTGACAGCTTTCCATCCACGTCCTTTGGAGAAACGGAGCTGCACTGGTCCGGCAAAGTCCAGTCCACTGTGTAAGAATGGTCGACAAGCTTCGACACGGGATCGTGGCAGGTCACCCATTAGCTGCTGCTGATGAACATTTGAGTGTCGGCGACATTTGACACATGACTTGAAAACTGTACGAAGAATTTTGCGGGCACCGATGATCCAGAAACGACTTTGAAGTATAACTTGCATAGTTTGAAAACCTGCGTGTAATGCAATGCGGTGAATGTCCTCACATATGAGCGTTGCTAGTCTTGCGGATACTGGTAGAACTAAGGGATATTTCTTCTCCAATCGTAGCGATGAATTACATAGTCTTCCACCGACTCTAATCAGGTTGTTTTGGTCCAGAAATGGATGCAACCTCAAAAGTTTGCTACTCCGACGAACAGGCTTGTTGGATAGAAGTCGGCTGGTGTCGTCCGTGAAGTAGTACTACGCATTTTTCGTTGACTTTAAGTCTGCTTTTAATCTGGTGAATCGTAATGCACTTTTCTACAAACTATCCCAACTAGGCATATCTACGAAGTTCACCCGTATAGTAAAGGAATTGTATGCAGAATCTGAAGCAGCTGTCTGAGATGGATCAACGTACTCGGAATGGTTTGAAACGGACTCCGGTGTTAAACAAGGATGCCTTTTAAGTGCTCTTTTGTTTGCTCTTTTTATTAATGATGTAGAAGCTCACCTACCTGGAGGTATCCGCATTGCTGACTTAGCCATAAATGTTCTTCTATATGCTGATGACCTGGTATTACTTTCTGAGTCTCCAGACAATCTTCAGCTGATGATTAATCACCTAGCCGAATATTGTGGTGAATGGGGACTTGTCATTAATGCAGATAAATCAAAAATAATGGTATTCTGAAAATCCACCCGGAACCAAACTGCATATAACTGGCACTTCAATGGAAACCCTTTGCAGATAACTAACGAGTACAAGTACCTGGGAGTGAATCTTAGTAAAACCATGGATTTTAACAATCACGTTAACATCAAAGCTAAAACTTCACATAGTCTGTTAAATATGTCTTGGAGAAACATATTTTCAAATCAGCGAATAGTACTATCAGCGAAATATTTGATGCTGTTGTTAAGAGTTCGCTTTGCTATGCTGCCCAGGTGTGGGGAATCAACGAATACGAAGCGATAGAAAAGTTTCACAGATGTTTTTTGAAGAAACTTTTTCATTTACCTCTAAAAACTCCGAAATATGCTTTGTATCTGGAAACAGGTCTACCTAAAATGTTTACTAGCACGTTTAAACTACAAGCTGACTATATTGTCAAGGTTTTATCCCATCACGATGACCGACTGACAAAACGAATGGTACTCTATGAGCTAAGAAACGAGGACTGGTGGGTATCGAAATGGAGAGCTTTGGGAAATGCGTGTGGAGAAATTGTATCGCTGAGTCCATTAAATCTGAGACATGTTAAAGATCAACTCTACAAAGTAATACAAAGTCATGAAAATTTTGAACGTGAAGCACTTATAGAAGAAGCCCGAACATCACAAAGCAGACTTCTTTACTCCCAACTGAAACTGAATCTTATGGAAAAAAAACTACTTCAATGATGCACTAAATTACAGAGAAATATCTTTAATATTCAAAACAAGATGTGAAGTCCTTGGCCTAAACGGATCACCATACAACGGCAGTTTTATCCAGTTTTGCACTTTATGTAATTTGAGTGCAAAAGAAGACTGCTTCCACTTCATGAGTATATGTCCCATTTTTGCTGCCTACAGAAAAGCAATATTTGGAAAGAAACTATGACGCTGCAAGAAACAATCACAGTACTAAACGAATTCGACTGGAAAAAACTATATTCTTTTTTGAAAACCATATATAAATATAGGATGTTACTTATAACTGAATTTGTCTAAATTTCATTAAAATTCATTTAAAAATGTCATTCATACCAATAATATTATTTATTTAATTTGCTAACCGAGCTGACGGCAATGCCATAGCTACAAATTTCATAAAAATTATAAACAATGTACCCAAAAGAACGAAAAAAATAAATGAATGAATTACTTACTTTCTTACTTACTTAGTACTTCTGGGTGAGATGTATCCATACATTGAGAGCTTCATCCAGTTCATAAATATGGCGATGTCTACTTTCCTTGGGAGTAATCGAAGTTTCGCCTTTGCGAATCTTAGCGGCATGCCTGGCTTTGTTGATGAATCTGAGTATGTAAGCGGTGATACGTTTCAGCTAACTTAAAGATGAATACTGCTTAGTAAGCTCCCATATTGGTGGTGTCTCAGGACTGCTTGCGTAATTGATTGACTCGGATCGCTGGTCTAGATTGGTGGTAAAAAGATGTTGTACAGGCCATACGGATTCTTGTTGATGTAACCACTGCGGACCGCTCCACCAGAGTGGGTGATTTATTAAAAAATAATACACCTCGTGTTGCGCAGTCAGCAGGGTTTTGCGATGATTGAACGTGAAACCAATTTTCTGCAGGTACGATTTGTTGAATCTCTGACACTCGATTCGCCACGAATGTTGACCATTTTCCAGGGTGTTGTCGGATCCAGGCGAGTGCTACACTTGAATCGGTCCACCAATACAAGTTGCGTACCAGAGGGGTTAAGGAGGCACTAGCATGTTTTAGTAGCTGTGCCAATAAAGCTGCGCCGCATAACTCCAGGCGGGGAAGTGACAGAGTTGTTGTTTTCAATGGAGCCACCCTCGTTTTAGCCGTGAGGAGATGAACAGAAATACTTCCGTCAGGAGCTACTGTGCGCACATAAACGACTGCTGCATACGCTGATTGCGAGGCGTCTGGAAAGCCGTGTAAGTCGGTTGTAGCATTCGGGATCCCTGTACCGACCCACCTCGGCACTTTTATTGCTGCGAGGGTGGTGATATGGTCCCTGTATTTCAACCATTGACGTTTCACATCATGTGGCACAGTCTCATCCCAGTCCACCTTTGGTCTCCAGAGACATTGAAGTAGCATTTTCGGTATAATAGTGCTTGGAGATAATAAACCCAGGGGATCAAATAGGTTTGAAGTATCTGAAAGATTTGCTGTGTCTATTCCATGAACCTGGACTGTGAATTTAAGATGGTCAGATGACGGGTCCCATTGAAGACCAAGTGTTCGAACGCCGTCCGTTTCGTCAAGGTTCAACGAATGCATAATTTCGCGTTGAGCTTCAGGAATAGCGTTGATGGTGAGTGGCGAATTGGAGGACCATTTTCGGAGATGAAACCCACTTCTGTTTAGTATAGTCGATATATCAACTTGTAAGCGATGTAGATCGGTTTCCTCGAAACAGCCGGTGAGCAGATCATCCATATAGAAGTCTCGTTGAATGACTTGCTTTGCTTCCGAATTTTGACTTTCATCGGCTGCTACCTTTTGAAGAGATTTTTTTGCCAGATGAGAAGCCGATGCAACTCCATAGGTAACTGTCAATAAGCGGTAGTCCGTTATATCTTCAGAAGGAGAATCTCTCCAAACGATCCTTTGGAAATCTATGTGTTCCTGATGCACTCGAACCTGGCGATACATTTTCGCTATGTCAGCGCTCATGGCGAACCGATGTGTACGCAGCCGAAGTAATGTTGAAAACAGATCGGGTTGTAACTGGGGACCAATCATTTACTTACTTACTTAGTTGGCGCTACAGCTCGAGGTGAACCTGGGCCTGCTTCTCGCAACCATTTGTGTGTGCGTGTTATATTTTGCACGAATGGAAGGGACCTACAGTTTTTTGCCGACTCCGAACGGCGAGTTGAGAAGCTCAATCGTGACAAATGATACTCTTTGATGCTTGTCAGACATTCGAAAGAGGTGGGCACTGTGAAAAACTTTTAGGTGTTTGCGGCGGGATTCGAACCCAAGACCGCTGGCTCAGTAGTCCGACGCACTAACCACTTGCGCTACGGTGCCCACTCGGACCAAACATTTGCGCATCATTAAGAGAGTATCCAGAACTTGTGCGACAGGAAGCGTTGAAGACGACTCTTAATTTCGTAGTCGTGCTTGTGTCTTTGATTACCGCTCTGTGCAGCATGTAGTAGTGTTTCCCCGAAATAGGTGGTTGAATCGCTTTCTCCATATGACCCAGTTGGATGAACTCGTGAATGAAATCCTTGGCGAAAAGTTTCTCCATGCGAAAAAGTGCGCGAACGGCAGCATTGCGGGAGTTCCCTAATGGACAGTCAGGAACGACAGAGCGGCCGTCCTGCTGACGTGAATGTGTGTCCTCAAAGAACTGCTCACACAACTTCTCTTCGATGGTGAGATGCTTAACTTCAGGCAAGGCCTCTATTTGCCAGAATTTGGATACAGCTTTTGTTAAGGCAGTATCTGTGTGCAAACATAGCGTAAGGGAAGCGGTGCATGGGGTGTAGAGTCGTAGTCTGCGACTTTTCCCATGAGAACCCAACCGAGTGTGGATCTCTGAGCGATTGGAGTGCCAATCGGGCCTTTGATTAGTCCAAAGAAATTGTCCTAGCTCATCGTTCCGATATCAATTGCCGCAGGCGTACTGAAATAAGGATCTGCTGGTGTAATTCCATTGATATGCATCCAATAACATTCTCGAACTCGAACTGGTGGGAGATCGCTCGTAATTTTGCTTAGAATTTGAGCGTGAATCTATGTGGTGAATGTTCCGTCTAACGAGTGCAAAGTAAGTTGCACTTCGCCTTTCGAAGATCCAGCTGCTGTAGCTCCTATTCCTTCGATCCTTGTTGTTACGGGTGATCGCTTTAATTGAAGTCGCTGTACACAGCTTTCGCTAATGAAAGAAGCGTGCGAGCCGCTATCGAAGAGTATTCTGGCTGGCTGATACCTTTTGGACTTATCCATTACCTGTACCATTGCGGTGCCACGTAGCACTTGATGTTTTGAGTTCGTAGCGTAGGAAGGTGTAGCATTGTAGATCCCGTTGGAGGTTGTTGGAATCGGGGACTGAGCTGAGGTAGTTGGTTTACACTGCTCTTTGTGCGTGTGTTGACGCGCGTTGCAACCACGGCACGTGATGATGCTTTAGCAATCTTTGAGTTTATGACCAGCTCCCAGGGAATTAGCGCATAAGTTTTTGCTTTGTGCAAATGAAATTCGCCGTGCGACTTCTAAGGAACGAAACTTGTCACATAAATAGATATTGTGCTTACCTGAGCAGAATGAACACGTGTAATTTTGGAATCGCCGACGACTTCCTTCCTGTAGTTTGTCAGAACTTGCGGTGTGAAGCGAACTTGACTTTTTGCTTTTTACCTGTTGACGGCTGTGACTTTTATCACTAGGTGTTATGGTCTGCCGGTGAGAACTAATGGCATCTTATGATCGGCTTCTGTGTTCCAAAAACGCGACGAGTGTCTCGAAGTCCGCTACTTTGTCTTCTTTCTGCGATAGTTTCCACTGTCTGTGTGTTTCGTCGTCCAGTTTGCTGATTGTGAGATGTACTAGCCAGTCATCCCAATTTGCAACAGGTCTCCCTAGTGCCTTCAGGGAGCGAAAGTGTTCTTGAGTTTCATCGACGAGTGTTCTGATGGCAGCAGAGGACTCGGTACTTATTTTCATAAGTGAGAAAAGAGCTTGAAAATGTGAATCGACAATTATTCGAGCTGAGTCATGGCGCTTTTTCAAAAGCTCCCAGACCTAATCGTAATTGTTGTTTGTAATACGAAACCCTTTTACTAACTGCAAAGCCGGTTCTTGAAGACTATACACCAAGAAATGTAGTTTTTGCGCGTTCGAAAGAGATGACTCACTATTAGTAAAAGCTGTAAATGCGTCTTCAAAAGGTTTCCACTCCTTTGAATCTCCATCAAAACTCGGTAATTTCATCGGAGGGAGACGAATATCTGCACGAATAGCGTGTGACATGTTATCGGGTTTAACTGTCTCTGATGATTTGTTAGAAGCTTTGATTTTGTTGATCGCACGTGTGAAATTCGCTAGTGCTTCTCTATACCACGTTTCACCTTGCACTCGTTGTGCTTCCTGTTCAGCTAAAGTTTCTGCTCCACACGAGAGTTCCACTGCTTCTTGCGAAATGTTGAATTTTTCCCACTGCTCAGCAAGAAGGACGAGGAAAGAGTCGATATCAGCGGCATCCAAAGTTTCGGCTTTTTTGCTGGTCGTCAAGTACCGTTTAATCGCGCTACGTGCGGTACCGCGCTTTGTTATGTTGTTGTTGCTCATGATGGTATTATATGTAAGTACCTACTAATCGAGAATTTAAATTAATCACCGAATAACAAAGAAACTCCAAAGCAATAGGTTGACGTACATATGTATAGATCGAAATTTCAGAGTCGACTGTACTCGATGACTGAGATTTGATTTAATGAGCGTCCCCACATGTGCCGTTTGTTAATGGAAGAAAGTGCGAGAAAGAGACCGTTCGAGAAGGAAACCGTTTGATTTTCGCGTTACGATTTATTAAAATGTATACGCACTGGTTGGATTTGTGGGATTATAACCACAATAATTAATTTACAGATTTGGCGTAGAAGGACCAATGTTCGCGTTGACTATTAGCATTGTATATGAAACTAATAGTACTATCATCAAGCAAGATTTTTTGTTTGTTACTCGGCAAGCGCATCGACTTTTCTCCCAAAAAATTGAAAAAAATATTACGCTCTGATGCCCGGTTTAACCAACATTAGGTTAAAGTGGTTTTAGCTAACAGGCAGTTAAAATATATCTACCCATTAAATTAAATTCTGTTTCACCAACCCCATTTATTGAATTTTTAACTAACAGGCTGTTAGTGTATTTGGAAAAAAATTTGTTTCTAGTGTACTTCAAATTCTCATGGGGAAAGGGTGAAATAGAAATAATATCAACTTATAAAATAGAAAAAGTCAGCAAATTAACGAAGTACGTTTTGAAAATGCTTAGGTTTGTGTCATGGGCTAAGGTTGTGTCTTGTGCTAAAGAAAAAATAATGAAATAAAAATTACATAATAATAAAGAATATGAAATGCTTAAAACTGGATAATAAAGATGATGAAATGCTAAAACGAAAAGAGGGTGATCATTTATTGATTGCAAATTCACTTTCTTAATGAAGAAAATGTCACAGATGTGAAACAATTAATTTTTTTTTAGGTTGAAATCACGCTTTTAAATTTTAAATGGACGAAAACGGCCTGTTAGTTTAAGGGGCTGTTTAAAGCGATTTTAAAATTAAAAGTGGTTGGAGAAACGGAAAAACGTCATTTTAAAATTAAACAGCCTGTTAAATATTTAAAAGTGGTTGGTGAAACCGGGCATGAGAGAATTGAGTAAAAATTAAATATTGAGTGGGAATAAAGTAAAAGCGGTTATGCTTGCTTAGCATATAGCATTGCCTTTCGATGTTCACTCAAAAGCAAGGAGAGTTAACTAAAAAGCCCAAAAAAAAAATTGAGATTTGAGTGTTACTATTTACGAACTTACGAGTATGAGGGATTTATGTCTTTTTTCTGGTTTGGTAGAAATTTGAATGAAACCATGAGTAAAACCAATTGTATGTGTGTAGGTGTGTATGTGTACAAAAACATACAGTGAATAAGCCCAAACAAAAATCATAATCATTGCGCAGGCAGGCTTGCCAGATTTTTATAAGCTCACAACGCAAAATTTGAATTTTTTTTCGCAAAAACCGCAAAATCAAAAAAAAAATATTCGCAAAATCCGCAAATTGCTAAAAATTAATAATAAGAACATATAAAAACTTCTTTAATTTTTTTTATACATTTAGCCAACAGAAGACAACGAAGGAAACAAAGGAATAAATATTTTCTGGGTTTGGTTTAAAACTGGTGCAGAAAATTTGTTTCAAATTGGAATGAATTCTAATGCGCCTCAATGGTTCTTGAAATGTAACTTCAATCTTATCAAGGTTTTTTATTTTAATTGCATTCATGCTTGAATATGCTTTTTCCACTAAGGCATTCCTTGCTGACAAAGAAAGTGCACTTAAAGCAAAATGACTAAGCTCCAAAAATTGAGATTCCTTAACGGCATTTGTTTTTTTTTTTTGCATTGCTTATTTTGACCCAAATCTGTACTGCATCTTCTGTTGGTATTGGTTCAGGTTGGAGCTCTTCAACCCACTTGAAAAAAATTAACTTATTACACTATAGCCGTGTTTTATTATCCCCGTGATCTGATCTGGATCAGATTAGAATAATAAAACAAACTAAAACTAAGTTCTGTGTTGTGGTGATTGTACAAACTAAGTTCATTTTGAAATTCAGTGCGAAGTTGCCATGCGAATTAATATTTTCTTTTAAATGAAAATTTAATGCGCTTGTTTTATTTTCTTAGGAGGAAATTATTAATTCTGATTAACAGATACCGAATGAGAATAATATTTCGTAGCTATAATTTCATTTTCACATCGCTTCGATATCATTATGACTATGAGCATAAAAATTAATTTATTCGAACAAAATAACATTAATGATATTTGGATTGCCAATAATATTTTTATATTCTAATCTGGCAACATTTACCATTGACAATTGTCGATAATACAGCAACATTCACAAGCGGAAGAGTATCATAGTGAGAAATAGTTGAACTAATTTTTGGATCACGAAAATTGATCTTGATAAAAAGCAAGATCTCGTATTGTTGTTGTAATGCACACAAACTTATGAGTTGATCTGATCCGGATTAGATCACGGGGATAATAAAACACGGCTAAGGAGTAAGATCTCGTATTGTTTTTGTAATGCACACAAACTTATGAGTTGATCTGATCCGGATCAGATCACGGGGATAACAAAACACGGCCTATGTAACGAGTAACTGACTGGGTTGTATTGGCAGCACTGGCAGATATAGAAAGGTTGGGTTGCATTGGCACCACAGACGGATCGAGATTGGGCGCATTCTGGTTTTTATTCAACCCCCTCGATCGTAATTGTTACTAATGCTACTTACATAAATCATCAACTAAGTCTTCCATTAATATATGTTTGTTTTAACTCTTCTTTTCTTTAAAAATAGCTTTGTTGTCTAGATACATATCTTGCAATCACAATTCTCAAACCATCCCAAGCCAAAATAGAAAGTACAATCACGTTTGTGACATATGAACTGTCCACTAAATAATTAATCAAGTTTTGCATTCCGTTTTTTAGAATTGCCTAAATGGCTAGTCACTAAAAAACGGTATGCGCCCATTGGTCTTCAGAGAAGAGGACGTACTTTGAAGTTTGAACGGAATGGAATTAATTGAAGTGGGTAGAATTTAAAGCTAAATGTTTTTATTTAATCGGTTATAACTGCGATTCTACGTGTTCATGGGATACATGCTTCATTTAGTAATGACACAAAATACCGCAAATATCGCGCAAAATATAAGATATCGCAAAATCAAATTTTACACCGCAAAGTAAAAAAAATAATCGCACGTCTTGCGATATATCGCACAATCTGGCAAGCCTGGCGCCGGTTATATTTTTCTTTTTCTGCATTTGGTGAAAAGGTGAATTTTGTGTTTTAGTTGATCTGTCCTGTGCCAAAAATGCAAAGTAGGTAGGAACATTGTTTATTGACTATATTTGAACGAGAATAGAATAAAATTGCTGTTTAGATGTAAGATGGTTGAAAACAATTTTTGGTTTTATGAATTATAGTATAGTACACAGTCTAGTTTTTTTTTTATTATAATTGTTGTTGCGGTTGCGACGCATGCAGTAAGGTAATGCGATCCCCCCGAAAGTTAGATTTTCAAAGTATAGTAGGTAGGCATATCAGGGCGTCTATCAGACCTGAAATTAGTTGATGCATAAAATTGATGTCGTTATTAAACTGTCTTTGAGACAAGGTTTTACTCGATTCAAATATGAAACTAGGGTAAAAGCGTCGTCACAGAGAAGCTCTTTTATTGCAGAACGAATGAAGCTTCGCTGGACGGCTTCAATAAGAGTATTGTGATTCTAACAGTGAGGTGTCCAAATTTTGCATATTCGAGCGGAGGAGTGACAAGACTGTTAAAGAGGGAAAGTGACACAATGACCTTTAAATACCTACTACTATTACTTACTATTACTATTACTACTACTATCATCACAAAGCCTAACATTAGGCGCGTTTTTTTTTTCAAATCTATATAGATTTCGAAAAAGCTTTCCATACAAAAATAAGACTGGATAATTATCCAGGCTAAGGTTTTGTTGTATTTTACATTGAAAACATGTTGCGGAAACATGTTTAGCCTATATAGGTTTGAAATAAAACACGCCTATTGAATATGATTTACTCATGTGGTTTATACCTATGCTTTGTTTAAATTTCGGGCGAAACTACATAAATACCTACCGAGATCTTTAAAACCATTGCCCCGAACTGTTGCGCCACCTAAAGAAAGAAGAAGAATGTTGATGAACCCAACTTGAGGAACATTTTGAAGATGACGTTGGCTATTCCCGGAACTGAGCAAGGTGGTTGTTGGGAAACAAATGCACCTACATACATAAATAATGTAATGTTTGTATGTATGTTCATACAAACCTTAGGTGTTGACATGGAAAGAAATATTTTTCAAAAGGTATGCATATGCATACCTACTTCTGCTATAATTTCCATTATAATTTTATTGAAAGTAGATAATAATTAAAAGCTACATTCTATACCAAATATGATTGAAGACGCTCAGAAACTAAACAGTAGCATTATAATGTATGTATGTATATGTACATATATATGCACATACTTTATGTACTTATGTATTTACATAATAGTAGTATAGATTTACCAATTCTGGCACACAGGGAGCAGGGAGCCAGGAAGTGACGTCATCAAGAATAATAAACAAAGGGTTAAAATCATAAAAAACACGTGTTCTTATCGGGAATATCAATAAAAAAAGAGTGTTTATCGCATGCGGTCAGGAAGTGACGTCATCAAGAATAATAAACAAAATGTTGAAAATGTATGTTTGAGAATACATATAACAAAATTGTTGGTAGATCACAGATCAATTTACATACATATCGATGATAAAGCTGACGTAATCAATACTGAGAGGGGAGCGATGGTGAGGGGGTCTACTCATCCAGATGAGATTGTTTATTTTGACTGTTGGCTGAAATGGGGAAGCGGGGGCAAAACGGAGTTTAATGCTCATCCAGAATCCAAGGCCATTGTTATGTTATCTTATATATGTGTGTATGTATAATATGTCATTAGAATCCAAGGTCATCGAAGGTCCATGTTTGTTTATTTTGTTTGGTAGCATAACTAGTGGGGTAGCGGGGGCAAGCGGGGTTTATGATCAGATTGTTTATTTTAGTTGTTGGCTGAAATGGGTAGAGGGGGTAATACTCATCTAGATCAGATTGTTTATTCTGGTTGCTGATGAGAGGGGATGAACGGTTTCCAAGGTCTACTCATCCAGATCTGATAGGAGTGCTGACTACAATATTTTAAGGAAAATTATTTTGACGTAGAAATTGGTGGGGATATTCATGTTTCGTCATGTTTAAAAGTCTTGGTATCTTTATCTTTCGACCATATTTTTTTCATGAAATTTGCTGACGGATATGAATATATTGTTCATTTATCTTTTGTTTTCTATGTAATATACCTACGTTATTTTTTTTGTCTTTGCTGTTGCTCTTGTTCACTGACCATGATATTTTTATACAAAAAATTGGTGCAGGAATATTCATGTTTCGACATGTTTAAAAGTCTTGGTCTCTTTATCTTTCGACCATTTTTTTTTAATGAAACTTGCTGATGGACACAAATATGTTGTTTGTTTATCTTTTATTTGCTATAGGATATACCTATGTTGTTGTTGTTGTTGATATTGTCTTTGCAGTTGCTCTCGGTCGCTGACTATGATATTTTTATACAAAAATTGGTGCAGGAATATTCATGTTTCGACAGGTTAAAAAGTCTTGGCTCTTTATCTTTCGACCATTTTTTTTTATGAAACTTTCTGACGGACACGAATATGTTGTTTGTTTATCTTTTATTTTGTATAGGATCTACCTATGTTGTTGTTGTTGATGTTGTCTTTGCAGTTACTCTCGGTCGCTGACTATAATGTTCTTATACAAAATTTTGATGCAGAAATATAGTATTATCAATACACTATGATTTTTTTCATAGCCCTGTACACATACATGGGGACCGAGGTTGTGTTAGAAAGAGCTTTTTGTGTTCAGTACTACTACATAATACGATACTATAGACAAATACTTAAATTCATACAAAAAATGTCATTCATTATATAATTCACAGTCAATTCTTGCACTCGATATCATAAGACTCAGGTATGATATGGGAAGTTTTCAGTACGAACTTATACGTTGCGCTGAGTAGTCTACTAATAAAATCCGTTGAATATAATCGCAAAACTTTTGATTGTTCTATAAGAGCTTTATTGTTTGATTTATTGTGTGGTTTATTGTTTTTTTTAGAAAATGAAGTGTTTTATATGTGACATATGTGAAAAGGAATTTTCCTTAAATAAGAATCTAAGGAGACATGTTTTAAATGTACACTCAAAGAAACTGCGATGTGATATTTGTTATAAAACATTAAACAGAAGTGATGCTCTATTATATCATAATATAAAATATCATAATGTTCACTCAAATGAAAACATTACAACTTTAAATTTAAATGGCTCTAAAAAAATATCATCTGAAGATAAACCAACTACTTCTTCAGTGTATTCCTCAAAGAGTATCAATACGAAAATATGTACAGATTGTGAAATAGATGTTCCAATAGATAAGTGGTCTTCACACATTAGAACGAATTTGCATAAACATAATAGTGCAAAACCATGTGAAACATGTGAAGAATTGCAAGTGGTTAAAAGCACATTTAATGACCGGATTCAGACATTAATATACGTGAACAAAAAAGAAGAAATAATAGAACCCAAAGCATTTTTAAAGGATTCTGAAAGTGTTATTTGTGAAAATTTAAAACATCTTTTAAATCAACATTCCTCTTTTAAATTTAATATGGAATTGTTTGGTGAATACATGAAAATAAATAAAAATGATGATGATATGCAAGTGTCAATAAAATCATTTCAATCAAAAATGTGTCTCGTACAGAATGAGGAAGAGTTAAAAATATTGTACTATAAAATGTGCTCGAACATTGTTGGAAAAATGGAAGAATTTCAAGAAAATGATAGTGGATGGGCATTAATAAGAATTATCCATATAGAGATAAATATGAATGAATATCGACCAATTAAAGGATCCCAATACATGGAACTTCCAAGTTTTTTATTAACTAAAAAAGCTTGTATTAATATACAAAATAATGATGAATATTGTTTTAAATGGGCGGTAATCTCAGCAATAATACCATCAAATATTAATCCACAAAGAACTTCATCCTACGGTATAAATGATATAACAGAAAAAACAATTTTGCTTAAAAATGGAGTGTCACTAAAATTTGAAGATTTAGAATTTCCCTTCAAAATAAGTGATGTCAAAAAATTTGAACAATTGAATCCGAGCATAAGTGTTAATGTTTTCGGTTACGAGGAGGAAAATAATATGATTGTCGGACCTTACTATAACACGCCTGAAGAAAAACCAGCTCATATAAATTTGTTATTATTACAAGACATGGAACGATTCCACTATGTTTGGATTAAGAATATTTCAAGGTAAGAAAGTCTAATTTATTTTCATATCTACTTTATTATAACTTTTTTTTTGTTTTTTTTTTGCAGATTAATAAATACTCAAATAAGAACGGATGGACATAAGGTTTTTATCTGTAATAGCTGCCTTCAATATTTTGGTAACGAATATAATTTTAATAAACATAAGTTAGAATGTAAGAAAATTGTTACTAAGATGCCAGACCCTGAAAAGGCAATTGTAGAGTATTATAATTATGAAAGACAGTTGGATGTACCATTTGTGGTATATGCAGATTTTGAATGTATCCTTAAAGCTGTAGATACTTGCATTCCAGAATCAAACATACCATCTACTACTATAGTTCAAGAACATGTTCCTTGTGCCTTTAGCTATTTTATAAATTGTTCATTTAACAGTTCATTGAATAGGTTTCGACTTTATAAGGGCTTAGATGCATCACGAAAGTTTATTGAGGTTTTAGTACAAGATGTGCAAGATATCAATGAAAAATATTTATCTATAAACAAACCGATGAATCCTCTTACAAAAGATGAAATCATATTCCATAATGAAAGTAAATGTTGTCATATTTGTAAACAAACTTTACATGGTGGTCGTGTAGCAGATCACTGTCATCTGACAGGTAAATACAGAGGACCAGCTCATAACAAATGTAATTTAAGATTTCAGATTGCAAAGTTTATTCCAGTATTTTTTCATAATTAAGGCTATGACAGTCATTTGTTCATTAAAGAATTTTCAAATATTCCAGGCAATATAAATGTGATTGCAGTAAATAAGGAAAGGTATATATCGTTAAGAAAGACTATTCCATTTGAATTTTATAATTCAATTGAGATTCGATTCCTAGACTCTTTTAAATTTATGGCATCTAGTTTAGATGCCTTGGCTAAGAATTTGTCAAGAGAAGATTTTAAAATTGTTAGATCGATCTTCAAGTCTAATGAAGAATTCAATTAATGACTAAAAAGGGAGTTTTTCCCTATGAATACATAAATTCGTGGGAACGATTAAGTGAAAAAAGTCTCCCACCGCTTGATAAATTCTTTAGTTCAATTAGCAATTCTAGTTGTACTGCAGAACAACATGATTTTGCAAAGACGGTATGGCAAACATTTAAATGTGAAAGTCTATTAGATTATTTAGAGTTATATTTAAAAACAGATGTCTTATTACTAGCCGATATATTTGAGAATTTTAGAAAAGTTTGCAGAAATATCTATGGGCTGGATCCCTGTCAATATTATACAGCACCTGGTTTATCATGGGATGCTATGTTAAAAGTAACAAAGATTACACTTGAATTACTTACTGATATAAATATGTTTACGTTTGTACAAAGAGGTATTAGGGGTGGTCTTGTACAATGCTGTTGCAGACACTCCAAAGCTAATAATAAATATATGAGTGACTTTAAAAGTGAAGTAGCTTCTGAATACTTGACGTATTTGGATGCGAATAATTTATATGGTTGGGCAATGTCTCAAAGTCTACCGTATGGTAAATTCGAATGGATAGAAACTGATAATTTCAATGTATTCAATGTATCACCAAACTCTCCATCTGGCTACATTTTAGAAGTTGACTTGGAATATCCAGATCATCTTCATGATGAGCATAGTGATTTCCCATTTTGTGCAGAAAATAAAAAAAGCCCAAACGCGAAATTTAGTAAGCTCATAGCAGACTTGAACCATAAAACAAAGTATATCATACATTATAGAAACCTTCAACAATGTGTTAAGCACGGAATGAAAATTTTAAAAATACATAGAATTTTAAGTTTCAAGCAATCATGTTGGTTAAAACAATACATCGATTTAAATACACATCACCGTAAATTGGCTAAAAATGAATTTGAAAAGAATTTCTTTAAATTATTAAATAATGCTGTTTATGGTAAAACGATGGAAAATGTTGATAAACGAAAAGATATAAAGATAGTAACAAATTGGGAAAGTTGTGGAAAACATTTAGGTGCTCGAGCTTGGATAGCAAAACCAAACTTTCATAGTTCTACTCAATTTACAGACAATATGGTTGCAATTCAAATGAGTCGCGTTCATGTAACTTACAACAAACCGATTTATTTAGGTTTTACTGTACTCGATTTATCAAAATGGAAGATGTATGATTTTCATTATGAATACATGAAACCAAAGTATGGTGACAATTTAACTTTAAATTATATGGATACTGATTCTTTCATATATTCTATCAAAACTGAAGATTTCTATAAAGATATACTGGATGATATTGATATGAAATTTGATACATCAGATTATCCCACTGATAATCGATATAATATTCCAAATAAAAATAAAAAGATAATCGGGATGATGAAAGATGAGATGAATGGTGAAATTATTAGAGAATTCGTTGGGCTTCGATCTAAAATGTATTCCATAGATATCGAAAAAAGAAAACAAATTAAAAAAGCTAAAGGTGTTAAGAAAACAGTACTAGATGGTATGAATATTGATGATTATAGAGATTGTTTATATAAAAAGAAACTTTTCTATGGAAATATGTTTATAATTAGGTCAAAGATTCATATCATATATACACAATGTATTAATAAACTAGCACTAAGTTATATAGATGATAAGAGATATATATTGGAAAATGGTGTTAATACACTTGCCTGGGGTCATAATATTATAAAAGAATAGTGTTATTATATAGATTAGTTCAAAGATAAATACGTATAATATAGTTATAAAATAAAAAAATTAAATGTAAATTAAATATTCCAAGTTTTCAATGTCCTAGTACCGCTCTTTATAAATGATAAAAAAAAAATGTTTATAAAATAAATACTAAACAGAAGACTGTATGTTTTTATTTTCACTCCATTTCGCTTTTGTTGTTGCTGTTCTTTTTTTCAGATATTTTTACCATACCATTCGTCTTTTATTATGAACTGCATGTTTACTGAACGAATAAAGAAATGTAATATTTGATCATCAAGATGGATTTACGAATGGAAGATCTACTTCAACGAATCTGGTACTTTTTTAAAACTATGTCGTGAATCATTTCGAACTTGGTAGGCAAACTGATGTAATTTTTACTGCAAAAGTCTTCGATAAAGTTAGTCATCGTACCCTTACTCAGAAACTATCGAATATAGGATTCCATTGTACCCTGCTTAGTTGGTTTAAGCTTTGAGTGATACATACTCGTAGTTGGTAGAGTTCAATATGTTAAAATTGATGATTATCTTTCGGCTCCTTTTAGAGTTACATCTGGTATTCCTTAAGGGACGCACCTTGGGTCATGACCAGATATACTCGATATTCTATCGTTTTATAGCACTTTCTTGTTACGGCTGCAGTCTCTGCATCAACCGAAATATAAATATCTACGACAACTTGTAAAATCCATTCATGGAATACAATGAGTTTTCAAATTATTGTGAAATTATTGCACCTTCCGAAGCAAAACGAAACTCAGTGTTTATATTTGATGATGTAGCTTGTGATAAACAAAACAACATTCGAGAATATGTTTGTATGGGATGACACAACGATGTGGATAGTTTCTACTTATGTCAATTTTATACACGCATACCAAAACATTTGTTTCGGGACAACGCAAACTACATAGTTATTTTCAAGCAAGACGAGCTAAATCTGAATCTGATCATATAAATTCCGATACGACATTCAATCAGTTTAAAGAACCATGCACAAACTGTTGGAAAGATGCATTATTTCTGATGGTCATCAACGACCTCCCACTAGTCTTCAAATATTCTGAGTGTCTTCTTTTTGCCGATACTCTTAAATTATTTCGCTCCATTAAATCTGAATATGATTACGATTTATTATATCAAGATGTCGCCGCGGTCAATGATTGATGTGAGCGGAATCACCTCCTTCTAAACGTTTCTTATTGTCCTGCTTACTGCAATCCGCTATCCGCTAACTGCTATCTGTAACCGACCGGTTAGCAACCGCCCTGTTTGGAACCGACCTGTTTGGAACCGATCTGTTTGAAACCGACCTGTTTGGAACCGACCTGTTTAGAAGCGGCGACCTTAAGGTGTATTGTGCCCCCTATTAGTCATGGACACGCATGCCACATATTCGTATGTATGTCTGTAGATATGTATATCGGTGTTTTTGTTTTGTTTATTGGATGAAGGAAGTAAAACGGGGTGTGAGTAATTAGTTGTGGCGCCATATGAGTGAGAGCGAGAGGAAAGATGTGCGAGTGGTTTATATTTGTTGGTGGAGAGGGAAACAATGGTGAGAGGGGGGGTGAATGATTTCCTGGGTCTGGTTTCCTGGGTCTATTTCAGTCTACAACCAAAATAAACAAGCTGATCTGAATGAATATTACTTACAGTATACAGTCATCAGAAAAAGTATCATGGAAATAGAGAAATGCTTAGAGTGTACTGTCCAAAGAACAACATGCGATATCTTGCTCGCTTGCCCAACAATAAAGAAGAGTTATTGATTTGGACTAAATATAAAATAAGAATTTATGGACCATTAGATTAAATTTTGATATTAGCGATGTAGTGACCTTTTGCTAAAATTATTTATCTGACACACACACAGTTCTTAATGAATAAACAGAAATAAATAAACAATGGTCTTGAATACCTGATGATCATACGCTTGACCATTATCAGCCAAAACAATAACTTATTGATCATGAATATCCCACTCAGAATAAACTATCTGATCTGGATGAGTACACGTTTCAGCCAACAGCCAAAATAAACAATCTGATCTGAATGAGTACACCCAGGAAACCAGACCCAGGAAATCATTCACCCCCCCTCTCACCATTGTTTCCCTCTCCACCAACAAATATAAACCACTCGCACATCTTTCCTCTCGCTCTCACTCATATGGCGCCACAACTAATTACTCACACCCCGTTTTACTTCCTTCATCCAATAAACAAAACAAAAACACCGATATACATATCTACAGACATACATACGAATATGTGGCATGCGTGTCCATGACTAATAGGGGGCACAATACACCTTAAGGTCGCCGCTTCTAAACAGGTCGGTTCCAAACAGGTCGGTTTCAAACAGATCGGTTCCAAACAGGTCGGTTCCAAACAGGGCGGTTGCTAACCGGTCGGTTACAGATAGCAGTTAGCGGATAGCGGATTGCAGTAAGCAGGACAATAAGAAACGTTTAGAAGGAGGTGATTCCGCTCACATCAATCATTGACCGCGGCGACATCTTGATATAATAAATCGTAATCATATTCAGATTTAATGGAGCGAAATAATTTAAGAGTATCGGCAAAAAGAAGACACTCAGAATATTTGAAGACTAGTGGGAGGTCGTTGATGACCATCAGAAATAATGCATCTTTCCAACAGTTTGTGCATGGTTCTTTAAACTGATTGAATGTCGTATCGGAATTTATATGATCAGATTCAGATTTAGCTCGTCTTGCTTGAAAATAACTATGTAGTTTGCGTTGTCCCGAAACAAATGTTTTGGTATGCGTGTATAAAATTGACATAAGTAGAAACTATCCACATCGTTGTGTCATCCCATACAAACATATTCTCGAATGTTGTTTTGTTTATCACAAGCTACATCATCAAATATAAACACTGAGTTTCGTTTTGCTTCGGAAGGTGCAATAATTTCACAATAATTTGAAAACTCATTGTATTCCATGAATGGATTTTACAAGTTGTCGTAGATATTTATATTTCGGTTGATGCAGAGACTGCAGCCGTAACAAGAAAGTGCTATAAAACGATAGAATATCGAGTATATCTGGTCATGACCCAAGGTGCGTCCCTTAAGGAATACCAGATGTAACTCTAAAAGGAGCCGAAAGATAATCATCAATTTTAACATATTGAACCCTACCACTACGAGTATGTATCACTCAAAGCTTAAACCAACTAAGCAGGGTACAATGGAATCCTATATTCGATAGTTTCTGAGTAAGGGTACGATGACTAACTTTATCGAAGACTTTTGCAGTAAAAATTACATCAGTTTGCCTACCAAGTTCGAAATGATTCACGACATAGTTTTAAAAAAGTACCAGATTCGTTGAAGTAGATCTTCCATTCGTAAATCCATCTTGATGATCAAATATTACATTTCTTTATTCGTTCAGTAAACATGCAGTTCATAATAAAAGACGAATGGTATGGTAAAAATATCTGAAAAAAAGAACAGCAACAACAAAAGCGAAATGGAGTGAAAATAAAAACATACAGTCTTCTGTTTAGTATTTATTTTATAAACATTTTTTTTTTATCATTTATAAAGAGCGGTACTAGGACATTGAAAACTTGGAATATTTAATTTACATTTAATTTTTTTATTTTATAACTATATTATACGTATTTATCTTTGAACTAATCTATATAATAACACTATTCTTTTATAATATTATGACCCCAGGCAAGTGTATTAACACCATTTTCCAATATATATCTCTTATCATCTATATAACTTAGTGCTAGTTTATTAATACATTGTGTATATATGATATGAATCTTTGACCTAATTATAAACATATTTCCATAGAAAAGTTTCTTTTTATATAAACAATCTCTATAATCATCAATATTCATACCATCTAGTACTGTTTTCTTAACACCTTTAGCTTTTTTAATTTGTTTTCTTTTTTCGATATCTATGGAATACATTTTAGATCGAAGCCCAACGAATTCTCTAATAATTTCACCATTCATCTCATCTTTCATCATCCCGATTATCTTTTTATTTTTATTTGGAATATTATATCGATTATCAGTGGGATAATCTGATGTATCAAATTTCATATCAATATCATCCAGTATATCTTTATAGAAATCTTCAGTTTTGATAGAATATATGAAAGAATCAGTATCCATATAATTTAAAGTTAAATTGTCACCATACTTTGGTTTCATGTATTCATAATGAAAATCATACATCTTCCATTTTGATAAATCGAGTACAGTAAAACCTAAATAAATCGGTTTGTTGTAAGTTACATGAACGCGACTCATTTGAATTGCAACCATATTGTCTGTAAATTGAGTAGAACTATGAAAGTTTGGTTTTGCTATCCAAGCTCGAGCACCTAAATGTTTTCCACAACTTTCCCAATTTGTTACTATCTTTATATCTTTTCGTTTATCAACATTTTCCATCGTTTTACCATAAACAGCATTATTTAATAATTTAAAGAAATTCTTTTCAAATTCATTTTTAGCCAATTTACGGTGATGTGTATTTAAATCGATGTATTGTTTTAACCAACATGATTGCTTGAAACTTAAAATTCTATGTATTTTTAAAATTTTCATTCCGTGCTTAACACACTGTTGAAGGTTTCTATAATGTATGATATACTTTGTTTTATGGTTCAAGTCTGCTATGAGTTTACTAAATTTTGCATTTGGGCTTTTTTTATTTTCTGCACAAAATGGGAAATCACTATGCTCATCATGAAGATGTTCTGGATATTCCAAGTCAACTTCTAAAATGTAGCCAGATGGAGAGTTTGGTGATACATTGAATACATTGAAATTATCAGTTTCTATCCATTCGAATTTACCATACGGTAGACTTTGAGACATTGCCCAACCATATAAATTATTTGCATCCAAATACGTCAAGTATTCAGAAGGTACTTCACTTTTAAAGTCACTCATATATTTATTATTAGCTTTGGAGTGTCTGCAACAGCATTGCACAAGACCACCCCTAATACCTCTTTGTACAAACGTAAACATATTTATATCAGTAAGTTATTCAAGTCTAATCTTTGTTACTTTTAACATAGCATCCCATGATAAACCAGGTGCTGTATAATATTGACAGGGATCCAGCCCATAGATATTTCTGCAAACTTTTCTAAAATTCTCAAATATATCGGCTAGTAATAAGACATCTGTTTTTAGATATAACTCTAAATAATCTAATAGACTTTCACATTTAAATGTTTGCCATACCGTCTTTGCAAAATCATGTTGTTCTGCAGTACAACTAGAATTGCTAATTGAACTAAAGAATTTATCAAGCGGTGGGAGACTTTTTTCACTTAATCGTTCCCACGAATTTATGTATTCATAGGGAAAAACTCCCTTTTTAGTCATTAAGTTGAATTCTTCATCAGACTTGAAGATCGATCTAACAATTTTAAAATCTTCTCTTGACAAATTCTTAGCCAAGGCATCTAAACTAGATGCCATAAATTTAAAAGAGTCTAGGAATCGAATCTCAATTGAATTATAAAATTCAAGTGGGATAGTCTTTCTTAATGATATATACCTTTCCTTATTTACTGCAATCACATTTATATTGCCTGGAATATTTGAAAATTCTTTAATGAACAAATGACTGTCATAGCCTGAGAAATTATGAAAAAATACTGGAATAAACTTTGCAATCTGAAATCTTAAATTACATTTGTTATGAGCTGGTCCTCTGTATTTACCTGTCAGATGACAGTGATCTGCTACACGACCACCATGTAAAGTTTGTTTACAAATATGACAACATTTACTTTCATTATGGAATATGATTTCATCTTTTGTAAGAGGATTCATCGGTTTGTTTATAGATAAATATTTTTCATTGATATCTTGCACATCTTGTACTAAAACCTCAATAAACTTTCGTGATGCATCTAAGCCCTTATAAAGTCGAAACCTATTCAATGAACTGTTAAATGAACAATTTATAAAATAGCTAAAGGCACAAGGAACATGTTCTTGAACTATAGTAGTAGATGGTATGTTTGATTCTGGAATGCAAGTATCTACAGCTTTAAGGATACATTCAAAATCTGCATATACCACAAATGGTACATCCAACTGTCTTTCATAATTATAATACTCTACAATTGCCTTTTCAGGGTCTGGCATCTTAGTAATAATTTTCTTACATTCTAACTTATGTTTATTAAAGCTATATTCATTACCGAAATATTGAAGACAGCTATTACATATAAAAGTCCTATGACCATTTCTTCTTATTTGAGTAGTTATTAATCTGCAAAAAAAAAAAGTTATAAAAAGTATGGAAACAAATCAGATTTTCTTACCTTGAAATATTCTTAATCCAAACATAGTGGAATCGTTCCATGTCTTGTAATAATAACAAATTTATATGAGCTGGTTTTTCTTCAGGCGTGTTATAGTAAGGTCCGACAATCATATTATTTTCCTCCTCGTAACCGAAAACATTAACACTTATATTCGGATTCAATTGTTCGAATTTTCGGACATCGCTTAATTTGAAAGGAAATTCTAGATCTTCAAACGATAGTGTCACTCCATTTTTAAGTGATATTGTTTTTTCCGTGATGTCATTTATACTGTAGGATGAAGTTCTTTGTGGATTAATATTTGATGGTATTATTGCTGAGATTACCGCCCATTTAAAACAATATTCATCATTATTTTGTATATTAATACAAGCTTTTTTAGTTAATAAAAAACTTGGAAGTTCCATGTATTGGGATCCTTTAATTGGTCGATATTCATTCATATTTATCTCTTTATGGATAATTCTTATTAATGCCCATCCACTATCATTTTCTTGAAATTCTTCCATTTTTCCAACAATGTTCGAGCACATTTTATCGTACAATATATTTAACTCTTCCTCATTCTGTACGAGACACATTTTTGATTGAAATGATTTTATTGACACTTGCATATCATCATCATTTTTATTTATTTTCATGTATTCACCAAACAATTCCATATTAAATTTAAAAGAGGAATGTTTATTTAAAAGATGTTTTAAATTTTCACAAATAACACTTTCAGAATCCTTTAAAAATGCTTTGGGTTATATTATTTCTTCTTTTTTGTTCACGTATATTAATGTCTGAATCCGGTCATTAAATGTGCTTTTGACCACTTGCAATTCTTCGCATGTTTCACATGGTTTTGCACTATTACGTTTATGCAAATTCGTTCTAATGTGTGAAGACCAATTATCTTTTGGAACCTCTATTTCACACTCTGGACATATTTTCGTATTGATACTCTTTGAGGAATACACTGAAGAAGTAGTTGGTTTATCTTCAGATGATATTTTTTTAGAGCCATTTAAATTTAAAGTTGTAATGTTTTCATTTGAGTGAACATTATGATATTTTATATTATGATATAATAGAGCATCACTTCTGTTTAATGTTTTATAACAAATATCACATCGCAGTTTCTTTGAGTGTACATTTAAAACATGTCTCCTTAGATTCTTATTTAAGGAAAATTCCTTTTCACATATGTCACATATAAAACACTTCATTTTCTAAAAAAAAACAATAAACCACACAATAAATCAAACAATAAAGCTCTTATAGAACAATCAAAATGTTTGCGATTATATTCAACGGATTTTATTAGTAGACTACTCAGCGCAACGTATAAGTTCGTACTGAAAACTTCCCATATCATACCTGAGTCTTATGATATCGAGTGCAAGAAGTGACTGTGAATTATATAATGAGTGACATTTTTTGTATGAATTTAAGTATTTGTCTATAGTATCGTATTATGTAGTAGTACTGAATACAAAAAGCTCTTTCTAACACAACCTCGGTCCCCATGTATGTGTACAGGGCTATTAAAAAAATCATAGTGTATTGATAATACTATATTTCTGCATCAAAATTTTGTATAAGAACATTATAGTCAGCGACCGAGAGCAACTGCAAAGACAACATCAACAACAACAACATAGGTAGATCCTATACAAAATAAAAGATAAACAAACAACATATTCGTCTCCATCAGCAAGTTTCATAAAAAAAAAATGGTCGAAAGATAAAGAGCCAAGACTTTTTAACCTGTCGAAACATGAATATTCCTGCACCAATTTTTGTATAAAAATATCATAGTCAGCGACCGAGAGCAACTGCAAAGACAATATCAACAGCAACAACAACATAGGTATATCCTATAGCAAATAAAAGATAAACAAACAACATATTTGTGTCCAACAGCAAGTTTCATTAAAAAAAATGGTCGAACGATAAAGAGACCAAGACTTTTAAACATGTCGAAACATGAATATTCCTACACCAATTTTTGTATAAAAATATCATGGTCAGTGAACGAGAGCAACAGCAAAGACAACAACAACAACAATAACGTAGGTATATTCCATAGAAAATAAAAGATAAATAAACAACATATTTGTATCCGTCAGCTAATTCCATAAAAAATATGGTTGAAAGATAAATAAACATATTCATACCCGTCAGCAAATTCCATAAAAATATGATCGAAAGATAAAGAGAACAAGACTTTTAAACATGTCGAAACATGAATATCCTCACCAATTTTTGCGTCAAAATAATTTTCCTTGAAATATTGTAGTCAGCACTACTATCTGATCTGGGTGAGTAGACCCGAGAAATGGTTCACCCCCTCTCAGCAGCAACCAGAATAAACAATCTGATCTAGATGAGTATTATCCCCTCTACCCATTTCAGCCAACGACTAAAATAAACAATCTGATATCAAACCCCGCTTGCTCCCGCTACCCCACCAGTTACGTTGCCAAACAAAATAAACAAACATGGATCTTCGATGACCTTGGATTCTAATGACATATTATACATACACACATATATAAGATAACATAACAATGACCTTGGATTCTGGATGGGCATTAAACTCCGTTTTGCCCCCGCTTCCCCATTTCAGCCAACAGTCAAAATAAACAATCTCATCTGGATGAGTAGACCCCCTCACCATCGCTCCCCTCTCAGTATTGATTACGTCAGCTTTATCATCGATATGTATGTAAATTGATCTGTGATCTACCAACAATTTTGTTATATGTATTCTCAAACATACATTTTCAACATTTTGTTTATTATTCTTGATGACGTCACTTCCTGTCCACATGCGATAAACACTCTTTTTTTATGGATATTCCCGATAAGAACACGTGTTTTTTATGATTTTAACCCTTTGTTTATTATTCTTGATGACGTCACTTCCTGGCTCCCTGCTCCCTGTGTGCCAGAATCGGCGAATCTATACTACTCATAATGTATCGTCATTTGGCCTAATTATGCCTATATACGAATATACACGCATGACAGTAAAATGCTCTGAAATCAATTAAATAATCGCTTTCAGAAATCGGGCTATTTGTTTTCACGCACACAATAAATACATTTCATCCTATATATTTCATTTTATATTGAAGAAACCTGTTTTCTTCCCCTCTCAAAAAGGAATATTTCGTCTCACCCACAAGGTTGGGTATGAAATGCGAAATGTGAAAATAAACACAAACGCATTTTTCTATTGATATGTAAATAATGAATGAATTTACGAAGATCGTCCCTTAGTTATGAAAAGGGGTGAAGAGTAAAGGGTACATGTCACAATCACAACACAATATGGATACACAATATTATACGAAATGGACTCCAATAGTCACTCAGCTTCAAATGTTTTCATTGTTTTTTCTCACGCAGAGTTACGTGAGATGGGAAACCGAGTGAAAAACAGGGTTACCGATAGGCGGTAAGTTTCACTAAATGGAAACTTTTTTACGGTCTGGTTCCGTGGTGACTATATTTCGCAAATAGTGAATTTTGTACCCCCTTAGCAATTATAATACTCTGGGACCAATTTTAAAATTAATTAATTTTTTAGTCCACATTTTTTTTCTTTTATTTTGATTCACATGATTTTTTTTTTCTTAAATTGACCCAAATTATACTGAATTCTTAAAGTTGTTTTAACTTATAGAACGCTATTAAATAATAATATATTTCACCGTGTCCGTGTGTATTTTATTATTTATTTAGCATGTTTTTATACCAAAGACAAGTTTTCAAGTCACCCATCGGTAACTCTGGCGAATATTGGCAGAGACAACACACCCTACCCTGACAACTGCCATTTTGGCACTAACAAATTTATCGCTCGAGTGTATTCGCATCTAGTTGAGAGAAGAAATCTTCATACTCACGGTGTAGTATTTACTCGGTACACAGACTGAGTACTGACTGCTAATGTACAGTTTTGGCGGCAACAGCACCAGTAAATTATTCTCGTGTACCATTTACTTGATTTTATATCAATTCTATAAAGTTCAATTAGCATGTCTGCTAAGTCTACACCTCCCATATGCTTGTTGTACATTTGAACCACACAAGGTCGAAGGACTTCATCATGTTTTTTTCCTTGCTGCTCCAGCGCTTGCAGTTATCTAATGGTTCAAAATACAGGATAGGGTAGAAATCAGCAAAACACCTTTTCTATCAAACCAACGTACCATGGCAATATTTAAGTCTTTTTCAACTCGCCAGTCAAAACTACCGCTTCCTTTCTTTTTAACATCTGTTTCGGAAAGCAGAGCGCAGTTATTACCAATCCGGTTCGAACGGATTGTTTCGACACAAAATATTTTGTATTCCAGAAGAGCAGCAGAGAGTTTAATTGAAGAAAACCAATTATCGAAGAAAACCTTGTAGTTCTTTCCAGTGGGCAATGAGGAAGTTAGCTCTAATACAATATCGCTACTGAAACCAAGTCCTCTGTTTTTGCAGGTTTCTGTTCCTATTTAAAGTGCAAAATCGTGCATTATTCCTAACACTCCTGCTTATGTGAAAACTTTAAATCCCCAGTGATGAGGCTTCATTTTAATGTACTGTTTGAAGCATGACCTTCCTTTGAAAGGTATCATTTGTTCATCAACTGAATTAAATTCTTCAGTTGGAATCGCTTTCAAATTTTTTCGAAGATGATCTAATAAAGGACGGACTTTAAAAAGCTTATCAAACGATGGATGGAATTTTTCTTTCATCAACAGGTTATCATTAATATGAAAATATCTTTTTATTTGTTCAAATCTAGATCTGGATATGGACTTGAAAATAATACCATTTTGACCTTCTTCTCCCCAATACATCCGGTATCGTGGCATTCGAACTACAGCCGGGTTTGGACATATATTTTTAAAAGTCTTTCAAAATATTATAAAAATATAATATTTCTCCAAGCCCGTGGAAGTTATTTCACTGATTTTAACGGTTTGTTCACAATTTAAAAGACTTACCAGCTCTGAGCACTTTTTTGAAACCGCCAATATTTAAACCCAGCTGTACAGATTGAACAAAAAATCTTTCTACCGCTTTTAGAGACATCTAGTGATTTTTAGTGTTCCGTCCGTACCAAAACGGAACACTAATGGAATCAGTTCGGTGTCTGTCTGTCTGTCTGTCTGTCTGTCCGTCTGTCACAGGCCTTTTTCTCAGAGACCACTTGAGAAATTTGGAACAGTTATAGCAATTAGTGGCCCAAACACTGACATGAACTTAAAAAGTTGAATTTCGACTTGGGGGGCTAGTTTTGGGGGGATAAGTGAAATGTTAAAAAAAAAACTTTTTTAATTTAATGTTGAGGTCATCGTGTGTGATGTCAAATGAAAGCTACTTAAAGCACGAATTCAAAAATGTATAAAATATTTTTTTGTGTTACTTTTTTCTTAACACTTTTTCAAAAAAACGTTAAAAAATCGCTGTCCGAGGCTGTATCTCCAAAAATATCGATCAGAAAAATCTAAATAAAATCAAAAACATCGAGAATAAAATGTAGATGGAAACCCAATTATCAGAACTGCATTACCTTCGACAGTTTTTTTTCTATTAATTTTTTTGTAATTTCACCTTCCCGACTGTTTGCATATACTGAAGTGACGTAACCATATCACAATCATATAAAAGTGAATACGTGAAGGGAAATTTGTATGTGTGCGAGTAAAAATTGAATGGTTGCGCCATTCGCTACAAAAAATTCACTTCCGGTCATTCTATATGAAATATATACAATGCTTCCGGTATAACCATTGAGCTTAGACTTAAACCACATAAAGGAATGTTGATGGTTTCGTATACATTGTAATGTAGGTGTCTCTTCTTTTGCTATGAAGATATGAAAATTGAATTTGCGTACAGACACGAGAGGGAGACAAATCGCCAAATTCCACGTATTTAATACAATTCAACGAATAACGAGACGAAAATATATGTATGGATACATACTCATACATACTTTATTTTTTTTTTTGTGGATGTACCATGTAGATATGTATAATTATTATTCTTTCGAGAAGATGAGACTTATCAAGTTGTTTACATTTGTGTAGATATGTACATATATGTACATACATATTTAAATTTGTTTTTGGCAAATTTTTATTCAAATATATGCATACATACATATGTACCTATTCGTACATACATAAGTATGTACATTAGAGGTGGGTCGTTTTCGCGGTTAGAAAAACAAAAAACGAACAAAGGGTTAAAAAAAACGAAAAAACGATAACGAACGGGTGAAGTAGTTGGAGTATACCTACATACATACATCAAGGGTGGAATCATGTTATGTACATAGGTAGGTACTATTAGCTTTTCTTCTTTATCCGTTTTCATGTGTGCGTAACAGAATTATTCATTCGCACACCTGTGTTGAATTGTGTATTCTTTGGTTTGTTATTTTTTTAGTTTGCTGGGTTCTTTGCCTTTGGTTTCTTTTTCAATGAATTTTTAATGTGCAAACGCAAAGTAGATAAATGTAGTTACTTTTTAAACTGTTTTTTTATTATAAAAAAACGGTTACATCGTTACGGGATGAAAAACGGTTTTTTAAACCAGTTCGTTTTTTTTGTACCCACTCCTAGTATGTAGGTACTTACTTTATGTATTTGTTGTTTTTCTCTCTTTTTTTTTTTGTAGAGATTTTGCGTGTGTGAGTGCAAAATTTGAATAGTTGTACTTAGAACTATTCAATTTGGTGTTTGTTTTTGATAATGTTTTGAGAGTGTTATATAGTTGAACATTTTTAAAACGTGAGAGCTAGACTGTGCTCAGCTTTGAAGTGTTTTACTTTCAGAAACCTGCGACGGAGTGCTAAGAATATTTATTGTATCGGATAGAGAAAGAACATATTTTTCGCATTTTGTGTACTTTTTGCACTTAAATTTGAATGTGATTGAACCTTTACGGAACACTTATTGCGCAAGTATAACTTGCACTTGACCGGATTTTTTTTACTGACAGCGGAAGGTTCTAGCAATAAATAAATGAAATATTTGAAAACCTAGCGTGAAAATCATAAATACTATAAATACATAAAGTTCATGTAGTACACGTACTACACTGGTCACGAAAGGATTAAGTGAGGCCCACCTGTATTTCATTGTAATGCTTTTCGCATCAGAATGAGTTTTTATAAAATGCTGTATAGCAAGGGACATTATAGAATTCTTATTCTGAGGAACGCAGGAATTGCACCAAGTATGTAATACATTCAGTGATATTGTCCTCGAACACTCTCTCGAATATTTTCATTAAGGCCGCTGCTATATCATTGTCACTTCTTCCACCAGTTTATCTGTCCATATAGTACAGTAAATTTTTTTCGTCGTTGAAAAGTGCACTGTTAAATTATATATGTACATATATTAAGTTTTGAATTGTAAAACATTGGACCAATTTCTGCTCTTTTTGGAACATTAATAAGAAATAATATAAAGGGCCTCGTTTAAAATCCTATTCCAATAAGATATTGCCATTTTGAAATAGCGGAAAAGTTGAGATATATCGTCTTCGCAGTTTAAGAGCGCCAATATTTCGGCTTCAGATTTGAAGTCACTGTCTAGGAGATCTCTTCTTATTTCCCTCAGAATCAGACATTTTCCAAGAAAATGAAACACATCTTCTCTCTCGGTAAGACTGCACAGCACTTTAGAAAATGGGTAGGTCTTCACGGTGTGGTATGTTGTATGTAATTTAATTTCACCAGTTCACTGCTCATTATTTTATAGTTTTTTTTTCACATAGGTTGTGGCTAAGGCGGTTATATATTGACCTATGGGCAGACGAAGTAGCCAGATCGATGCAGTGTTGTCTACATTGTTCATCTGTTCTAGAAACTAGGTCGCATAGCGTATTTTTTATGCAAAACCTGTCTCTGTCCAACAAATGAAACTCACTTTCGCAGTAGCTTGCTAGGTCTTTTAGCTTTTCATATCACATGGTTTCTTTTTCTTTCGAATACAGCGCAACTATTTTTGGACGTCTCTCGTCTGGCATTTTTAGAACTTTTGCTACGTAGTCCACATGGAATTTAAGGGTTTTCACAAAAAGTGGCGACAATCCCGTTTCGATTACTATCATGTAGTTGGGCGTATTTTTCGGTAACTAGAGAAGCATTTCTGTACATTATATTGTAGTAGTTTTTCTACTTCTTCATATTTTTGGTATCCCTAGATTTGCGCTACATACATCAGTATAGACTCGGCCACTGCTACGAATACTTTATATTTCACGCTATGTGCAACCTTTTTATTAGAATCGCATTTTTTGCATGTGGCACTGATCGCACTCTTCGCCTTAACTAGCTTATCTTTAAAATGTGTTTCCATGTTCAAATTGCTTGATATTGCTACCCCGAGATATTTATATATTCTTACTCTTTCGATGGTTTCTCCGTTATAAAACCACTTCTCGTTTATGCAGTTCCTTCCTGAACCTCTTTTGAAGACAATCGCCTTAGATATAGTCAGATTCACCGTAAGATTCCATAGCTGCCAGTATTCTTGGAGTCGATTCGGGAGCAAACAGTACTATATCTTCAGCAAACAGAAGTGCTTTTACCGTAACTCCTGCGAACTCTATTCCTCCCAGTAGGAAGTTAATAAGATCATCGATGAACAGCCCGAATAGAGAGGGGCTTAACGTGCACCCTTGTTTGAGTCCCATTGTAATATTAAATCAATTCGAGGTTTCCGAACCATTCCATACAGATGACTTGTTGCCACTGTAAATATTTTCCAAGACCTTTCCAAACTTGGATGACATTCCTAGATTATACAGCTTAAAGAATAGAGCCTCCCGGTCAACTGTGTCGAGGGCTGCCTTAAAGTCCACAAAGAAGGTGTATAATTTATTTTTCTGTGCTATGAATGTTTTAGCAATGTTTCGTAATACGAAAATGTTGTCTGCGGTAGAATAGCCACTGCGAAACTCTGATTGAAATTCGGTCAGCAGCTTGTTGCTATCAATCCATTGTGACAATCGATTATTCAGAAGAGTTGCAAAGATTTTATATGATGAATTCAGGAAAGAAATTCCACGGTAGTTAGCTGGATCAGAAATGTTTCCTTTTTTATAAATAGGAAATATTATAGATTCCTTGAACTGCTGCGGTATCACACCTGTATCCAGTATTATGTTATAGGCCATTGTAAGTTTCTCGGTGAGACTATCTGTTCCATACTTAAAAATTTCAACTGGGACCCTATTTTTTACACTATCAGATCTGTGTAGTGGTGTGCTTAATACAAGCAACAACCACAAGCAGAGATTTGCCGGGGCAAAATATGCATCAACAGGCTCATCATTTAGTGCTGGTGTTAGTGGTTAGGCTACGCTACTTGACAACACTACCACAAGCAATAAATAAACACAAAATAAAAAAAATACATATACATTATTAGTATTTTTGTGCGAGGAACTACATTACGCAATACATTTTTTAGTGTAATCTTGTTAAGATTAAAGTCAAGAAAGTTTATATTTAAGTTATAGATTTTACTCATGCGGCTAATAAGCTCATGCATCCCATAATTTGTTCTGTGATGAGGAACATGCAGTAACTCTATACTACGCAGGTAATGCGATCCCCCACGAAAGTTGAATCCTAAACAGGATATTAAGTCAGGTGCATCAATCAGACCTGAGATCAGTTGATGCATAAAAATGATATCATTATTGACCCTTTTTGAGCCAAAGGCTGCATTTGCAACAGTTTTATTCGATGCAAATATGGGGGGAGATTAAAAAGATCGTCCCAGGGAAGACCTTTCAATGCGAATCGAATGAAGCGTCCGTGGACGGCTTCAATCCGAGTATTGAGATTTTTCTGATAAGGTGTCCATACTTGCGAAGTATATTCGAGGTAAGGACTGTTAAATAGTGAGAGGGTGACATATGGATTTTTAAATTCTTTACACCATCTTTTAACGAAACCTAACATTGAATTTGATTTATTCACAATGTGGTTTATATGCTCTTTAACACTGGAAAGATAATCTGCGTCAAAATGACTCACTCACGGGCGCAATATACCGCTCTTTTGCTAATTATTATGAATCACGGGATGAGCGTTCATGACTTTCCAGCTAGAAGGTATCCAGAGCAGAAAACGCACGTGTCATTGAGTTAAGTCTGATCAATTTGGAAATACTCACAACCCTGTGAGTAAATTTTATACATAAGTGTCATTTTATACATCAAAATATGATTATCTTTCTAGGGTTAAAATCAAGTTCAGGGCTAAAATAAACACCCAGGTCCTTAAAACTATAAACCCGACTGAGAGAGTGATTCGATATCAAGTAGTTGAATATAGTCGGTACCCGTTTCCTAGAGAATGTCATGCACTGACATTTGAGTGAGTTAAGGACTAAACCATTTTGCAGCACCAGATACTGAAGTTATCAATATCTGATTGCAGAAGTCTGCAGTGATTTATGGTTGAAATTGCTCTACTAATCTTCATATCATCGGCAAATATAAGAATGTTGCTATATTTTATGATTGATGGAACATCATTAATAGCAAGAATAAAAAAAAGTGGACCTAAGTGACTCCCTTGAGGGACACCGGATCCTGCTAAAAAGGAGTCTGAAAGAAAACCTTTAAATTTTACCTAATATGACCTCTGGTTGAGGTAAGAGCCAACCCACGAAACAAATAAATGGGGAAAACCTAGCGCCTCGAGTTTGTAAATAATTAAGTCATGAGAAAGCTGATCAAAAGCTTTGGAGAAATCGGTGTAGACACAGTCCACCTCATGACCATTTTCTAAGGCATTGGAACAGTTATGAGAATATGTTAACCGGTTTGTGACAGTAGATCTGTTTCTAACGAATCCATGTTGTTCTTTACAGATAACACCTCGACAAAGAAAAGTAAGACTATCACACACCACTTGTTCAAATAATTTTGGTATGCATGACAGCTTAGAAATTGGTCTGTAGTTTGTGACAATATTTCTATCGCATTTCTTAAAGACGGGCGTAATAAACGATTGTTTCCAGAAACTAGGGAATTGTCCAGTTGATATGGAGATTTCAAAAAGAAACTTCAACGGCAGAGCTAGGACATCGCTGCATTTTTTCAGGACAATTGGAGGGATGCCGTCATGACCTGAAGAGTAATCATCTTTAAGAAATGAAATAAATTTGGAGATAGTCTCCAAATCTAAGGCAATGTTGGTAAAGCCAACTTGAGGAACATCTTTGAGATACTCAAAGTATGCATCATCAATACTAAGCGGTACATCGTTAAAAGATTTGCGAAAGTGGTCCGCGAAAGCGTTGCAAATATCGAGAGGATTATTAATAACACTGTTATTATAAGAAAACTCTGCTGGATATCCGTCAGACTTTTTCTTGGAATTAACTAAGCTCCAGAATTGTTTCGGGTTATTCCTAAGTGAGGTTGCCATTGTGCTTATATAGTCATTGTATAAGCTGCTAGAAAGCACCTTGAATTCATCGAAAAAAGCAATATAAATATTAAAGTCATTTGGGCTGAGGCTTTTAATATAATTTTTCCATGCTCTATTTCTTTTATTTCTTAAAGTTTTGAGGTCTTTAGTGTACCAAGGGTGGTTCGAGATTGCATTTTTCGATCATTTTGTTGGTATACAACTACTTATACAGTCATTTAGGATACTATAAAAGCATTTTACTGCATCCTCCACATTAGGTGAAACATTAATGTTTTGTAAATTGGAGCAACTTATTCTTTCAGACAGTCGCTGATAATTAGCCCGTCGAAAGTCAAAGATATACGAGCCATCATTAGGGTCACTATTATCATAAATATGACAGCTCAAGTCAAAAAATACATCCAAGGGTGGATGATGTTAGTTATGCTTGAACAAGATTCTTGAACAACAGTACTAACAGCGTCAGATGAAAAGACCAAATCGAGAGTTCGATTAATGTAGTTTTTAATACAGCTGATTTGCTGTTAGTCAAACGACGTAATGGCGTCAAGTTTAATAAGCTCCTGCTGAGCGGAATTAAACGATGCTGTGAGATAGGATCCATCCTCCGATGGAACCCAGATCGTTTGTGGCAAGTTGAAGTCGCCGAGCAATAAAATGTTATTTTCCGAGCAGGATAAGTCATGAATATATTCTAAGATAAGCGACAGCTCAGAGTACAATGATGTATCACTATTGGGAGGAATGTATGAATTAATGATAAAGACAGTTTTATCCTCAATACAAATTTTAATACAAATAGTTTCTGTGTTCAAAGGGAAAGGAACATTGATCCGACCCTGGTGCCTTTCACTCTTTGAGTTTCCTTAAGGTCAAGGTCCTTAAGGTCTTCATGTGTTATACGTGCATCCAATATTTCATCGTTATATGATGGTGTTGCATAATGAATCGGCGATGTATATGTATGTTGTGGGATTTAGAAGCATTTGAAAATGATGAAGTATATTGGAGCTAAGTTCTGCACTGATTTGTAGTTTTTTTACATTGATTAATTTTATCGCTTTCCAAAATTCTCTCGAATCCTTACAGCATGTAAGCTTCAGCGCCTCTGATTCATAAAATCGAATTTGTTTGTTTTTGCATATTTTCTTAAACTCGTTGTTTGCTTGGATATAGATTCTTTTGAAGTAACTATTGCTGTTTTTTTCGGAACACTTTAAGCCATGCAAATGATTTATTCCGTGCTATTTCACACTCCTTATCGAACCACTTCTCTTTACACCGCAAAATTTTCTTACTGGCTTGTCTGGAGTCCGGATAAAAATTTTTAATTACACCCTCAATATCAGCTATAGTAAGTAGCCCTTTTGTTTGTATGCTCTGCTCTAGGTTGATCCTGTATTCTCTTGCTTTAGTGTCCTTCCAGAAAGGTAGTTTTACATTCCTTGTTTCATTTTGGGTAAGCATTTCTAATGCGAATTCAGCTGAAATTGACAAATGATCCGAGTATGGCACACTTTGTATCTCTAAATCAGCAAATGGCGTGATCCAATCTCCACCAAGAAGACAATAGTCCACTACTGAGCATCCTATATTTATCCATATTTATCAGGATTGCATACATACTCCAGTGGGCACCGTAGAGCAAGTGGTTAGTGCGTCGGACTACTGAGCCAGCGGTCTTGGGTTCGAATCTCGCCGCAAACACCTTGAAAGTTTTTCACAGTGCCCACCTCTTCCGAGTGCCTGACAAGCATTCCCAATTCGCCGTTCGGAGACGGCAGAAAACTGTAGGTCCCGTCCATTCGTCCAAAAATATAACGCGCACACACAAATGGTTGCGGGAAGCTAGGCTTGGTTCTACATAGGACTGCTGAAGCCAAATATTATTATTATTTATACATACTCCATACGCAGTCCTCTTGGACAAGATAAAATCTTTTGTAAATCAAAAGTGAGGATGGGAATCCCAGATTCCTTATCTAAAGCTTTCTGTATAGTAATTATTTTCAAATGGAGATAAATTTGATGTTCTTTTATCAAGCTCTCGGTTAATGCATTTTCCTTCTCTGCAGAGTAATAGGCCTCACACTTACCACACTTATCGGATCTGGGTCGATGGAAGCCCAAGTTGAAATTCGTGTTGAAAACATATCTATAAAAACTTTCTCTAACGGGGTTTTGAACGGCTGCTTTATACAAGTTGTTCATTTTAACCACCGAATGCGACCTCCGAAAGTACCACGGCGAACCAACCGATTTCATCACTGCCTCTCCCGCTGCTATCCAATGGCTACAGAACCTTGACATTCAATTTTGAATCACTGTGCAATCTTTATAACTCATCTGTAATAGTTTATAGTACTTCGCATGTACATATGTATTGTATAGTTTCAGTGTGTATTTAATGTTTTTTTGTATAATGTATCTTGCCACACGCTAAATAATAAATAAAATTTTGCTTATGTTGAGGTTAGGGTCAAAGTAAAGTTTAGTTGTTTTGGCGCGACAGTAATGGGACTCTGTTATCGGAAAAGATCTTATATGTGCCTTTACTTCCGATAGATTTTCTTCAGGAATTCTTCTACTATAACTGATTTCAAACCTTTTGTACTCTTTTTGGCAATCCCAGATACGATGTTTTGATTGCGAACGTTCCGAGCCAAAACGACTTACATACCTACTTGTATTTTGTTTCCGGATAACTCGACAAAATATCCACAAGAGAAATTCCGACGAGAAACTTGGGATTAACTTGTTTTACTCTTCGTTTCATTCTTTGTTGTCGCTCCTATTACGTAGTTTGCTTTCCCTTCTCGATCTAAGGAATAGAAAAGGAATAGAAAGATTTTAAAAGTTCTTCACGCTCTATTGCCGTAACATTTTGAGGGGTTGTTTTCTGCATCTTGATTTATTTCAACTCCAGGTCCCAAAATAATGGGATCCTCAATTACCACGGACAAATCATCGAATTTAATTATCTTGCATTGCAATTACTTCTGAATCCATTAACTTTAGTTGGAAAGATGAGTATTTTAATACACAAAAGTAAATGTACATTTTGTAGCCAGTTTCACTTACATTTTGATTTAAATTTAAAAACAACGCCACAATTTTGATCACTTAACAAACTGAATACGACTTAATGCAATGGAATTTAACACAAAATAATTTTTACAATATTAGTGTAGTAATAATATTGCACCCAACAGAAATATCACAGCACACTAATTTTCTAACTACGCGTTTTTCAAATAAATATTTTGAGCAATAAGGTTCTATCTACAACGTAAATTTCAACAAGGTACTATCTACGAAATAATAATCTTTTTGTTGGGATACAAGGTTCTATCTGGCTGTTAGAACTTTGTGAACTGAATCTCAAATGGAAAGTGTGTAGTTAGAACCAGGTTTCAATGAATATCTCAGAAACTGTTAGAGACAGATAGAAACGGATAGCGGCAGTCGAAAGAGCGTACGCTTTTTAGTACGGTACAATATATAACTCAATTTGAACAAAAATATCAGTAAGAACCCTGTTGTTGTAAGGTCGCGAGTTGTTTAGTATGATTTCGATTGGGATATGTTTAAGTACGATATTGGGAATGTTATCTAAACAGCTTTGTAAATTTTGTATTATTCAGTTGGCTGAACATGTCAGTCAGTTGTTCTAATGTGTGGTAAAGTGATTTTTCGCCTGTTCGGTCGTCAGTTGGTCAGCTTTTAAACTATCAGAAAACATCAATAGAGCTGGATCTTCGCTAATGCGGAAATGCAGCAATTCATCACTTACTTCGTCATTTCTGTAGCTCGGGAGATCTCTATCGTGAATTGCCTCGAATTGGGAACCAATAAGATTTAGCTTATTTACACCATCAACAACAAAATGGTTATCGATGATGGGACAGTGTTGGCTATTAATCCATGCCTGTAAGAGGATTAATTGTGAAGCCAGTTGGACGTTCAGCTTCGGAATTTCAAAAAAAGAACGTGGCCTAAAGCTCTGATTGATTTTAGGAAACATTGTCATTGTATCAGACTTCAGCATATTGTTGGCACGTTGCCTCCATTATTCGTTGATACTATTTCGAAACTGCTGACTTAACAATGTCCTCACGTTTTTCAGGAGAGACTATGGTCGAGTTTATAGATGTAAGATGTTTACAGTAAGTTTACCGCAGGTTTACTTGTATACTTTTATGAACGCAAATAATTCTGTATTGTTGCAGTATTCAAACATCTGTATAACTTGCGTTCATAAATGTATATATTTAAGAAATGTATGTAAAAACTTCTGCGTTTGCTTTTGTGTTTCAAAATGGTGCGAAAAAAAATGTCAAGGGCAATTTTAAATTTACTGAATGGTCCAAATTAAAATTATCAGTACTCTCAGTGCTAGAAAGGAGAAAATGGATAATACGCAGGAGACGAAAATTACTGTTTTCAAAAAAAATTAACACAATCTCAAGGAATATTCCAAAATTATTATTTGTGATTATTGCACCTGAAAATAATTCGGATTCCATTGCTAAGCGCACCGAGACAAGAAGTTTTCCCAGACAATTTTTTTGTTCGTTATCTTCTCCGAAACAAATAATAAGCATTTTTAACTTATAATAAGAAAAATTCACGAATTTGTTTGGTAAAATAACTTAAATCTATCGAAAATTCCCATCACTCCTAAATCTTGACATCAGTAAACTTTCTGCAACCAAATAAAAAAAGAAAAAGAAAAGAATTATTAGAAGTCTAGCAGTTATTAATCAACACAATACTCTCTCTCTCTTAAATTCTAACTAAACTAATTTACATTACTAGCTTGTATTCTATTCTTTTGCCCAAATCAATGTTCATTCGCTTTTCTTCTCTATTCAAATAGAGACTTACCTATTGTATTGATATTGAACTCGGTTTGCGTTTTATTCTGCAACAGGTTATGGGCCCAGGTTGCTAGTGAACAAAAAATTTTGTTTTTGCTTGAGTAAAATTTAAACCTTTAATTCGTTTGTCGAAAAGTAAATCGTGTATGGAAAAATAGTTAATCTGTTTTTTTAATAAATCGAGTCAATTAAGTAATAGTTTTCTGAAATTTTAAAATAAAAAAAAAGGATGAGTTCTTTGTACGAGATTGAGAAGCTCAATAGAGAAAATTATTCAACATGGACAATTCAAATAGTGACGGGAACTATCGAATGAATTCGACTATCGATAGTTAGTAACTGAATGATTTCAACTATCGAATAGTTTTATTAATTCATTCATTCATTCATTGCGCACCCTTTTGTGAGACCGGGGGGGTCGATATTATTAATGTGTATGAATGTGCCGATATTATTAATGTCTGGAGGAAGCCAGATGTTGTGCACGTAAGTACATATCCTGAACGTAACACTTTCTTCCACACATTCATGCACATTTCACGCGTTACACCTCCGTTTCCGCATCACCCATCATTTGAGGTAGGAGCTCCAATGCGGTTTTTTTTAAAGAGGTTTCCCCAGTAGACCTAATCCTCTAAATTCTAACAATACAAATTCGTACAATAGAACATAAATTCATTAAGAAAATAATATACAAAAATTAATAAATATAACTAATTCTTACAAACATAAAAACAAAAAAAAAATACAATTCGGGAATTAAATTTAAGTGAGTTCCACACGCCTCTTACTAGGGTGCTTTTTTAATGTGAGTTCCCTGTGCCTCTCACAAAAAAAAAAACCTTTGAAAATTCCATATAGGTACTATATTTCAAATCATTCACATTTTAAGATAAATACATTCTATAATTCCTTATTAATATAAATACGTAAATAAATAATTGCACATGTTTCACTCACATTCAGGGTGGTTCCTCATTTCACTGCTTTAATGTTCCTCCGTCATCCACAAACTGGAGTTACTATTTAGGAAAAGTATTTGGTTGAGTTTTTCTCCCTTAAGGCGGTTTCTTCTGTCATTGATTATTTCACCTGCCTTTGAAAATACTCTCTCTGAAGGGACAGACGTTGCAGGAATACACAAATACTTTTGGGAGAGCTGGAAAAGTTCCGGGTGCACTGCTTTCTGAGAGTTCCAAAATGCTAGTGGGTCTCTCGAACGGTCCAAATATTCAGATCGAAGATATTGATCTATGGACAGATTTGCCATAACGCTAGGTGCATTGTCTCGAGTCGTCTTGACTTCGCTTACCTTTCGATCCAGGATCGACCATAGAGATATTGGCTTTGAAGGAGTTATTTCCGCAACTGGGTCAGCTATTTCCATGTCCATTGTTATAACGCTTTTATTATTAAGAAGATATGTCACTTCCTCCGTCAATCATTTTCGTGCATTGGTAGCATTGGCCTCATTTCCAAAGGCGATCTTCTTAAATCTGGGATCCAGGAAAGTAGCTTTCGCACAGATTTTGTCCGCTTCCAATTGACCAAGCCGTCTTTTTATGACATCGAGTAGAGATGTTTTAAGGTGCAGTCCGCAGGAAGTTTTCTCATTTATATGTGCGACCGTGTACTGGAGTCCTCTTATCAATGGGATTATCATCGACATGGTGGCATATTTTTCCGCAGATAATTCGGTGGTCATAGTTTCTACTGGCTTTAAAATTCTACTATATCGGGCACTATTCCCCATTCGGAAGCAGTTAAGAACTCTGGAGCATTTGGTAAAGATGTTATAATTGCTGACAATGGCTCCTTAACTAAAAGCATCCGCTCCAGCATTATCAGGGAAGAGTTCCATCGTGTTGGAACATCCTGTTTTAATTTTAGCAGTTTTAATCCCATTTGTTTCTGCATGCTTTTTAGTTTTTCCATTGCAGAAGTACTATGTCTAAAATGTGACACGATTGATCTACATTTGGCAAGTAGCTGTGAAACTTCTGCAACACTTTTGATTGAGTCGCCTACACACAAATTCAATGTATGAGCGACGCACGGATGGTGATGTTTCCTTAAATTTTCTATAATTGCCTTTTTAATGTTGGTTCCGTTATCACTTACCATAGTGACTACTTTTGTCAATATATACCATTCCTCAAATATATTTGACAAAACTGCTGCTATATTATCTGCAGTATGTTTCTCAGGAACTTCCCTCGTTGCCAGAACTGCTGAATACATTTTATCTCTAAAAATGAAGTGACTCGTAACGGTTGAAAATGCGCTGTTGCTATCCGATGTCCACATATCCGTTGTAACAGCTACATGCTCCACGTTTTCCAAAATACCCTGTAGTCTATTGCAAATTTCCGAGTATTTTGCTGGCAGCATGGTATTCGATAAAAGTTTTCGATTGGGAACTCGATATAAGGGCTGCATCTTCTTTGAATATTCTAAAAACCCTGCGTTTTCAACAATCGAGAGTGGCTGTAGGTCTGTCGCTATCATCTTTACAATCGAATCGTCGATGCTCTTTGTTTCTGATTCCGAAAGTTCTGATCGTTTATCAGTTACAAAGAGTCTGGACTGCACCGTCGTTTTGATTTTTGGAACTGCACCTGTTGATATTTCCTCTACTTCCATATGTAGGTTGGAAATACTTGATGTTTGTGCTTGTTCTTGTTGTGTCATCACAGACACTGACGGTGCGACATCCATTGCAGTTGAAGTGGCTGCATCATTTCCGGTTAAATAGCCAGGATGTCTACGGCGTAAATGGTCATTTAAATTCGATGTATTTCCTGAAAATTTAAGGACTTTTTTGCACATTTTGCAACGAACAGTGTTGCCTGTCTTTTGGAAGAACTCCTACGCTGCTGATCTCTTGAACCCGGGACGAATATTGCCCAATGTTATGCTATTATATTTGGGAAAAGAAAAAGAAAATACTCAGATAATATAACTTACCTGTAAAATGCAGAAGAAAACGCAAACAAGTCTGTAAGAGACCTTACTTAAAAGGTTGAAACACGAAAATAGCGAATCGACCGATGAACCACGAAAACTTAAACAATTAACACTAAAACACACAACAAACACCTTTCACCTGGTTACAAAAACCAAAATAGTTACAAACGAAAAACTCAAACCGGGAAATTTTAATTTCGAACGACTTAATTCAAAAAATGTCGGCCGAAAAATAAGTAAAAAGCAAGTTTCCTGTTCAAATCAATTAATTTTCTTGAAAAAGCAAAAAGCGCGAAACAAGTAAACAACACCCCGTTCAATAAAACTGAAGCTCATTCAAACAAAAACAAGTGAAAAAATCATTAATTCAAATGAAAAATAAGTCGACTTTTTTTTTCGTTCAAACTATCGGACTACTTGTATCCAAAGAGAAACATTCGACTTTTTTTTTATTCAAATGAAAAATAAGTCGAATTATTTTCGTTCAAACTATCGGACTACTTGTATCCAAAGAGAAACATTCGACTTTTTTTTTATTCAAATGAAAAATAAGTCGACTTTTTTTTTCGTTCAAACTATCGGACTACTTGTATCCAAAGAGAAACATTCGACTTTTTTTTTTTATTCAAATTAAAAATAAGTCGACTTTTTTTTTCGTTCAAACTATCGGACTACTTGTATCCAAAGAGAAACATTCGATTTTTTTTTATTCAAATGAAAAATAAGTCGACTTTTTTTTTCGTTCAAACTATGGACTATTTGTATCCAAAGACAAACATTCGACTTATTTTTTCATTTGAACGTTTTTTTTATTCGAATAACTTTTTTATTCGAATAATTTTTTTAGTCGATTGTTTTGTTTTGAATGAATGATTTCTGAAAAATAGTAATGAACGATTTTTCGATAGCTATCGAATAAATGAATATTTTGCAACTATCGAATAAGTCGATTGTTTTTCTTCGATAGTTCCCATCATTAAATTCAAATGAAGAGTGTCCTGGTGCATGCGGATTTGTGGTCGTATGTGGATGGCTCTAATGTTCTTCCAACCGAAGATCCAAAGGTAGAACAGGTAGCAGCGTGGAATACTGGAGATGGAAAGGCGCTCGCAACGATTTTACTCAGCATAAAATCGTCGGAACTAATGCATGTAAAGCACTGTAGAAGCATGGGATAAATTATCCGCGATCCACCAGCCAAAAGGGCCGGCTCGTATGGTGAGTCTCTTTAAACAATTAATGCATGCCAAGATGTCAGATGGTCTGTCCATGTCAGCTCATCTTAATGATTTTTATGAAATAGTTGAAAAATTGCATGAAATTCAAGATGAATTGCTCATCATAATTTTATTATGTAGTCTGCCTGATACATATGAAAATTTTATTGTCGCAATTAAGAGTCGAGATAGTTTACCATCGCTAGTTAGCCTAAAAATCAAATTATTAGAGGAAGAGCAAAGGCGGCATGAGAAGGGAAGCAGTAGTGTAGAAAATCATGTTATATGCAGGAGTAGAGTAGGAGGAGTTAGGAATTTGAAAATTGGACAGGAAATGAGGATGTGGATGGGATTTAAGGATGGGATGGGACCGAAAAAGGAAAGAGGGTCGTATACGGGGAGCGCGGCACGCTTGCATAACACGGCTCCGCTCGCCGGAAATGGGGGGGATCTTGTCCCCGCATACGACTATACCTACATAAACAAACATATATCGTGCCATACAAACTACCAAAATCTACTCTCTACTTTGTACTTACAGCGGACGGACGGCGGGATACCACATTGAGAGGGCGCTGGTGCTGGTATTCAGCGCGGCCATCATTCCCACCCTACCTGGAGATCCGGCGGCCATTTTTGGATCTCCCCAAATGCTCGGATGCCTCAGCAGCTCAGTCCATCAGCCGAAGGCTTTTAGCGTACCTTCCACACCCCCCTGAAAATTTAACTTAGCGACTCATATCGCCAACGTATTAATACCAAAGTAAATGAAACAGAACTTTCCTCTCATAGGCATTCCAATTCCATAAATATTTATTTCAGTTTTAAATCAAATTTAAAAGGCAAGAACTGTATTTAAATGCACTACTATTACAAAAAAACAAGAACAACAAATAAAAACTATCCTCCCCAATCGTACCTTTAAGTACACGCAGCGAATATATATATACGAGGCCCTTCCTATATAGAGCTCTATTTAGGGGTACAATAACCATAAAATCAACAAAACGTACCTATGAGTGAGATCGCGAAGAAATTATCCGCGAGGGGGGAACGAAATTTTACAAAAAAAAAAAAAAAAAAAACTTGCCTATTACACCAAAGGTAATACAAGAACTTTAATTACCCCACGCCTTAGGGTATACTACAAAAGTTTCTCGTTTGCTCTGACGACTATCATTGATTATATCATATATATATATTTTCCTTTTATGTATATACTCGGTTTCAGAAGTAAACCGAGATTCGAAATGCTCCTTATTATATTATATTATAATATAATATATATATTATATTATGTATAAAAATAAGCACACAGATTTATATATATCGCATGTATACGATATATTATATTTGCGGTTGCTTTTCTCCTCGGTTGACCTTGAAGTCACCCTTGCAGTTAGGGCGGCAAGTTATTGGCGGTTCTAAATCAATGCCAAACTTCGTATTTATACACGTACGTAGGTATCTATGTGTGCACTAAGGTATCCGCATGCCATGGACTACCATAAATTAAAGGTGTGGCGGCCACGATCTCAGTTGAAATTTAATGTGTGGCCGCCTACATGCACTATATATATATATAAAAAAAAAACACATGCTACATATATATAAATCAAAAACAAAAAAATTTAATTTACTCACCCCAAAAATCGTAGACTGATAGTATACAAATGTACACAAGTATTACGGCGACAACCCTGCTTCGAATTAATTCCGTGGCCGCGTAATATCACTACACAAAAAGATAAAAACTGATATACAAACAATAGAGAACGAATGGTTGCAGATCACTCACCGACGAATTTATTTAAGTTGTTCTACAGTAAAGAAAACTGCCTATATTTTAATAGGACCTTTTTTTTCAAACTTTTTTTTTTTTGTACACTACTTGTATTTATATATTGAGTCTTATACACTATATTTTATTACTATATATATGGTATATCACTAGGTTGAACCTGTTGAAAGACGACGTTTGGTCATTCCACCCACTGAATTGCAACTGGCGTGCATGATTTTTGCCTTTATCCAACGGCCCTATGGTCAGACCTACCTATGTACATACACTCTCTCTAATCCAAATCATCCGATCCTGGAAGGTTCCTCAAATAATGGCCACCCCAATCTTCATCTTCCATGCCTGGATTACAATATTAATTGAACTTGGTTCTGTCCCCAGATGGGTTTGGGTTCTGTCGCTGGGTTGGGAACAGAAACATCCCATCTTTTGTCCCCACTAAATGGATTTGACAGATAATTCATACGGAAGGCAAAGCAAAGAAGAAGAAGAAGAAGACAGAAATGCAAATGACAGACACCAGCTGTTTGGGTAAACGATTGCCTAGATTTTATTTTATTTTGCAAATTTATTTGTACAAATTTTTTCTTTTTTTTTTTTTATAATACATATAGGCGGACGTATCAATCATCAAGCTTTTGCGGTGAAGTCCAATCATAAAACGGTTTCTCAAAAAAACTACAAATTTCAACAGTAACGGAGCTAGAGTCAAGGGCAAATGTTATGCATGTAGAAAGAAGGGACATTTTGCTGCACAATGTCGTCATAATAAAAACCGTTCGAATTCGACATTTGGATTATTTTCTACGATTGAATCTAATGTGCTGAGTCCTACCGAATGGTGTCTGGATAGTGGGGCCACGTCGCATATGTGCTGTCAAAGGGATTTATTTGGTAGTATAAATTTGGATAGTACAGAGACCATACAACTAGCAAATGACAAATCAGTTTTGTCCAGCGGAATAGGAACGGTTAACCTAAAATTGTCAAACGGTAATGTCATCTTGAAGAACGTTCTCAATGTTCCTCAGCTACGTGGGAATTTTGTGTCCGTTAGCAAAATTACTCAACATAATTATACTGTAGAATTTATTGAAAATATGGCTATCGTTATATGGCACCGTAGCGCAAGTGGTTAGTGCGTTGGACGACTGTGCCAGCGGTCTTGGGTTCGAATCCCGCCGCAAACACCTAAAAAGTTTTTCACAGTGCCCACCTCTTTCGAATGTCTGACAAGCATCAAAGAGTATCATTTGTCACGATTGAGCTTCTCAACTCGCCGTTCGGAGTCGGCAAAAAACTGTAGGTCCCTTCCATTCGTGCAAAAATATAACACGCACATACAAATGGTTGCGAGAAGCAGGCCCAGGTTCACCTCGAACTGTAGCGCCAACTAAGTAAGTAAGGCTATCGTTAAAAATGCATGCAATGAACCTGTTTTAAGAGCTTATCGAAAAAATAATTTGTTTATTTTGGACCTAGAAAGAGAAGTTGTAAATTATAGTTCCTGTGGCGGTGTTGATAATTTTTATAAATGGCATCATCGTTTCGGACACCTGAATAGTCAAAGTCTTCAGCAGCTTACAGAGAATGATATGGTGGTCGGTCTTAACTTTAATTCACGAATTTCTAAAATCGATTGCTTAGTTTGTGCTAAAGGAAAAATAACAGTCAAACCATTTCCTAAACAATCCTTACATCGAAGTAAGGAGTTGCTAGAGGTGGTGCATACGGACGTCTGCGGTCCAATGCGAGTGACTTGAGCTGGGGGAGCAAGATTTTTTCTTAGCGGAAAGAGCGAACCGCACCTTAGTAGAAATGGCTAGATGTATGCTAGTAGGGTCTGATCTTTCCGAATATTTGTGGGCGGAAGCCAATAATACTGCAGCTTATCTAAGAAATAGATCACCAACAAATGTCGCTGGAAATTTAACGCCATATGAGCTTTGGTCAGGTCGTAAGCCGCAAATTTCACATTTCAAACTTTTTGGATCTAAGGCAGTGATGTTAGATAAGAAATCAGGTCGCTAAAAGTTCTCTGCTAAAGGAAAATAATATTACATGGTTGGTTACTCTGATGAATCGAAGGCTTATCGTTTATTCGATCCTAGAACTAGAAAAGTCGAAAAAACTAGGGACATTGTATTTTTTGAGAACTTTCGAAAATTTTTCGAGAATCGCCGTACCACCACGTCGTCGAGTCGATTTTTTCCTGTCAGTTCGTATAAGATTGTAATCTTTGCATTCCAAGTAATGTCTGTCATTTAATTTAGTTTTAGTATGTGAGTGTTTCCAACAACGTTGGCATATGAAACTCCCCTTTTGACGAAATTTTCAACTGCATCAATTTTTTGATTTTTCCGAAGAACACAAAATAGCTCCTCTTTGTTTGCTTCTTTAAACACCTGGCATTTGCCAGGCTCATACGTATTTTGGCACTTGGCATACCTATATACCATGTTACAATTCGACGATGTGTGGCCAAAACGTTGGTACCAACAAAATTGAAAGAGATCGCTCTGTCTAGTTTTTTCGAAAGACACAAGGTGTCCTGTTAACTGCCTGATATTTCTAAGGTTCTGTACTTTGCTATCTAGAGATAGCTGTACCGCTATAAAAGGTACATCCAGAGAAAAGTATTGTGTAATATTGCCTTAACCGCCTAAGGTAAACATTTTCGTGTGGATGTTATTAGACAAGCATAACTCTCCTTAGAACTAAGACAATTTATGTATGGCATATGTTATGAAAAATAGGCTAAATTGCTTTAAGCTGTTTAGGTATTTTAACCAAAAAATAACATATTTTTTAACCTAGGAGCACTGTAACTTGGCTCAGGCCTAATGTAATTTACCTTACATCTAAGGTGATATTCCCTCCAATGCATTGGAGCTCTTAAACTGGTCTTAAACTGTGTAAAATTGCCTTAGGTCTAAGTCAACTTTGCCCTAATTCTAATGTAATATTCCTCCCAATTGTCTCAAACAGAGTAAAATTGCCTTAGGCCTAGGGTAATTTCGCTTCCAACCTAGGGTGATTTTCCATCCAAAACCGTTTTCAATTACTGCAATGCAAACTGTAAAATGTGCCTTAAATCTAAATCCCTCCAATTGTCTCAAACTGCGTAAAATTGCCCTAGGCCTAAGGCAATTTTGTCTAAGCATTGGTAACTTTCCTGAGTATATAGTTGAATTCGCGTCGAAATTAGTCAGTTTGTGTTGAATATCCGTGAAGTGAAGTACCTCAGTGTTGTGTTTTAAATTAAAAAAGTGAATCGTTTTACATAAAAAGTTTTATTAGACGGTTACTAAGGAAAAACAAAAAAAGCATTGATGAGACCACTTCCAGCAAAAAATTGAAGCTCAACGCAGATGGTGTCGAGGCAAGTAGCAATGAAGGTATGTGTTTGTTTACCGAAACTGGGAACATAAAAATATTTCTTAAACAAACGAAACTAATGATCGAAGTCTTATCCAAATTTTCCAGGCTTATAAGTGGCTTTATAAGTATTCTCGTGCGCAAGAACTGGTAAGTTAAAAAGTAGCATATGTATGCCGGTCTTTTGTGCATTCTCAGGTAAAATTTCTTATATTTCTCTGCAGATCGATATAGACTACAACTTTTTGAAAAAACTAAACTACGCAAAACTATGTAACAAAAATAAAATATTTTTGAACACTGAATTAACAAAAAAAATATGTAAATATTTATTTATTACGAAATAAATATATTTTTGGAATTCAAATAAGATAACTGACACTACCTATTTTTTTAAGCGAAACAAACAAAAATAAAACTTTTGTGAACAGTTAATAAAAAAAATCAAAAATATTTGAATATGTATCTATTTATTAAAAAAAAATGTATGTATTTTTGAAAATTCGAAGATAGATATAATAAAAAAAAACAACAAAAATAAAATGTTTTTGTACAGTAAATTAAAATAAAGCACAAAAATATGTACATATTTTTATAAATATAAAAGAAAAGGAACAAAAATAAAGGATAAAGTTCCGAATAGTACTCATCTCCGATTTTCTTAAAATTTTTTGTATGTATAGTCTTATACGTCAGAAGTGAAAATGCAAAGCGATTTTTGGGGCAAACTACTGGAAAGGACTAAAAGGACATACAAAGTTTGAAAATCCTGGGGAAAAAACTTCAGAACTATAACACGTATATACAGGGTTTTTCAACAGGGACGCTACAAAAGTAGAGCGACAGGGACAGCAAACGACGCCATATTTGACATTTCTCTTCAGTAAGGTTTGCCATTTCATGATGGAAAGATATACGAGCCAACAACGAGTCGAAATTATTAAAATTTACTACCTCATCTTCAGCGATGAGGCTCATTTCTGGCTGAATGGCTTCGTCAATAAACAAAATATGCGGTATTGGTCAGGCAGCAATCCACACGTACTCCATGAGTCATCATTGCATCCCGAAAAAATTACGGTTTGGTGTGGTTTATAGGCCGGCGGCGTCATTGGACCGTACTTCTTCCGTGATGATCAAGACCGGCACGTTACTGTGAATGGGAATCGCGACCGTTCAATGATAACCGAATATTTTTGGCCCCAATTGGATGATATGGACTTGGAGGACATGTGGTTCCAACAGGACGGCGCCACAAGCCACACAGCGAATGTCACAATCAATTTATTGGAAACCAAGTTTGGAGAACGTGTTATCTCACGAAATGGTCCAGTCGCTTGGCCGCCTCGGTCGTGCGATTTGACGCCGTTAGACTATTTCCTGTGGGGCTACGTCAAGTCTATGGTCTATGCCAATAAGCCAGCGACGATTGATGAACTTTGTACGAATATCGAACGTGAAATTGCAGCAGTATCGGCCGATTTATGCTTGAAAACCGTCGAAAATTGGGTTCAGCGTCTGGACTTCTGCAAGCGTGCCGTGCATTAAAAACTTTTAAAGATATAATCAAAATTTGGAAAATGTGCTCATATTTTAGGGGATAAACGTTTAATTTTTCAAGAACAATTGTATCAAGGTACCTTTTTTTTACTGAATTATGAAACTACATTTTAAAACCTTTTCAACGGTACCAAACGTGATATATTTTTGCAACATATTACTTAATAAGAAAAGTTGTTTTCTCCAGAAACACACATGTTTGACATAATTCAATTACGCGGCCTATGTTAACAAATTTCCGCTATTCTTCGTTGAATGGAATAGAGGGGGAGGGTGGCGATGACGTGAAATAAGGCCCAACGAATAAAACCAAATCTCAAATTTCGCCTTATTTCGCTCTTGAAATTGAAACAATGATAAATTGGTCGAAATAAAGCCAAATTCAAGTGTAGTTTCGTAATTTAGTAAAAAAAAGGTACCTTGATACAATAACCCGGTGATTTGCACCATGCTTATCATCATTACCAATAACTAATAATGATTGGCAGTGCCAACAATAGAAAGAGAGTTATTTTTCATTGCCATTAATTGTCATACCCAATAAATAAAAGTAAATAACTTTAACGTTTATTTTAACTAATCTAACATGTACGTTTACATATGCTGGTTTGGTAAAAAGCACTTTCAAAACTAGGGATTGCCGATTTCTTATAGTAAATGCAGTCCTTTACCACGCACTACTCTACGGTTTTATCAACGTTCACTACAAAAAGGCGCGAACTCGTAATGACGTTTATAACAAATCTATATTTCAACACTGCCAACATTAAAAAAATGTAAATAGTGATGCCAAATGGTACTTGAAAATTCAGGTAAAATTATAGGTTAAAAAAAAAACAATCATATTTGTTTAAAAAATCTTATAAAAAAATGTTTTTATTTTTCATGCCAACCATTGGGGGGGTGACAACAAATGGAGTGCTTAACCTATATACGTGTTATAGTTTTGAATATATTTGAGTTTTTTTTCCTCAGGATTTTCAAACTTTGTATGTCCTTTTAGTCCTTTCCAGTAGTTTGCGCCGAAAATCGCTTTGCATTTTCACTTCTGACGTATAACACTATACATACAAAAAATTTTAAGAAAATCTGAGATGAGTAGGTACTATTCGGAACTGCACCCAAAATAAAACATCATGATATTAATAATTTGTTTTTTTCATTAATAAAATTGGTAGTAAATACCTTAGTGGTAGGAAAAATTGCCTTAGGTAATCCTGCACCAATTAGCATACACCTAAGGGAAAAACGTGTTCTTATTACCTTATTTACTTCGGCAATTCAACACAGTTATTAGCTTAAAAAAATTGGCAGGAAATACTTTAGTTCTGGCAAAAAAATCGTCGTTTTCCAGAAATGCGAAACGGTTTGTTTTTGGGCTATGCTCTCTTTTATGTATGTTGTTCTTTTCTCGAATAATTCATCATTTCCACTGTTTTTGTTTCGTTATTCGAATTGTTTTAATTGTTCTCTTAAGGAGAGCACTTCTTCGTAATATCGATAGCTAGGTCCTTTCGAGGAACGCTCGTAAGAGGCATCTCTTCACTTTCTCCCGCCCCTACGGGGGTTGGCATATTACCACTTTTTTTTAGTGTTCCGTCCGTACCAAAACGGAACACTAATGGAATCAGTTCGGTGTCTGTCTGTCTGTCTGTCTGTCTGTCTGTCTGTCACAGGCCTTTTTCTCAGAGACTACTTAACCTAGACTATTGAAATTTGGAACAGTTGTAGCAATTAGTGGCCTAAACACAGACCAGAACTTAAAAAGCTGAATTTCGACTTTGGGGGGGTAGTTTCTTAACAAATTTTCACAAAACGTTACAACTTGCTGTCCCGAGCTTTTTCTCCGAAAATATCGCTCAGAAAAATCTGAATAAAATCACAAACATTGAGAATAAAGTGTAGATGGAAACATAATTCTCACGACTGCCCTACTTCAACCGTTTTTTTTTAACTCATTTTTTAATTTCAACTACCCTACTGTTTACATACCCAGAAAAATATCACAACGCCTAAAAGTAGATACGAGAGTAAAAATTGAATAATTGATGGCAAAAGTGTTATACCCGCAGCGAATTTTCGTGGCATATTCCTACCGGATAACTATTGACCTAAGACTTAAACCAATGATACATAATATAACACATAAAGGAAGCTTGATGGTTTCCTATTATAATGTAGGTGTCTCTACTTTTACTATATTGGAAAAAATTGAATTTGTGTATATACAGCCACAGAGAGGGAGACAAATCGCAAAATACGCAGTTAATGCAATTGAACGAATAACGAGACGAAAAATTAAATCTGATGCACAAGCGTACATTTCTTGTAAATACATATACATATGAACATACTATGTAGGTATATATGTATGTATGTATATACATGCTTTATTTGTTGTTTTTTTTTTTTTCTTTTACTTTGTGTGTGTGTATAACTATTCTTCTGAGCAGATGAGAAAGGACATCAGAGACATATGTACATACATACATGCATATGTAGGTAATTTGTTCAACTTACTGTTAGAGATATATTTAATCGATGTATGTATATCCTTATCCACTGCACTTCTTGGAATAATTTTGACGCTCAACTTCAATTTTCAATTTTACGTTTATTTTAATTTAAAATAATGAATCGATATGCACATTAAGGATAGAAAACAAAAAGAACTTTTCAACAAACCATAATTATCAGTTTTCAAAATTAATATAAAAAAAAACCAAAACAAATATTTTCAGAACAAGACTATGCCGTTTCGCTTTTCAAATTCGACTCCGCCGTTCTTCTATATATTTTCTTTCTTATCGGTATTCTCTTCTCTTCGCTTTTTCTCGCCGAATTCGTCAAAGGCTCGACGTTGCCAGATTCGCTAACATTCGGCCATCCTTCACTTACATTCGTCCTCGAATTATGCAATATCTTAATATTAAATTTCAGTTAAGCTCTAAACAAAGTTATAGTAACATAAACAATACAAAAAGGATCACTTTGAATGTGAAACCATTTTCCAATTTCAAAAAAAAACATTAACTGATAAATGATTTTCAAAAACGTACATATGAGTCGCTTGGCAGGATTGCTAATGGTTCTGTTCCTTGGCCTAGAATATTCTTCGATAGCATGCAATTTTCGCTCCCCCGCCGGTTCGATAACTTTATCCGTCTTCTCCGATTTGATCAATGCTGTGTTATGACGATCCTTTCTATCATTTGGTATCTTATCTGCTTGATTGTTAAGACGTCGATAATCCACCGCCAATCTGGAATCTCCGGTTTTCTTGCGTACGTATAGAACTGGACTGGAATACGTATAATTTGTATCAGTCACCACTCCTGGCTTTCTCCAATCACTATCGATGAAACGTAGCTTTTCTTTCTTTAACTCATTTGCTGGAAACTCTTTCGATTGTACTGATTTACTTCCTGGAACTTTTTCAATCACCATGTTAAAATCTGCATGACACCCAATTTCATTCTCTTCTAATGAACAGTCACGGACATTGTTTAAAGTACCAGCCAATTCGCTGACTACCTGTGGAGGCTGCTCTTCACCGACGCCAACATCTTCTAACTGCACAAGTCGACTAATGTTATCACTATCTATCTTTTCAGTCTCTGTTGATTTTGTTTGTTGTTTGATGGTAAGTATTTCGTCTTCAGGAACATCTTCATCGCTGATATTTACGATTGGTAGCAAAAGTAATTTATTTTGAACTGCACTTAAAAAGTTTACTGATCCAGCTTGTAGTGACGATTCTGTATTGATGGTTATGATGTCGTCTTCGTTAATTTCAATTTCTTTATATGGTTGAAATTCCTCCTTCTCTAGAAATGTTAAGTCATCGCCGATTTTCTGGTATACCACATGAGACAACTCGGTGAATGTTCGTCCAATAATTACATCGAATGTTTGCACATCGTCTGGAACTACCCTGAATATGACGCTGTCCGCTGATACTTCATCAACCATAACCGATGCCTTAATCCATCCTGGAGAAACAATTTTGTAGTTTGCAGGTCCAAATGCTTTCAGTTCTAAACTTCCATGATGAATTCGGAATCCATTTTTCAACGCTGCTGTCATCTTAAGGATACATTCTGAGCTTCCTGTATCTATGAATGCATTTAATACTGTACCACCCACACGAACTTTCTTCAGATACTTCTCAGCTCCGTTCTTGGCATATCCTGTTAATTGGCTTACACGGTTTTGCAGATCTGGACATTGACGAGATAGATGTCCCTTGTTCTTGCATCTATAACATGTCGGTTCTTGCTTCGGTTCTGGACAGTTTCGTGATAAGTGACCATCCACGCCACAGTTATAGCACTTCAAATCCTTTGGGTGTTCAATATTGTTGTTTTCTCTGCGATTATCATCTTTACGTCTGACTTCGACAGTTTGTTCCGCCCTGGAAAGTCCGATGCGTTCTCCTCGTAGATTCGACATTTTCTCCTGTTTAATAATAGCATGTAGTAAATCATCCGCATCCAAATGTCGGCAACCCAAAAGCGCATTCGCAGTGTCTCTAGACCATAGTCCCGTCAAAATTAATTCTTTGCATTCGTCAAAACTCAATTTAAGATAATGGCAAAGATCATACTTATCGTGAAAATATGTGGTAACTGTCTCGTTGCGTTGTTGAACTCTGTTGACCATTCGTTGCCAATGACTCGTCCGGTTTTCTTCTATGATAAATGTTTTTTTGAACGCTGATTGGAAGTCCGACCATGTTGCAATTTCATCCGCTCTTGTTCGAAACCATCGCCTGGCGCCGCCCACTAAGTTCATCCTTGCAGCATCCAACACATAAGCGTCAGACCAATGATGAAGTTGTCGCATATTTTCGATTGTATTAATCCAAGATTTTGCCGTCATTCCGTCATCTTCTCCATCGAATTGCTCAATGTTTTTCATTACGTCCGGCATTACATTATAATTAAATGTTGTATTTTCGTCTAGTCTCGGTGTACTGCGAGCATTTGGTATAATTCTTGTAATGTTTTGTAATTGTTCCATAAGTGTGTCGATTGTTTTGTCGCGTTTATTTATTTGTTCATTTCGCAAATGATTTTCTTCACTATGATGCGCCATATTCGATCGTAAATGAAATCTTTCTCCAGAATTTCGCTCGTTAAAATTCAAATGTTCTTGCTCGCTGCCGTTGTCATCCATCCGTCCATTGTTCGCGTCTCGTTCTCGCTGTCGTACTTCATTCGCCGTCCGTATATCCTCCTGCTCTACTTGTTGATTTTGTACTTCTGCCAACCCCATTATTTCCTCTCGCTCACGTTGCTGATGGCGTTCGCCTGCCAACCGCAACTCTTCTTCTCGCTCACGCTGCCTTTCACGTTCTGCTGCTCTTTCATCCCGATCCGACATGACGCTTCTTTTGATGGACAACAACCGTTAACTTCTCGTACTCAAAAACACAAATTTCTACTAATTATTATATGCGCGTGGTAATATTTCGTACTTATCTACGTTCGAAATATTAGGATACAATTCCGTCCATCCCACTTCTGAAATGTTAGAGATATATTTAATCGATGTATGTATATCCTTATCCACTGCACTTCTTGGAATAATTTTGACGCTCAACTTCAATTTTCAATTTTACGTTTATTTTAATTTAAAATAATGAATCGATATGCACATTAAGGATAGAAAACAAAAATAACTTTTCAACAAACCATAATTATCAGTTTTCAAAATTAATATAAAAAAAAACCAAAACAAATATTTTCAGAACAAGACTATGCCGTTTCGCTTTTCAAATTCGACTCCGCCGTTCTTCTATATATTTTCCTTCTTATCGGTATTCTCTTCTCTTCGCTTTTTCTCGCCGAATTCGTCAAAGGCTCGACGTTGCCAGATTCGCTAACATTACTTGTTGGTATACATTTATGTAGGTACAAATTTGAATTTATTTTTCTGGCTCAATTTATTTGTATTGAAATGTGCTGTGCACCATAAAACTATGTATGTAGGTACACATGTACTTTCTTGTGTCTGCAGATATACAAGTGCATATGTACATATATGTACATATATATGTTTTTATGTTTGTACATATATGTGAGTATCGAACAAAGTATCATTGTATCTTTAGTAGAAATCGTATCGTAAAGAAAGGGTTCATATAGATCTATCAACATAAATCTATGACATACATATGTATGTAGTTAAAATAACTGATACAGTACGGAACACTTATTGCGCAAGTATAACTTGCACTTGACCGGATTTTTTTTTTATAATCTACACACGCAAAAGGGGATATGAATACCCTTTTAAAGTTAACAAACAGCGCGAACACATGAAGGACTAGAACGAGAGACAGGCAGATCGACGTAGTGGTAGGAAACTCAGATGATAAGTTTCAATTTCAACTAACTCTATGGGTGGTGTCCAGGATAACTGGAGAGTTGTGTATTATTTTTGTACTTGCTTATGATTCACAGGAGTGTTTTCCACATGTTTCTTATTATTATAGTTTGTGCGATCAATTTCTTCAGCCATATTCAACGTCCTACTGCCAGTGTTATACCTTCCAGTAGGTTTCGATATTAACTTCTGAAACTGATCAACTTATTTTTATTTCGTGAGAAATAAATGCTTCGAAGACCACTGGATTCGAACCGTGAACCTTTCGCATGACAAGCGACGACGACTACCACTACGCTACGGCCAGTGTTCTATTCACCTTATGAATTTATAAAACTATTCCACTTGGAAGAAAGTCAGCCTTATTTTGAGATTTGATTTCATTCGAAAGTGAGAAAAAGGATATATTTTGACATTCAAAGGAATAGAGAGTTTATTTTATGAAACGAAAGTTCATACCTACATCATTTCAATTCTGAGATTCTATTCCTTCGAAATAACTGTCATTATTCATACGCTTGCAATTTTTTGTTTGTAATAATGTTTATTGAGTCCCTTTTTTTAATTGAATACAAAAAAGTCTTGTATTAAAATGAATGGTTATTAAAATAATTTTACTGAAACAGCTCTTGCTCTCGGAGCTATGTACTATACAGGGTGTCTCAGTCAAGATGTATAATCCGTTAAGTGGAGATTCCTGAAGTTCTAGCGAACAGAAAATCGTACGGCAGAGGGGGGTCTATTTTTACCCCCCTCCAAGTTATAGCCCATCAAAGTTGGGCACCTTCGATTTGGAGGTATAACCACTTTAAATGATATAACTTTTGAACAAATCGAAGGTGGCCCACTTTGAGGGGCTATAACTTGGAGGGGGGTAAAAATAGACTGTTTGAAACAAAATGAGTGTTTGTGGAGTTACAAAAGCCATTTATATAAACGGAACATATGTGGCAGAGAAAAAAAAGTGGATTTTTCTAAAAAAAATCGGGTAGTGGAACAGATGATGTTTACCAGCCGCATTTGTTCTACTTCACCGACCTTGTTTTTTTTGATTCCGTCATAGTTTTGAGAAAAACTACCAGCAATTTCGGACTCGTAAGTAACGGGGGCGCCGTAGCGCAAGTGGTTAGTGCGTCGGACTACTGAGCCAGCGGTCTTGGGTTCGAATCCCGCCGCAAACACCTAAAAGTTTTTCATAGTGCCCACCTCTTTCGAATGTCTGACAGGCATCAAAGAGTATCATTTGTCACGATTGAGCTTCTCAACTCGCCATTCGGAGTCGGCAAAAAACTGTAGGTCCCTTCCATTCGTGCAAAAATAGAACACGCACACACAAATGCTTGCGAGAAGCAGGCCCAGGTTCACCTCGAGCTGTAGCGCCAACTAAGTAAGTAAGTAAGTAACGATTGAAAAGAAAGTCCTGGGAGGAAATGGCTTTTGTAATTCCACAAACACTCATTTTGTTTAAAACAATGAATAAATAAAGATTTATAATTTAATGCAATGAGGGATTTTTTTATTTTTATCCACTGATATGGAACAATATTTTTGGAAATCATGAGATATGCTTAAGGCTTAACCATTCGGTGACGGTAGATGGCATCTAAAAGCAAATGTTTAAATATTTCGTCTTCCCACAATACCTCTTTGAGCAAAGTGTTTACCAAATCATGCAGCTGTCTTTTATGGATAAGTTGGATTAACACATAAACGATGCCTTCTTTTTTTCCCGGATTTTTCGATTTTCTCTAGATTTTGCAAAGCCATCACGGCAAGAATTAATAGTCGTTGCTTCCTCGTATACGACATGTTTGCAAATGAAATGTCCTGACAGAATTTGCCCACCCAATGAAAAAATAAAAATTTCTGAAATGATGTCTGACATTATATCGGAAAAAATATGTCTCGTGGAGACTCGGCGTAAGGCAAAGCGACTTAAGTCTATTTAAGCCAAAAATAATTTTTTTACATTTTCAAACCCTTCAAAAAATAAGCTTTTTTCTGTCTAATCAGCGTGTTTCTATTCCATCTAGAAGTCCTTTTTTTGGTGATGTCAAAACGGCTTAATTCAACAAAATTCATACATTTGCATAATTTTTCAAAGGAGATGGGGCACTTTTGGGCCAAGAGCGTACATCAATAAAATTGGTATCAAAATAAAGCTGAGCTTCAGTGCATTAAAACTATGAAGTTTTATGAAAATCGTATGTGGGGATTTTTAGATTTTTGTGTGTGAAGTTCGCATTGCGGATAGATCTTTTGATGATTTTTGTCCGCTTATATGCATATAAAATCATAATATCAGAAGAACCGTTAGACGCACATACATGTATTTAGTATCAAATGAAAGGTGATTCTACCATCTTTCCTATGACTAAACAAAAATGGATCTAGGTTTTCAGTTTTAAAATAATCAATTAATATCTAAATACTTTAAAACTAATTTTTTTTTTTTGTAAATCACTAATTTCTGAGAAATCTTCAGCGATGATATCTATTTTTTTGACAGTTATGTGAAAGAGCATTTTTCAGGCTCTAATTTGATGTATAATAATTTAAGATTCAGCAATTATTAACTAAGAAAAATACTTTTAAATTCCTACGTGGTGCAAATCAATCGCCAATGCTCGGTAACCAGTCCTCAATGGTGAGTTCTTACATGTTTTTTTTACAGAAACTTGAAAAAAATATTGTTGTTTTGTTTTTTTACATATAAAGAAGGAACTATTTCATACAATACAAATAATATAGAGATAATTAAAAAAAAATAATATTTCTTTTTTAACAAAGAGGATGTTGTATGTATAAGAAACCGTGTTTAAATATTTAAGTAAAAAGTTACGGCCCATTATAATATTCTTCATCATCTTGGTCATCTATTAGAATGTTATGCAGAAAAGTGCAGGTGGTATTTCTAAATCTGTTTGATGACAAGTATGCCCAAGATACCACAAAACACGTTTAACGTGAGCACAACATCCAACAGTTCTCAATCCAACCAGACAACTGCAATACTTAACATTGATAGAATTGCTTCTATTAGCACTATTTTCCTCATTGTATATGTAATATACTCTAGAATTTATATGTCGAGATTTTATACGACCTTTTAATAAATAATTGTTTCCTTTTAAACTCTGGTATCCTGTGGTAGTTCTCGCTTTATTTGGACACACTTCTATTTGGTAGCTTCCATTTGACTTCCATAGTATGAACGAGCTTGCTTTGTTTGATAGTTTCTTATGGATATCTTAAGTAACTCTGGCAAACTAAGTATAGAAAAGTTAAATAATTTAGCAATATGCCCTTCAATGCTTTAAAACACTGTCCTTCTTCGATTAAGGCTATTTTCTATCACAAAATCACCTAGGTGATCGGGAGTATTTAATCTGCTTAAAGCGATTTGCAACAGCTCATAAGCATCATCGGTGTATTCGATCAGTGGGTGAAACTTGTTTAAAATTGCTGAAGTTATTTTAAAATCATCCGTCAAGTGAGGAGACGCAAGGTTGAAGAACTCCTGGTGGATCAGTTTAAAATCACTTTTAAAATGCCCATTTACAATTTCTACAACCCACCTTCACATCGTTTTACATCGCGATTTGTTTGCTTGCAGTGTTGTTAATTGCTGACGTCCTTTCAGCAGAGATTCGGGCTATACTCATGCGATTCTAGAGTTGAAATGGAATCTTTTAAGCCTCTATTGAGAATAAAGACCCTTCTGATAAACTGCCTCATCGCCTCACTTTCGTTTCTGAAGAGCCTGCTGATTTTCAAAGCATCCAAATCAGTGGCAGCATACAGACCGAATACTTCAAGAACATACCATTACAACACGTTATAAGATATAGTTTAACCAAATTCTGATATTTATGTAAACCGTAAGTTTGCTTTGGAAATGCGTAATTAGAGCTCTGTTGGATATAAACATAAATGCCGTTACAAATGACTATAGTTGGTCTATCATTTTCAGATTTTCAGACAAACTGTCTCGATAAGCAGCTCCTAGCGGTGGACAAATGTCGTTGTAGTATCCTGCAGGATATGTTAAGTAATGTTCTACGATTACAGCATCTTTGTTAAAAAAGTAATATTATTGTTTTTTTTTCTTCTTAATTTTCTCTTTATTATGTTTGTAATAAATCTTGCATTAATATCTTTATATGTAAAAAAACAAAACAACAATTTTTTTTTCAAGTTTCTGTAAAAAAAATATGTAAGAACTCACCATTGAGGATTGGTTACTAAGCATTGGCGATTGATTTGCACCACGTAGGAATTTTAAAAGTATTTTTCTTAGTTAATAATTGCTGCATCTTAAATTATTATACATCAAATTAGAGCCTGAAAAATGCTCTTTCACATAACTGTCAAAAAAATATATGTCGTCACTGAAGATTTTTCAGAAATTAGTGATTTTAAAAAAAAAATACTTTAGTTTTAAGGAATTCAGATATTAATTGATTATTTTGAAAATGAAAACCTTAGATCCATTTTTGTTAAGTCTTAGGAAAGATAGTAGAATCACCTTTCATTTGATACTAAATACATGTATGTGTTCTGACGGTTCTTATGATATTATGATTTTATATGCATGTAAGCGGACAAAAAACATCAAAAGATCTATCCGCAATGCGAACTTCACACACAAAAATCTCAAAATCCCCACATACGATTTTCATAAAACTTCACAGTTTTAACGCACTGAAGCTCAGCTTTATTTTGATACCAATTTCATTGATATACGCTCTTGGCCCAAGCTCCATATAATTTTGCCCCATCTCCTTTAAAATTGCTCTCCTGAAAAATGTTTAAAATAGACTTAAGCCTCGTGCCTTTTGATTAAAGAATTAATGGTGTACCTACCTACCGTAAAAGTGATATAGAAATCTTAAAAAGTGAAATAAAAAATAATTCAATAAAATAAAAATATGTTTTTTTTTAATTTTATTATTAAATAAATACGTTTTCAATTGATCTCTCATTACAAACGCTTGTCTAGAAGGGAAGTTGGAGCTATACGATCGGCATTTTCGGTTGGCACATTCAATATTGTCTGCAGTATACGCTATCTTTCGGCATCTAGAAGTCTACCTGGGTGCGGTCGCATTAAATATGTTTTTAATGGAAATGCTGCATCACCAAGATTTAGTAAATATTCCACCATCGCTTTGGCTTTCAATGTCTACTGCAGTGAAAGTATATTTAGCATCACCTGCAGCGAGAAGAACAGTTAAATTGTGGCCTTTATAATTGAAGAATTCAGAGCCAGCGTTCGCTGGAGAGTTGATATTAATTTGCTTTCCACCAATTGCAGAAACACAGTTTGGAAGATTCCATAAATTTATTGTTTCCAATTTTCTTCAGAGGATGAAGATAAATACACTGACATCAATGGTGTACCTACCTACCGTAAAAGTGGTATAGAAATCTTAAAAAGTGAAATAAAAAATAATTCAATAAAATAAAAATATGTTTTTTTTTAATTTTATTATTAAATAAATACGTTTTCAATTGATCTCTCATTACAAACGCTTGTCTAGAAGGGAAGTTGGAGCTATACGATCGGCATTTTCGGTTGGCACATTCAATATTGTCTGCAGTATACGCTATCTTTCGGCATCTAGAAGTCTACCTGGGTGCGGTCGCATTAAATATGTTTTTAATGGAAATGCTGCATCACCAAGATTTAGTAAATATTCCACCATCGCTTTGGCTTTCAATGTCTACTGCAGTGAAAGTATATTTAGCATCACCTGCAGCGAGAAGAACAGTTAAATGGTGGCCTTTATAATTGAAGAATTCAGAGCCAGCGTTCGCTGGAGAGTTGATATTAATTTGCTTTCCACCAATTGCAGAAACACAGTTTGGAAGATTCCATAAATTTATTGTTTCCAATTTTCTTCAGAGGATGAAGATAAATATACTGACATCAATGTAGTCCAAAGAACGTCACAAACTTCGTATACTATTACCGAAATTCTTGAGTAGCCCATTCGAAAAATCCACGACAAGACTCGACATGGAAGTAAAACAATGTTCTTCATATAAAAACATACATATATCTGAGAGACTACTTATACATCAAAACAATAAACTAGCGACAAGTCGGTCGCATTGGCTTTCTCCATGATGTTGTCTCCAGCGCTGGTTCTACGAGAGTACGTAGCAACTCAAAGTTTCAGACGAGTTATACATATTTTATGAAATTGTTCCGGATCCTTTTCTTGCATAATTTTGTAATTTAGGGCATAGAATCCTTCCACGTCGCTAGCCAAATTGAGTTCTCGGACCCATCGTGCTCTTTCGGAACCACTTCTGCTTCATTTTACAGCTTCATATCAAGCATATCCCAAGAGAGCAAATAATGAGAAGTCCTCTAATTAGAGGAAAGTACGTCTTACTCATTTAAGAGCGCAACGTCAACTTGGGTCTGAAATTTCCGATCTGGAAATCGTTGGGTTTTTTGAGAATCGGGACAATTCTCGCCCTCTTCCATTCGGTTGGAAAACAGCTGTTGTTTATACAATTGTTTAAAACAGTTTTGAGGAAGTCTATGACAGAAGGGGGAACTTTTTGATGATAAAATTTGTAATTCCGTCAGGTCCGGCAGACTTTTGGGCTTTAAAGTTCGGATTATATCAGAGACCTCTCTATGGTTAGGAAAGATATGTGTAGCCGTATGTGCCAGAGGTGGGTTTTCACTGTCGAAAATTAAAATGTTGGATGGTTTCTCCTCTCTAAACCTGTTCATGGTATTACTCACCCCTTCAGTCTGATCGGGATAAAAATTTGAGACCCTGTGGCAGTAAGTGTGCCCCAAGTAGTTGGTGAAGGCCGAGGTCATATCGCTTTTGTTTGTGTAGGTACCTGATTTATCAGTGACCTTAATGAATATACCTATTTTTTGAAACCCGACATCCTTAAGAATTCCTGAAAAGCCCATGGCCCAGGTTTTATATTAGAGAGTCTGTTAGTACATAGTTTGAATGTTTATCCATATTCCGGTTTTGTTTCGTATTATCTTTGATAGAAGATTCCGAATTAACTCTGTTATAAAAGTGGTGAAATACTCATTTGAGTTGTTTTGCCAAATGTGTTTAATTTTGAAGAGGTTCTTGATTTCAGTGGGGAGGTTTTTATACTTTTTGAAGGAGGAAGGTGTTGCGGAGGAATGTCGGAAAGAAACATCAAGGACGGCATTACTGAATTGTTGAATGAAGAAAGTTATTTGGCTGTTAGAAAGATTCGTTTGGTCGGGGAACAGATCTGAGGTATGTTAGTTCAAGATCGAGGTCTGTCCCAAAGTTGTTTCAAGAAGTGTTTTTAAAGGATTTGCCAGTGGGAGGGCCTAAGAGCATAAGAGTCGAGTCAACAAGGTTCAGAGTCAGTAAAACAAGGATGTGATCGGAGAAGAAGAGAAGTGTTTGAATGTCAAAATTGGAACCAAAGTTATTGATCATGGAGCTAGAAACCAGAAAATGGTCCAGAAAGGACGAACTTCTCGTAAATGAAGGTGTTAAGGGGGAGATGTTAATCAGAGACGGGGTGTGAGTTCTTTGCCAATTGATCAGGCTTCCATCAAACTGGTTAGCAAGGGTCTCTAGGCGATTTAGGTTATCCGTAAATGAAAAGACCGAGCAATTTGAAGAGCATAATTGAAGCCTGAGAGAATATTTTTTCTAAGTTCACCCACTCTGCAACCTTTACAGTTTGCAGCATGCTCATCTCCGCAGTTTATGCAGGAAGCCTTAGAGTCAGTTCCCTCCACCAGGGTACATTCGCTCGGCCCGTGCCTGTTCAGACACTTGACGCAGTCGTACCTGTTACCACAGTTCTTCGCCAAGTGTTCGAACTGTTTGCATCTGCGACATTGGAGAGCCCTTTATTACTCCAGGGTTTCTCTCATAGGATTTGCATATTAAAAATAAATTTTAATTTTAGTATTTCTTCCGCACTACTGCCTGGATTAAGCCCTACTAAGGAAAGGTTATATGTAATGTTTTCGCGTTAAGCTCTAAGTGTGGAGAATCGCGAGACTTTAGATACGTTATTAATTTTGGTTTTAAGTTCTTCAAGAATCTCTTCCTCGGAGAAATTGGCCGGAAGTCCTCTGAGGATTAAGTTGGTTGTTCTATCTTCTTTCAGAGTAAAAGAGAAGCCCGCAATATCATCCACCTCTCTAATTTTTTCAAGCAACTCCCGATGGGTCACCTTATCCTGGATGTAAATTTTACTTTTACTACCCCTATTTATCACTCTGAATATTACTTTGTTTTTGTTAAGGTCAAATGCTAATTTGTTTAATATCGATATTGCAAGCAATTATAGGGTGACAAATTTTACCCCTTAGATGAGGCTTTAGGGCTGGAAGTTGCTGGTTCATTTTGCTGGGAATCGACTGTTGTTTGTTAAATCCCACCACATGTGGTGCAGTGTTATTCTTCCCTGGTATTTGCCATGGGCCATTAGCGGTTGCAAATATAGTAGGTTAGTCATGTTGATGTCACTTATTGTTCAGCTGGAGCTGACATGAGCTCTATTTAAATTTATTAATTGATTTGCTGCTATAAAAGTTCTTGGGCTGTTTTTTATATTTTTCACTTGTTGCTTTCATTGGACTACATGATGCAACTGGTCTAATTAAAGATTTGTTAATATGGTTATCATGATCTTTGTTAAGATGTTATTGGTATTGTTTGCCTTCCATGATGGCGATTAAAATTTTAAAAAGTTTAAAACTATTTTGCACAATTTTTTGGTAAAATTTGTTATATCTTCTCCAGAAATAAAAATTTCGCACGTTTTATTTTATTTATTTATTTTTCTTTTTTTTTTTCTTCAATGGTGGTTTATTTTATCTATTATTATTATTTCGCTTATTTACTTTTATTTTCTTTGTAGGGATTCAACAGTCTTTTTTCGGATTTGAAGTCTTCTATGAATTAATTTTCGCACTCGTTTGCAATTTTGAATTTAAGTGTATTTCATGACATATTTCGTTAATGAACTTTATTCCTTCGAATGTCAAAATACGAAAAAATCATTCGAAGGAATAGAGACAATCGAATTGAGTTTCAAAATCTCACTAACGAAAGATATCATGAAAAAAATATAAATTCAAAATTGCAAACGTATGCATAATGACAGTTATTTCGAAGGAATATAATCTATAAATATTATAAAACCGTAGAGGTTTTTTTTTTGTTGATTAGGTACCTATTGTCGTGAAAACCGCTGGACAGATTTCGATGAAACTTTTTTTGAAATGCTTCTTAAGTAACCGGGATGTTTACAAGCTATGTAATTTTTTGCTCAGCCTACTGGCTCTTACATAATAGCATTGTATATGGAACTAATAGTAATATCATCAAGCAGTATTTTTTAACTGGCTGTCTTCTCACCAGGTGGCGCCTTTTTTGCTCAAAACCAAACGAAATTATCTCTCAGAGAAAAAGGGAAAGAATAATGAAAACATAAAGAACACAGAAAAATAGAGAATGTGAGAAATCGTGTTCGTGTGAAGGTACATATGCATGTATGTGTAATTCAGTCATTGATGCTATATTGGCAGCTGTGATATATATACGATTTTCTTATTTCATTCATATGTTGGGGTAGGTCGGTAGTTTTTTTTTTTTGGAAATCTACTTTACATTTACATTTCGCTTTCAGCATGAGGAACATACTTATATGTACCTATATAAGCACATATTTTTTCCACATCACCCAGTGGGGTAAAATACTAGATGGGTTTCTTTTATCGGGTTTCCCCGGTAGGCCTGTTCCTCCCAATTTCTACTGTATAAAAAATTATTTAAAAAAAAAAATTGTATATTTACATATATAATGTATTATATTTGTGGTCACAAGCAAAAAACAGCCCAAGTCGACTTACATATGTATGTACCTATGTCAAAATTGAAAAAATGCAAATATGCATATGGAAAAAGAACATAAGTAAAGATTTTCTATACATCTTTTGACACAATGTATGTATGGTTCTCAGTTCCCAGTCGCCATAGACATGAAATCTATTACTTATTTTAGAAGTCCTACTGGGGAGTCGCAACTACTCTTCTCAACTCGATTACATCAGATGTAAAACAGGCATTACATTTACCATTGCATGTCATAGGATGGAAGCCATCGCTTCCACTCTGCAATAGGTACCCAGAAGTTGTTTCAGAAGTAAGTACTTCTTACACATTACAGAGCCAGAAATATAGCATTTCCGCACTTAAAATCTTAAATGAAATGATTGCCATTGGTAAACAAACAAACGCAATTATAAGCGCGGCAAGCAGGAGACAGTCATTAACATTGTAATGAGATCATTTTACAGAAAAGTATACCTACTTGTTGAGTTCTTCCTTGTCGCAATACCTCGCATTCGTACGGTGATGCCCTATTCTTTTCTTAAGCAAAGATCAATTCCATCCTGCATTACTCTTCACTAGTTAGGTAATGCCTTTCATTTTATTAGCTTTAGGTTCGATGAAGTATTGCATATTGCATTAAGGAAGAAATTGATTTATAATTGAAACATTTCAGTGCTCTCCTGTAAAATTGTAAAAAACAACTTTTGATGTTTTTACTTGTTGCCACAAATTTTTATACTTGCATACATACATATATTTACGCAAGCCACTTTTTACACTGTACATACATCTATACATCCATACATATTAATTTCTCATAAGCCCTTAGAATACGAAGCAAGGCGAGCACGGGATCAACTAGTCTCAAAATAAAAATGATGAATGAACTTTCTTTTCGTAAATCAAACTCTCTATTCCTTCGAATATTAAAATACCCACCGTTCGATCAGGGAAATATACATATATTTGTAATGTATTTACTTTACTTCTTTTAAAAACTAAAACACAGTTGTAATGCTTCATATGTTTCGGAAAGTCTATTTAAGAGCTTGCATAGAGCAATCGAGTAAGAATAATTCTTTCTCAAGCTTGAGGTACAAAAATGAGGAATGGGCATACCCGCCCAAAAAAGTGCAAAACTACGAAAAACTACGAAAACCAGTCAAATCCTGTTCCCGTATGAAGATTTTCCGTAGTTTTTCGTAGAAGAGAGCGCTAATAAGAGAGTAAGAAATTTCCACATGCTACGAATTTTAACCCAAGGAATTTCTTTGGGCAGCATTATGCCAACTGGCATATCTGCCAAATGTCAACCATTTTCAATTTTTTGTTGTTCAATCTGTTCCTGTACTTTTCCCTCTCTCTGACAGATTTTCACCCCCACCCCTTGAAATAATTTGTGTGCAGAAAGTACGGGAACCGACCTAATGTTTTTAACGTACGCTTTTTCTCTTTGTGTTTTTTTAGGCGCCTACTATTTTTTTCAAAAGTAAAAACTAAGCTTTAAGTTCGTATCGCCCAGTATATCAACCAAGTAGTGTGTTCCAACCCCTTCTAACAAGAAATTTGACAATTCTTATTCCTACTCACACATAACACGTATGTATACTGGGTCATAGAAACATACAAACACAGTGCCCCCGAAAGCGATGCATTATAAAACGAACTTGTAAAAAAACGCAGAATTTGGGAATTCTTCTTCAGAATTCGACTTATCGAAGGTGACACCAAATATAATCTCATCGAGTTATCATAATAATATTTGGGGTGCCTATTATTTTGTCTTTTTTATTTCGCTCACTGTTATTTCGTTTTGGTCACAATTATTTCTGTTTACTTCGCAACTTCGTTTAAAAAGCAAACCACATTCATATGCAGACGATACAGCAAAAGCCAAGATGATGCACAGTAGAAGTCCTCATCATAGAATTTCCCAGCGGCAGATAATTTTGAAAAATGATGCAAGTACTTCCACTTCCACTTCCAATAGAGATGGCAGAAATCTACAAATATCTAGGTGTCATTATCGACAGTTATTTTATCTGTAATATGTTGTCATCTTAATTTCACTAAATGAAATCAGTTTCCAAGTGTTAAATCCAAACACACGGTGCTTTCTATGTCCCAGGCCGAGTGTTTTTTCAATAACTTATACATATTTATATTTTATTGATCGAATATGTGGTCTTTACAATTATGTACGAAATATGATGCTGGTCAAGTAGCTGGCTCAGGCCATGGCGCAAAGGCGGGCTCTTTTAAGTGCATTTTTCATAACAATTTCGCAGACGCCTGGTGTTATTTAAGGCAATTTTATTTCGAATTTTGTTCTTAAGCCTCAGGGTTTCTCGAATAAATGGAGGTTTTCGCCCCACTAAAAATTAAAGCATCCTTAAAGAAATATGACGCAATGATGCCGCGTCAGCCCAAATGGCGCACCATGCAGTTACTCTACGAGGGTAAAGTGGTGTATCAATAATTGAGGGTTTACGGTGCCCCAATAGCGGCTATTCTGTTTATTAACAAAGCCGGCCAAGTCAAAATATGCTTCGTCACTCATAATGAGTTTTACCAAAATTGATGGTCGTCTATACTGAGCTGTAAAACTCAACAGCTCCATACCAAAATTTGTTATCGACTTCTCGCTACGACTTTCAAAATTCAAATGCCAACTGAAAAAAGTTATCCAATCCGAAATGGCGGCCAAACAAAATCGGCCTGGAACATAGCAAGCACCCTTTACCCAGTTCCATCAGCCATTAAAAAATATTCTTGAGGCTACAGTCAAAATAAAATAGTTACCTTTTAGAGTCTTAACAGACTAATATTAGATGTTAATATTTGATTTGTATTGTTTCTGTTTTACACTCCTCTCAGACACAAAATACTCCCCTGCAATCGTCTAAAATACTCCTATTAGAATTTGCAAAACGGCAGCCCTGATGAAGAAGCTTCAGAAAGTACACAATGCTGAGAATTATAAACAATAGAGAATCTCCTGTTGAGCGAAGATTTTTAGCGACACCAGTCCAGCATATCTTCAAAATGACCCTAATTCTTAAGTATTATGGCGACATCCGATTCAAAAGGCTAATAGGCCATGGTCGTGCATAGAGATTGTTACAAGTGCCTTCTTTCAACAACAAATATGGTAAAAGGCAGCTGAAATATAGCGTTCCCACAGCTTCGCCTCAACATTTAAGGGACATTAGAAATTTTAAATATAGAAAGAAAATATTGAAAGATTATTTCTTAACCCTATTAACTTAAATTTAAAAATCGCTGAATTATGGAAAGAAAATTTTGAAATAATACTCCTTAAACTTTTAAGTTTAACTAAATAATGTCTTTAAATTACTAAGTAACTTACATGCAAAAAAACTCACTCAATTTAAAATTAAACATGTATGAAATGCAACCTTCTGCGGAAAATCCATTAAGGCTTCTTAGAAAATTATAAAACTTGTTAAGTCTTAAGAAACCAATAAGAATCTCAATTCAATGCAAAAGTTGTTCTATTTTTTTTTTACTTTGCTTTGCGATCAGTTCGTTTCACGATTGCTTCGTATTTCTTGTTTTGTTTTTACTTGTTACGCATTTCCATTATAACTGCTATGCTATTCGATTATTTTGTCATCAATGGGATTATAATTGATTGTTAGTCGGTACGTACGGTACGGTAGTATGCTGCTGATGCGAAACGAAAAATCCCATACAAAAGTGACACGACGAAATCGAAAACGGAAAATTTCGTCGTGATTTTCGTTTTGCAGTACGCTGTTCCGGTGCGAAATTATGCTGATGGTGATTGTATTAGATAAATCTCTACACTCAGTTTTCGCACAGAATTTATTGTCCGGAACATTAATTCCTTGCGAAATTTTGACGTTTGTATTTTTTGTATTTAATATTTTCTTCCTCGTGTTTGTGTTTTGTTTTTTCGTTTGATTTGTGCGGGATAATTTTATAGCGTCGAGCATGGTTAGTGCACAAGAGACTGCCAATATAATTCTGGATAAAATAGACTTTGTTAAAAAAAAAAAGAAAAACCACCAATTCCTCCGCAGCCACCTTTTGGTCACTGGAAACCGGAGGCGTAGCGGGAATGTAATTCGCTATTTATTTGCAGAGCGTTGCAGTTTCCTCCAGAAGCATGTCAACATATTTTGTTTGTTTTGTTTTTGTGCTGTGAATAAAATAAGGGAATCCTACGAAGTTGAAGTATGCAGTTTTTTTTATCATTCAATTTATTTTTTTGATGTGTAAACATCTAAGCGCGCGTTAGCAAAATTTCTACTGGAGTAATTCCGCGATTTCGGGGAGAAATTTTGTAACTCAAATTTCATAGCAGCGCGATGAAATATTGACATAGTGATTGCTTATGTTCCTGGTCAACTTTTATACATACACTTTTTATCCCGGAAAATGGCATGGTTTTCAGAAAATAGTGAAAATGCTGCATATTGGGATGGCAAATTATAGTTATACAGCCCTAACTCAATAATGGCTTATCGGATTGAAAAACAAAAAAAAAAAAACAGGTGAAATTAGTAAATTTGTCTCTGATTCATTTGAGATATAAAACATCCTCCTGCGTTGTCCTCTAGCTGAGCAATGTTCAAAACAATTATTCAAAGCATCGCCCGCAATTTTCCTTCAGTGGAAACCACTGCTAGCAGTCGGGCAGCAGTGGGTATCGTTGCAATAGTGTGTGTGTGAGTATATGTGCGCGCTCTAACATGATCATAATGCTTTGCATTTCAATGTTCTGCAATCATTATCACCATTTGTGGCTCTCCCACTCAACCAATCTTAACAAATGAGGTGTCCAGAGAAAGAGGATTTTCTAGAGCAGTGATTTGATTGATTTAGTTTATAAATATTATTAACAATCACGCATGTAGAAAACCTACAACATATTTACGAATAAAATGGCTACCTATTGGCCTCTAGTATTCTAGTGGCACCTTGTTCCAAAAATAAGAGCTACTTTTCGTGATAAAGATCCTGATAAATATTAAGATTAAGTGTAAACAAATATGTATTGTTTAGACACTTCATTTGTGAATGTTACGTTGAAATAATGTTTTTCCGTAATAACTTTATTCATGTGCTTTTTTCAAAATTATTTATACTGATGAAGTGTTAGAATCATAGAAATCGGTGCAGCAATAAACTCTCAGGAGCAATGGAGTGGATTCGATGAGTATAATATAGGTATGCGATGGGCTTGATTTATCGAACATAGACTAGTTATATTTTACTTTCTTTCCAATGAAGTGGAGCTACACACCCTACCCGCGTGATGTTTACACATAGCTCGGGACTGTTGGATACAGTCGCATCATTTTTTTGTTAATGTATTTAAATCATTGTCGCCTGTCACTATTGTCAGTTGTATTTTTCATAACAGCTGATTGAACTCTACAATGTTTTTTTTCGTTGATATTTCGCAATCTTTTCGCACTCAATTTGGAGACCACAGGAAAATTTCGTTTCGCGTCAGCAGCAAATATTTAAATGCTATTCTTAAAAAAAATTTGGAATCGGAAAGTATGTAAATCCTAAATCAATAAGAGGAAAAGACAATCTAAATACACATGTACCTATACTCTGTTCCAATAGAATTGTCAGTACAGGGAAGATAGGATGTTTGCCTCTCAGTCTGGTTGCAATAGCTTGCATAAACTTGCCACTTTTTAAGCTCTGACTGGGTTACCGTAGTATGCATAAAAAATCGCCGAAAATCGGAGAGCAATACATGTAGGGTTACCATTTGCTTATTCAAAAACAACACAAATTGTTGAACATAGTAAAGATAATTGTGTACCACCTCGATTTCAATGAAATTTTAGTATGATGTAGAAAGCATTTTTTCGAGTGTTTTTATATATTTATATATGAACTTATGAACATATCGAAAACGATTAATTTACGAGATATAAGCTAGAATAAAAATACTATTTATTTCCGCACACAACATCTACCTCGCTCAAACAAAACCTTTATTTAAAAGTGTTTTTCAATAACTTATACATATTTATATTTTATTGATCGAATATGTGGTCTTTACAATTATGTACGAAATATGATGCTGGTCAAGTAGCTGGCTCAGGCCATGGCGCAAAGGCGGGCTCTTTTAAGTGCATTTTTCATAACAATTTCGCAGACGCCTGGTGTTATTTAAGGCAATTTTATTTCGAATTTTGTTCTTAAGCCTCAGGGTTTCTCGAATAAATGGAGGTTTTCGCCCCACTAAAAATTAAAGCATCCTTAAAGAAATATGACGCAATGATGCCGCGTCAGCCCAAATGGCGCACCATGCAGTTACTCTACGAGGGTAAAGTGGTGTATCAATAATTGAGGGTTTACGGTGCCCCAATAGCGGCTATTCTGTTTATTAACAAAGCCGGCCAAGTCAAAATATGCTTCGTCACTCATAATGAGTTTTACCAAAATTGATGGTCGTCTATACTGAGCTGTAAAACTCAACAGCTCCATACCAAAATTTGTTATCGACTTCTCGCTACGACTTTCAAAATTCAAATGCCAACTGAAAAAAGTTATCCAATCCGAAATGGCGGCCAAACAAAATCGGCCTGGAACATAGCAAGCACCCTTTACCCAGTTCCATCAGCCATTAAAAAATATTCTTGAGGCTACAGTCAAAATAAAATAGTTACCTTTTAGAGTCTTAACAGACTAATATTAGATGTTAATATTTGATTTGTATTGTTTCTGTTTTACACTCCTCTCAGACACAAAATACTCCCCTGCAATCGTCTAAAATACTCCTATTAGAATTTGCAAAACGGCAGCCCTGATGAAGAAGCTTCAGAAAGTACACAATGCTGAGAATTATAAACAATAGAGAATCTCCTGTTGAGCGAAGATTTTTAGCGACACCAGTCCAGCATATCTTCAAAATGACCCTAATTCTTAAGTATTATGGCGACATCCGATTCAAAAGGCTAATAGGCCATGGTCGTGCATAGAGATTGTTACAAGTGCCTTCTTTCAACAACAAATATGGTAAAAGGCAGCTGAAATATAGCGTTCCCACAGCTTCGCCTCAACATTTAAGGGACATTAGAAATTTTAAATATAGAAAGAAAATATTGAAAGATTATTTCTTAACCCTATTAACTTAAATTTAAAAATCGCTGAATTATGGAAAGAAAATTTTGAAATAATACTCCTTAAACTTTTAAGTTTAACTAAATAATGTCTTTAAATTACTAAGTAACTTACATGCAAAAAAACTCACTCAATTTAAAATTAAACATGTATGAAATGCAACCTTCTGCGGAAAATCCATTAAGGCTTCTTAGAAAATTATAAAACTTGTTAAGTCTTAAGAAACCAATAAGAATCTCAATTCAATGCAAAAGTTGTTCTATTTTTTTTTTACTTTGCTTTGCGATCAGTTCGTTTCACGATTGCTTCGTATTTCTTGTTTTGTTTTTACTTGTTACGCATTTCCATTATAACTGCTATGCTATTCGATTATTTTGTCATCAATGGGATTATAATTGATTGTTAGTCGGTACGTACGGTACGGTAGTATGCTGCTGATGCGAAACGAAAAATCCCATACAAAAGTGACACGACGAAATCGAAAACGGAAAATTTCGTCGTGATTTTCGTTTTGCAGTACGCTGTTCCGGTGCGAAATTATGCTGATGGTGATTGTATTAGATAAATCTCTACACTCAGTTTTCGCACAGAATTTATTGTCCGGAACATTAATTCCTTGCGAAATTTTGACGTTTGTATTTTTTGTATTTAATATTTTCTTCCTCGTGTTTGTGTTTTGTTTTTTCGTTTGATTTGTGCGGGATAATTTTATAGCGTCGAGCATGGTTAGTGCACAAGAGACTGCCAATATAATTCTGGATAAAATAGACTTTGTTAAAAAAAAAAAGAAAAACCACCAATTCCTCCGCAGCCACCTTTTGGTCACTGGAAACCGGAGGCGTAGCGGGAATGTAATTCGCTATTTATTTGCAGAGCGTTGCAGTTTCCTCCAGAAGCATGTCAACATATTTTGTTTGTTTTGTTTTTGTGCTGTGAATAAAATAAGGGAATCCTACGAAGTTGAAGTATGCAGTTTTTTTTATCATTCAATTTATTTTTTTGATGTGTAAACATCTAAGCGCGCGTTAGCAAAATTTCTACTGGAGTAATTCCGCGATTTCGGGGAGAAATTTTGTAACTCAAATTTCATAGCAGCGCGATGAAATATTGACATAGTGATTGCTTATGTTCCTGGTCAACTTTTATACATACACTTTTTATCCCGGAAAATGGCATGGTTTTCAGAAAATAGTGAAAATGCTGCATATTGGGATGGCAAATTATAGTTATACAGCCCTAACTCAATAATGGCTTATCGGATTGAAAAACAAAAAAAAAAAAACAGGTGAAATTAGTAAATTTGTCTCTGATTCATTTGAGATATAAAACATCCTCCTGCGTTGTCCTCTAGCTGAGCAATGTTCAAAACAATTATTCAAAGCATCGCCCGCAATTTTCCTTCAGTGGAAACCACTGCTAGCAGTCGGGCAGCAGTGGGTATCGTTGCAATAGTGTGTGTGTGAGTATATGTGCGCGCTCTAACATGATCATAATGCTTTGCATTTCAATGTTCTGCAATCATTATCACCATTTGTGGCTCTCCCACTCAACCAATCTTAACAAATGAGGTGTCCAGAGAAAGAGGATTTTCTAGAGCAGTGATTTGATTGATTTAGTTTATAAATATTATTAACAATCACGCATGTAGAAAACCTACAACATATTTACGAATAAAATGGCTACCTATTGGCCTCTAGTATTCTAGTGGCACCTTGTTCCAAAAATAAGAGCTACTTTTCGTGATAAAGATCCTGATAAATATTAAGATTAAGTGTAAACAAATATGTATTGTTTAGACACTTCATTTGTGAATGTTACGTTGAAATAATGTTTTTCCGTAATAACTTTATTCATGTGCTTTTTTCAAAATTATTTATACTGATGAAGTGTTAGAATCATAGAAATCGGTGCAGCAATAAACTCTCAGGAGCAATGGAGTGGATTCGATGAGTATAATATAGGTATGCGATGGGCTTGATTTATCGAACATAGACTAGTTATATTTTACTTTCTTTCCAATGAAGTGGAGCTACACACCCTACCCGCGTGATGTTTACACATAGCTCGGGACTGTTGGATACAGTCGCATCATTTTTTTGTTAATGTATTTAAATCATTGTCGCCTGTCACTATTGTCAGTTGTATTTTTCATAACAGCTGATTGAACTCTACAATGTTTTTTTTCGTTGATATTTCGCAATCTTTTCGCACTCAATTTGGAGACCACAGGAAAATTTCGTTTCGCGTCAGCAGCAAATATTTAAATGCTATTCTTAAAAAAAATTTGGAATCGGAAAGTATGTAAATCCTAAATCAATAAGAGGAAAAGACAATCTAAATACACATGTACCTATACTCTGTTCCAATAGAATTGTCAGTACAGGGAAGATAGGATGTTTGCCTCTCAGTCTGGTTGCAATAGCTTGCATAAACTTGCCACTTTTTAAGCTCTGACTGGGTTACCGTAGTATGCATAAAAAATCGCCGAAAATCGGAGAGCAATACATGTAGGGTTACCATTTGCTTATTCAAAAACAACACAAATTGTTGAACATAGTAAAGATAATTGTGTACCACCTCGATTTCAATGAAATTTTAGTATGATGTAGAAAGCATTTTTTCGAGTGTTTTTATATATTTATATATGAACTTATGAACATATCGAAAACGATTAATTTACGAGATATAAGCTAGAATAAAAATACTATTTATTTCCGCACACAACATCTACCTCGCTCAAACAAAACCTTTATTTAAAAGCACAAAAAGCGAAAAATTGTTTAACTAAATTTTAGCTGATTTCCCAGGAAAATAAGAAAATGAAAAACACAAAAAGCAAGCGGCAACATCCTCATATACTCAAATTCATTTATTGGTTCTCAAAGCACAAAATTCCAAAGTTCTTTGACAAAAACCACAGAAAAAGCTGTGCTTCGACTTAGTAATGTAGTCACTTGTAAGTGAACCGCCGACCTGTTAAGACGTGCTTTAAACTCGCTCCGCGAATTTTTCATCTCATTTCCATTTCCTTAAATTCGCTTATTACTGCTACTTCTGTTTTGTGCAATAAATAATTGACCTCCTTCTGTCGCTAAATTTATTTTACCTACATTCAAATATATCGCTGACGCGCTCTTACATCACCGACTCACAAACTGTTTATAAAGAGCAATTTATAAAAATGGAACAAGTGTGCGGTAATACCAACTGTGCTGTTGTCGTCAGAAATTCTGAAAAGATAGCGTGCAACGGAATTTGCGGTAAATCATTCCACGCGCTTTGTACTGGAATAACCAAAAGATCAGCTATCTTCATTAAAGAATTCTCGAACTTCTTGTTTTTCTGCGACGAGTGCCGGAATATTACAATGTCACACATCCTCCTCGCGATACAGTGCCACAATGACTCGTCCAGTTCAGAGTTTACTGTTATTAAATCCGCATCGAAACAAATCTTGGCTCAACTTTCTAAACTGGATGAGCTTACCAAATGCGTGGACGATCTTAGCAAATCGGTCAACCGCGTTACCGAAGTTTGCAAATCAAAGTTTAAAAATCTCGAGAAACTCTTCTCAGTGCTCAGTGAATCCAACACAAAAAAAAACAAAGACACTCTTACCAAAACATTTCTGAGCTCCGAGATGTCAAAAATAACGTGCTCCGCTGCTAGTACAAACCCCCAGTTCGATGAGTTAAAGCTATATCTGACCCAAGTGTTAGAAAAAGATAAGACACTCATCAACGAGTCGCTATTAACCCACATTACCTCAATCAACTCTCTCGCTACCAAAACGGCTGGTCACCTGGAACGCATGGATACGATAGAATCTAAATTACACCCCCTTATTGGCGAATCAGTTTCAACCAAACTCGCCTTCAACAAAATTCTGGATGAACTGAAGTTCGCCTCCAGTAAAATGGAGTTAATATCCCACGACAGTCAGCCAACTTTCAATAAGTCTTTACACGAGGAACTGCTCGTCATGAACTCTACTCAAATTACTATCTGATACCCCGCTCTCAACTAGCCCCATCCCTGCATCCGGTACTCCCCCCAACTGTTCTTTACCAACCCAATCCCCAATCTCCAACAAAAGTTCATCAACTTCCAATGACAATAACGTAAATTACTCAAACTTCATTCGCTCTCATATACTCAACCCTGCCCCATCCACATCTTCAGCGGCTCTTCGTAATCAAAATGTACCTACATCTTTCCTAGACCCAATGCTTCCACCCACAGTTAAACTAACTAAACAACTAGCAGATGCCAGCGACGATAGTCGGTATGTTTTATCTCGTCTCAGAGATCACAGAATCTATGAAAACGTCCGACTTTATCTTGCCTATCTACATGACAAACCGGATTCTATCTGCATAGACGGTAAAACTAAAACCAATATCATCCATCAAGAAGGCCTCCCCATTGACCCTACTGAACTGAAGCAAATCTTTATCCGTTACCACGAAGGTTTTAACATTTCACCCAATAACGTAGCTAACGATCTCTCCACATATGCTTCCCATATCAACTCCAAACGTCTCTTACATCTTCAAAGAACTCGTTCAAACTTTAAAAACTACTACTGTTCCTAACCCAATTTCCGAAACAGCTGCCCGGCATCCCACCCCAAAAAGAACTTCTCCCAAATGCTTATCCCTCTACTACCAGAATGTAAGAGGGTTGCGTACAAAAACCTCGACTGTTTTACTTAACTCCCAAAAGCTCCCCTTCGATATATTTGCCCTAACCGAAACTAACCTATCCCCCAACTTCAACAATAATGAGCTATTTACCTCAGATTTTTCAGTATTTCGTGATGATGGTCTTCAGAAGGAGGATGATTCCTCTGGTCGTGGTGTTCTCCTGGCAAATACATAACCGTCTGGACTCAACACTATTTAAAACGTCACACACAGCTGACTTTGAATTCATTTGCGTAAAGGTATCCATATCAAAACGCAACCTCTTCTTACTTTGCTGCTACATTCGCCTTTTCTCAACCCATTTACGACAAAAAAAATCTTCATCTTCACCTCCTTGGTACAACAAAGAATTACGCTCACTACGCAACCAAAGAAACAAACTGTGGCAAGCATACCTCATATCTCGATCTAACTCCGATTATTCCAGCTACCAACGCGTTTATATCCATTTCTCCGAACTCTGTGAGTCCCTGTACCTCGATTATCTTTCCCGGATGCAATCCAATTTACTTTCCGATCCTAAACGCTTTTACCAATTTATAAACACCAAAAGGAAATCGGACAGCTACCCATCTACTCTAAATTATGTTAATTCATCTTCAGCAGATCCTAAGACCGTTGCAGATAACTTTGCACATTTCTTCAGTCAATCATTCATCGACCACGTTCGTGAACCAGATAATGATTACTTCTCTTACATGAACAACTGCGCCCATACCTCATTAGCCTCCATTGTTATAACCTTGCCATTGGTTGTTCAGAAAATAATTAATCTGAAGGATGATTACTCCCCCGGTTCTGATGGTTTACCCGCCATAGTTCTAAAAAAATGTGCAAACTACCTCGGCCGACCTCTCACTGCCTTGTCCCAACTATCCGTTTCACAAGGAGTTTTTCCTCGATTATGGAAGGACTCATACATAATCCCTATCCATAAAAACGGTCGTAAGAATGAAATATCGAACTATCATCCCATAGCTAAACTTTCTTGCATACCCAAGCTGTTCGAAAGCATTGTCTATGACACAGTTTTTTTTCATTGCAAGCCCATATTTTCTCAAAACCAACACGGCTTTCTTAAAGGTAGATCAACCACCACTAACCTAACTGAATTTGTGTCAAAGACCCTGTGTGCTCTGGAGGAAGGCAAGGAAGTGGATGTTGTTACCGCCTTCGACAAAATCTCACACAAAATAATCATTCTAAAACTTAAAATCCTCGCTTTATAACATGGATTAAATCTTGGTTGGTTGGTTGGTTGGTGAGGGTGAGGATTGCTCCTCTTCACGTAGGCCACGAGTCGGGCCCGTTGTGCTCCCCTCTGGAGCTGAGCTGAGAAAAAAGGGGTTGGGGTGTGTGTTAGTGAGAGGGGTAGTGTAGTGGAATGGAAAGGTTGGAAGGAACATGTGAATTCAAGAAAAACGCTCTGTGTGTCGTGTAAACTCCAGTGTCTCCGAGAAATCGATGGATCTGAGCGATGTTAGCCCGGGTAGGATGTGTCTTCCCAGGTATTTTTGCCTTATTGAACATAGAGCAGGACAATCGCAGAGGAAGTGTTTGATACTTTCGTCTTCTTCTTCGCAACCCGGGCAGGTGCTGTGTTGCACTAGTCCCAGCCGGTAAGCATGTTTATTTAAGTTGATGTGTCCTGTATATAAGCCAATCAACATTTTTATTTGTACTCTGCCCAAATTCAGTACTTTCCTAGCCCGCCGTGGGTTTGGAAATTCCATCATTTCTTTGGCAGCCTTGCAAGTTTGGATCTGACTCCACATTAGTGCGTGGCGTTTTGCAAAGGATAGGCTATAGGCAGTTTTCACTGCTTGTACCGCCGTACCAATAGTATTTAGAGTGAGATTTTCTATGTCTTCCGCCCCTGCTCTTGCAAGTTCGTCTGCCCTTTCGTTCCCCGGTATGTTGTTGTGGCCAGGTACCCAGAACAGATTTACCGTGCAGGATCTTGCAAGGGTGTTGAGTTTTTCTTTGCATTCCTTCACTAATTTGGAATTAGTCAATGGGTTCGCAAGTGCTTTAAGTGTAGCCTGACTGTCCGAGCAGATGTGCACGCAGGTGTCTCTGGTGTCGGCATTGACGAGTTCGTCTACGCCCCTGAGAATTGCGAAGACTTCCGCCTGGAAAACAGTCACCGAGGGTTCTAGGTGAATGGATATATTTATCGGAGGATCTGGACAGTGTACACCAGCTCCCGATTCTCCGTTAATGTGTGATCCATCCGTGTATAAAACAATGCCTTCTGCTTCGGCAAATATTGTGCCTTGTAGCCGTTTTTCACGGCTAGAGAATTCGACTGAATAGTCGGTCTTAAAGATGTATTCTTTCTCTATGACATCACTAGGATTGCTGACAAGTCCAGAGGATGCTGAAACATCATTCCAGATAGCTCTGTGTCCTGTGTGGCACCCGTCTTTAAAGTGACCCTGGGTCCGCAATCTGATTGCAGAAAGAATAGTCTCCATGGCTGCTGTGGGTGTGCTGGATTGGGCACCAGTTATCCCTAGACAGGCCATACGCTGGGGGTTAGTTAGTAGTGTTTTTGCGTAGCTGTTATTCACGACTGGCCACCAAACTAACACTCCGTATAGTAATATGGGTTTGACTACAGAAGAGTAGATCCATTGGACTAGTTTTGGTTTCAAACCCCACGTCTTACCAAAAGCTCTCCGGCAAATCCAGAAAGCTCTTTTGGCTTTGTTAATTCTGTTTTCTAGATTTTTTCTCCAAAGTAACTTTTTGTCAAGTATGAGCCCTAAGTAGTTTACGTGGTCCCTTAGGTCTAGCTGAACTCCCCCTAGGGACGGGGCCTTGAAGTCTTGAATTTTAAGTCTTTTAGAGAACAGCACCATATTGGTATTTTCTGGGTTTACTCCTAGTCCGTTGCTGTCTGCCCAAGATTTGGTTAGCTGCAGAGCGGTTTGCATGAGTTCCCCTAATGTGCTTAAATGTTTGCCTCTCATGAGCAAAGCGAGGTCATCTGCGTATGCTATACATTTGAATCCATTTGTTGCAAGGATTTTTAAGAGTTCGTCTACGACCAGTACCCATAGGAGAGGGGATCAAATCCCCCCCTGAGTTATATTAATTAAAACACATATGAACTTTTTCTTTTTTCTTTATTTAAAATAATCTTCACAATGTTAAGTATGATCTTAATAGATCTGTGACCAAAACTTAAGTGTTTCAAGAAAAGCTTACTCACTGGCTTTTATACAATCTTAACCTAGCAGTTCTTATCATTCTGCAAAAACAAACTTAAAACGGCATCGCGCCTCTACGGAGTTGTTGTTATGGTACAACAGGATATGTTGAAGAGAAGCTTCGATCGTAAACATGTTTACTTACTTTTGCATGTAACTGCCGTTGGAACAAGTGCATACCAAAAAAAATGGCTTGGGTTCTTTAAAGAGTAAACATGTTTACTAACTTTTGTGGTTAACTGCCGTTGGAAGAGAGACCAAAAAAAATGGCTTGGGTTTCTAAAGGGTAAACATGTTAACATGCATTGTATGTATGAACAATGCAACCCAGTTATATGGTATGGACATGTATGTACATAACTCCTCCCTCCGAAGTATGGGCAGAACGTCTTAATATACGTGAATGACCATAGAACCGAAAGTTGCATGTTCACTTTGTCGTATACGTATTTTTATTATTTTTATTATTTTTTTTTTTTTTATTTTAACATGTATTCTCGTAAAGAATAAAAAGAATAATAATGTTTTATATATTTATACTGAATAAGATTTTGGTTTTTATATAATTTTTTTTTCTAATTAGGTTCGAGTTACTTCTCTTATCTATTTACATATTTATTTACTTAATTGTTATTACTATCTTCTTTTTTTTTTTCAAGTCAACTGTAAGTTACATATGAATTTTGTTTTGTTTTAATTACTCTTGGTTTACAATATCAATATATTTATTATGAACATATTTTATTTCATTTAATCAAATGGAAAACAAATTTAATGCATAAAAAATAAACATATTTTTAGCATTTATTAATGAATTATCTTGATTTTTTTTTTCAAAATGGTTTAGTTTTCTTATTTCTACATGAATAATCCCTTCCTATTAGCCTCCTATCGAAATTTATGTCTTTAAGTGAATGCTGGTATTTAAAAGACCTTTTTACAATTTGTCTATCGCGTTTGGTTCCACTTTTGTCTTTAAAATGGGTCTTGTTTCCTTCTTTAACCCTCTTAACTATATATCTAGGTAGATGTTTAATATTATGGAATCCTAGGTTTTTAACTAATTCTCGTTCTCTAAATTCATGGGGATCTGTCCGAGTATTGTTTAGTTTTGTGATTCGTTTTTCCTTTAAGTCATGAGTTCTTTTTTTTAATTTTTCCCATTCGGTTTCGGTAAGAGTTGAGTGAAGAAGATTATTTGGTTTATATTTTGTGACCGAATGTATCGTATCGTTATATATTTCAACAGCTTTAAGCGCTAGCGTCTTGTTGTCAATATCTTTATTATTTTGGTTTAGTTTTAGTAGTCGTATGTGTTCGTTCAAGGTGGAATGGAAACGTTCTATAGTGGAGTTACCTGTGTGTGTGTTTGGGGATGTAAAGTGGTATATTATATTTTCGCTACTTAAAAAATTCTTTATAAACGCTGTGTTGAATTCATTGTCAGCTACTATTTTGGTTGGTTTACCTAAAATTGAAAACCTATGTTGTAAAATATCTACTATACTTATGGAATTTCTATCAGTAATAGGGTGAATGGAGGCATGTTTTGTTAATTTATCAATACATGTTAAAAATATATTGTTTTTATTTAAAAACCATATATCAATATGAATAATTTCATTAGGTTTGCTGGCACTTTCTGAAATCATTAAGGTTGGTTTAATTGGATGTCTGTCATATTTACACATATTACATATTATGCAGTTATTTATATATTTATGGATTTCTAACTTGAAGTTAGGGTAGTAAAATTTATCTCTTAGTTCAAGGTAAGTTTCCTCAATTCCCCTGTGATTTTTACTAAGGTGTGATTTTTCATTTATTTCTAAAAGTTTTTCTTTACAAGTTATATCTTCAAGGAATTTTGTGCACTTAAGAATCTTCATATTAGGTGAATTCGAAAAGTATTTCACTATTGTTCTTTGAAATTGTATAAAAATATTTTCACTCTCGCAAAAAACTCCTACAGTTCCTTTCACGGGAAGAAGTTCTTTTAAGACTTTCAAAATATAATCTTCATCATATTCTTGAAATAAAATAGTTGACCTTCGCTTTTTTTTATATAATAATTTATTAGTGTATCCATTTACTTTGTTTTTTTGTAAAATTAATTGATACTTATAAATGTTCAGCGGTGTTTCAGTTATATAAATATGGTCATTTAAATTTTCGATTCCACTGTGAATAGTTGCTAAATCTGATCTGATTTCGTCATTCTCTACGTAATTAGTATTTATCCGACTTAGAAAATCCGCAACGTAGTTTTCTTTGCCTTTGATATACTCAATAACAAAATCAAACTCATTTAATTTGATTTTCCAGCGTTGTAGCTTAGAATTCGGTTCCTTTAGGGAATTTAGCCAGACTAACGGACGATGGTCGGTTTGTACTTTAAACTTTCGACCGAACAGATACGGTCTAAAATATTTAGTAGCCCAAACTATCGACAGCAGTTCTTTTTCCACCGTGCTATAATGAGTCTCATGACGATTTAAAGTCCTTGAGGCAAATGCGATTGGGTGGTTATTTTGCGAGAGGACTGCACCCAGAGCTGCGTTACTTGCATCGGTCGTTAGTGTAAATGTTTTTACGAAATTTGGGTAAGCTAAAACTGGGCAAGTACATATGAGTTCTTTAAGTTTTTTAAAGGACTCAATATACTGCACGTTTGTGATATCTATTTTCTTACCTTTTTTGAGACATTGAGTAATTGGAAGAGCTACTTTCGAGTAGTCCTTAATGAATTTCCTATAAAAACCCGTAACACCCAAAAACGACTTTATTTGCTTAACTGTAGTTGGCAATTTTATATCTTTTATGATTTGGATTTTGCTTGGATTGGGTTTAATGCCGTGCTCTGATATAATATGTCCGAGATATTCTGTTTCGCGTTTGAGAAAACTGCATTTGTCCACCTGCACCTTCAGATTATATTCCCGAAGCCTCTTAAATATTTTTGTTAAAGAATCAATATGTTCTTGTAACGATGTGGAAAAAATAAGGACATCGTCCAAATACACAACACAAATCTTATTTAAGTATTCCTGAAGGACTTCGTTCATCATCCTTTGAAAGGACGCAGGGGCATTTTTTAGACCGAATGGCATTCGAGTAAACTCATAATGTCCATTCGCAGTTGAAAAAGCTGTTTTGGATTGGTCTTTCTGACTAATGGGGATTTGATGAAAACCCTTAGCAAGATCAATTGTGGAAAAATATTGAGCATTTCCTAACTTGGAAAATATGTCTTCCATATTAGGAATCGGGAACCTGTCATCAATCGTTACGTCATTGAGTTTTCTGTAGTCCACTACAATACGCCATTTTTGTTGACCAGAATTGTCAACTTTTTTTGGGACAACCCATATTGGGGCATTGTATGGACTACTTGAATTGACAATAATGCCAGAATGTAGCATTTCCGAAATTTGTTTTTCTACTTCATTTTTATGCGCCTCTGGATATCGATATGTCCTAGAAAATATAGGTATGTCATTCATCGTTGGTATGTTATGATTATACCTGACGACTGACGTAAGATTATCACCTTCTTGATAGAAAACATCTTTAAATTTTAAAATAATTGCCTTGATTGATTCTATTTCTTCCTTATTTATGTTACCAAGTTGAAGTTTCATTATTACATCATTTAAGTCTCCCTTCTTAAAATTAATGTCTGTTGTATTTTTAATTAAACTGTTTATTTCTTTTTGTGATAAGTGGTTTAAAGTTTTATTGAAAATTAAGGGCAAACTACAATCTTTTGTAACAAGTTTACAGGTGCCAAAGTCTAACGTCGCTTGTAATGGTCTTAGTACATTACATCCTATAATTCCATCAAAATCACCCCTTAACTCTACTTCGAGCATTTCAATTTCTGTCAATGGTCTATTAAATTCCCTAAAAAGTGGAATTGTGATTTTCGCATTAACAGAAATATTGGAACATATCGACCTTAGAACAATGGGCTTATCAAGTTCCGTTTTGAAGGAACTGTGAAATAGTCCCTTATTTATAAGTGACGTTCCTGCTCCAGAGTCAATGAGAATTTTGATAGGGGTAGTTTTCGTTTGAACAATTATGTAGGGAAGAGATCTAAAGTGGTTGACTGAAAATTTGAAACACTTGTGTCAATAATTGGTGCAAAATTTTGTTCCCCTACAGGTTCAATATGATCAACACTCATATCGCTTAGCTTACTTCTGTATGACCCTGAATGATTAGTTTCATAGCTTCTTGGCCTAACATTAATAGAACTATTAGGGACATAACTTTGATTCCTTTGATTTGTTCTCTGATTATTGTTAAAGTTACCTGAATAATTAAATCCTTTAGGAGAAAAATTTTTGTTGAAATTTTGAATGTTATCACGACTTTGTCCTGCTGAATTACTATTATATTTAAAGTTATTTGGACTTTTATTATGAAAATTATTGTTGTTTAAATTATTAGGTGTCTGAAAGGTCAAAGGTGTTTGATTTTGTCGTGGAAATGTATTGCTATTTTTTAGGAATCCTATCTTCTTATAAAATTGGTCTGAATCTATTAGGATAATTTTTGCTTCTCTTAAATCTGGAGGATTTCGAGCATTAAGTATAAGTTTTGGTTGGCTTGGAAGTTTATTAATGAACAATTTAAGAACCATTTTTTCATTTTGAATACTACTAAACGTTGTGGGGAGATCTGTATTAAAGGAAGTTTTAATATTTAATTTGGTGAGAAGATTCAACATTTTTTCGAATAATTCTTCAACTGAGTTTTCAAATTTCAGGATTCTCATTTCATTAACTATATTTTCTTCACTTTCATTTATACCGCAATTAGTTTTTAGTATTTCTTTTATTAGAGGCCAATAGGTAGGGTTATTATTATTAATAAGTACAATATTAGCTTTGTCTTTAATCTTATTTCTTATTCTTAAATCTAAAAATTGTTTGGACACAGCATCTAAATTTTCTCTATATTCAAATAGAAAATCTATTTGCTTAATAAATATATTTAACTCCTCTGGAAGTCCCGTGAAGTCGGGTATTTCCTTAACTAAATCTAAAGCAGTGGTCATACCTGGTTGATTATGTTGGGTTCAATGGATATCTGATGTCTTCTTCTTAATTCTGCTTATCTAGGTCTTATTAAAGATGGTGAAACGTGGTTGAATTTACACAAATTCTTTTCCTTTAGCTGTTTTTTTTCAATTTTTTTTTCGCAATATAATAGTCTTAAGGTATGGCGAAATGGTTTTATATTCACTGTTTTTTTTTTTTTTTTTTTTTTTTTTTTTTTTGCAATATTATTATTTATTTATTTTACTGTCTTAATTGCACCAGGTTTTATTTCTGTCTTTGTGTTTGGCAATAGTTTTAAGTTTAATGAAAGTAATATTTTTCATAGATATTACTTTTTGGAATGAAAATTTCACATATACCACATACGTACATATGTATGTATGTATGGTCTTGTTTTTCTATATATATAAAAAAAAATCACTTCACTATATATATAGTATTTCAAATATTTATTTTTCGTTTCGTTTATTTGTTTATTAGCGTTGAGTTTGTTCTTTTAGAATCTTTCATAAACGATTTTTGGATACATACACTTCGAACTACACGAACGTTAGCTATAAGTAGTTACTTTTGTTATTTATTTTTTTTTTTTTTTTTTTTCAAATTCTATTTTAACACTTATACTTTATATTTTAAAATTTTAAAATTTACGGCCTTTACCGACTGCGCCAGTTATATTAATTAAAACACATATGAACTTTTTCTTTTTTCTTTATTTAAAATAATCTTCACAATGTTAAGTATGATCTTAATAGATCTGTGACCAAAACTTAAGTGTTTCAAGAAAAGCTTACTCACTGGCTTTTATACAATCTTAACCTAGCAGTTCTTATCATTCTGCAAAAACAAACTTAAAACGGCATCGCGCCTCTACGGAGTTGTTGTTATGGTACAACAGGATATGTTGAAGAGAAGCTTCGATCGTAAACATGTTTACTTACTTTTGCATGTAACTGCCGTTGGAACAAGTGCATACCAAAAAAAATGGCTTGGGTTCTTTAAAGAGTAAACATGTTTACTAACTTTTGTGGTTAACTGCCGTTGGAAGAGAGACCAAAAAAAATGGCTTGGGTTTCTAAAGGGTAAACATGTTAACATGCATTGTATGTATGAACAATGCAACCCAGTTATATGGTATGGACATGTATGTACATAACTCCTGGGGGGTCCCGTTCCGGACGATCCCTTTCCTGCTTTCGGAGCCGAGATCGACAAAAATGGTTCGGTTTGAGAGCATGTGTTCGATGAAGTTATTTATCGTTATCCGTTTATTGTACTTAGAGAGAGCTTCCATAATGCCCTGGGTTTTAATGTTATTGAAAGCGCCCTCTATGTCTAGAAAAACGCCGAGTACGGACTCCTTATACGTAAAGGCATCTTCGATAGTGCTGACTATATCGTGGAGGGCTGTTTCTACGGATTTTCCCTTCATGTATGCGTGTTGGTTACTTTTTCGTATAGACAAAGGTAGGTTTGCTCTGATCATCTCATCGCAAATTCTTTCTAGGGTTTTAAGCAAGAAGGACGTGAGACTGATGGGCCTGTATCCACTTGCTGAGCTAAGATCTTTTCCCGGTTTAGGTATAAAAACAACCCTAACTTCCTGCCATAACTTAGGGTTATAGCCTAGGGCCAAGCAGGCTCTGAAAATTGTTTCCAAGTGCGGCACCAATACAGAAAAACCTTTTTGGAGGAAAATGGGCTGAATATTGTCCTTTCCAGGAGCTTTGAAGGGCTTAAAAGAATTTATGGCCCACCTGATCTTATCTTTATCTATGACTTCGCTAGATTCGTCCCTGAGTTCGCTAACTGTTCCTGCGACGGCTAAAACTGACCGAGAAGGTCCGGCGGGGGCCTGAAGGCAACCTGGGAAGTGTTTTTCCAACAGCAGTTCAAGGGATTCCCCAGAGGTTGCCGCCCCACCATTTGCTCGTAAAAGCTGTGGTTGGGCATGCTCCCTAGAGAGGAATTTCTTGAGCCTCGCTGTTTCATTAGTGCAGTCGATGTCGCTACAGAAAAGTTTCCATGAGTTTCTACTTGCGGCCCTGGTTAATTTTTTGAAACTACGTCTGTTGTCTCTATAAATTTCCCAGTCCGTTCCTAGTTTACTGCTCATAAAAGTATTAAAAGATTTCCTAACCTCCTTCCTTTTTTCCTGTAAGTCACTCGTCCACCATCTGTTTTTACTTTTGGCCGCGCAGGCTCTAAGTGGACAGGCTAGTTCAAAGGATTCGGTTATTGTGGTTTGAATACGAAGGACTTCCCTATCAAGATCCTCCTCGTCCTGAATGAATTCAGGCCGCGGAGTTCCTAATCTGTCTGTTAAGGTTGAGACGAAGAGGTCCCAGTTCGTGCTCCTCGGGTTTCTGACTAGGGTTCTAGTCTTTCGCCCTGTGGCAAGATCTAAACAAATCCATCTGTGGTCAGACATGGAGGTCTCGTTTGAGACCCTCCAGTTTGAGATTAGATGTGTGACGTTTGGGGTAGCGAAGGTTATGTCTAAAACTTCCCTTCTAATTTTGTTTATAAAAGTTAGGGTACAACCTACGTTAAAAGTTACGAGATTTTCAATGTTTAAGAAATCAAAAAGAGACTCACCCCTTGGGTTTGTGTTGGTGCTGCCCCAGGCTATATGGTGTGCGTTTGCATCCGCTCCCACAATGAGCCCCTCTCCTGATGTTCTGGCTTTGCTCAGCAGATTTTTCAGCTCTTCGCTAGGTGGTGGAGTTGGTGAGTCATAGGGAAGGTAACAGGACGCTAGCAAGATGGTTTTGCCTGCCCCGCTCCCTTCCTTATACTCCAGTCTTATGACCGTGAGGTCTCCCGTACTCATCTGTGGGATAGAGAAAACGTTTAGAGATTTATTTGCTACAATACAAGTTCGACACTTACCCGTTGAGTTCGTAAAAATTTTAAAATTATTACCCCATCCTTTGACCCCGTTTTTGACGATCCAGGGCTCTTGGATCAGGGCTATGTCGGCACCTCCTTTAGATAGGAAGTCACAGAGGACGGCGGTGGCCACCCTACTGTGCTGGAGGTTTGCTTGTAGCAGCTTCATCAGGATTTCTTTTGTTGGACGGTATTGTGAATTTAACACGATAGAAGCCACAAAGAGCATACCCATCGCGTTGGTTTAATACCGCCACGGCCTTCTGGTGTATACCCACGAAAAGAAGTTGGCCTTTGCCTTCTTGCTTTTCGCCGTTGTAAACCTTCCAGCATGTAGTGTCCAGGTCTTTGTTATGCCTAGCAATTCTCTCAAGAATTTTCTGTGGTTCTTCGATTGGGCCTGGGACCCAGACAGATACCCTGGTCAACCTCGGAATCTCTGACATAGGGAGTATCCTAAAACTGGTTCCTTCCCATGTATCTCCTAGACTCTTGGTTAACGCCTCCAAGATCTTAATAGAAGGCTGATCACCACACGCCACGTGGTACCGATCATTTTTAAAACCTGCCCAATTGAAGTTGGGGATAACTGGAGGGTCTGAACACAGACTAAGATCAAGAGCATCTCTGATTTCGCACTGAAATCTCTCCTGCAGATTCGACGGCATCTTGCCTTCGTCGTACCCATCACAGTATACTACCATCTCGAGTTGGTTGGCGGCTGCGTCTCTATAGGTACCCATATGGCGGGGCCCTCTATTTGGTGCTGGTGGTTTCGAAGTATCCCTAGGACCCACTACAGGCCTGCCTGGTGCAACGTGAGTCGCCCCTGGTAAGGTTCTGCTGGTTCCGGGATCAGCTGCTCTCTTTTTGTAGGTGTCCCTAGCGTGTTTCGAAAATCTCATCTTCCTTTTACCCCCTTCAGCAGGGGTCTCTTCTGGAGATGTTAGGGAGAGATTTGTGTGGCGATTTGCAACTTCTACAGTCTTCGGAGGGTCTGATTTGGAACCTAACCTCCTGACCTTCGAAGCATTTGCGGCAAGATTCAGAGTAGAGGTACTTGCGCCTTCTGGGATGTCCCCCGTCGTGCCTTTTCCCTCCTCCTCTTTCCTCCTTCGTTCCTTCGCACGCTTCCGTTTTTGGGCACCAGACAGTCTAATCTTTGGTCTGTCTTTTTTGTTGCGCTTTTCTTCTGTGATCGGTGTCACGACTTCTTCGTCTTTGCGCTCGATTTCGGTGTTTATGTCCATCCGGACTTCTGGAAAGATGACCACTGGCGACTTAGCCCCTGACGGAGCCAAGCCCTCGCCGGCAGCCGTGGTTTCTGCCGACACTTGAATGGATATCCCCATTCGATTTTCATTGTTTTTATTCTCACTTTCCATGTTTTATGTTTTGTTTTTTAGGCTAGTGTCATTCTAGTTGGGTTTCTTAGTTTTCCGACGAAGTCGTACTTCAGCCCCTCCACCGCGACAAGGTGAAACCCATGGGGGGTGAAACCCATGGGGGGATTAAATCTTACCTGGAAGACCGCCAAAACAAAGTCCTTTTTAGATCTTCCATATCAGATCCATTCAAAGCTACCTCTGGTGTTCCCCAAGGAAGCCACCTCGGACCGCTGATCTTCATCTTGACAATCAACGATGTCGACTGTATCATCAAAGACTCCTATATTTCTGTCTATGCTGATGACATGAAAATCTACAGGCACATTTTATCCCTCGCCGACTCGCGCCCACTTCAAGAAGACTTAAACAGGTTTTCTATCTGGTGCCAAAAAAACTTCCTGGTAATCAATGTGAACAAATGCCAATCTATCACATACTCTCGTAAACGTCTTCCACCACCTCCCAGACATTACTTTCTCTGCAACGAGCCTGTGCCCTTGGTCACTTCATTACGTGATTTGGGTATTATCTGTGATAAAGAACTCACCTTCCAGTCCCACATTGATGGCATTATTTCCAGAGCCAACTCTATGCTTGGTTTTGTTAAGCGTTGGTCTAAGGAGTTTTCAACTAAGGAGTTTAAGGAGTTTTCAACTAATGTCACTAAATCCCTATATATTACCTTTGTTAGGCCCCTGCTTGAATATGCCAGCCAAGTATGGTCCCCTTATTACGAAGTCCATACTAAACGCATCGAAGCCGTCCAGCGTAGGTTCATACGGTTTGCCCTTCGCGGTCTTCCTTGGGTTGACCGCTACAACCTTCCACCCTATAGAGACCGATTGAAACTGATCAATCTTCAGTCTCTCGAAAAACGTCGTGATGTTGCCGTAGATTAACACTACAGAACGCACTTTATACCTCCTCCTGATCTACTTACCGCCTTACCATCTTACCCTCTATATGTTAGTTTTAAGCCTTAGTTTGTGTAAGTCTAAGTTTGGTTAAGTCTAAGTCTGCTAAGGTCTTAGTTTGTTTAAGTTGTTGCTTGCATTAAGCTAATAAATAAATGGTAACACTGTTTTAATGTTTGAATTGTCATACACACCACGCTGGTTGATGGCGGCCACGCATAATCAGTGCAGCGTTGCCACTTTAGGATTATTTTTGCGCAGTAGATTTTCTAAAAAATGCAGTAGATTGAATTCTTTCGCAGTAGATTTTTATTTCAACAGAAAAACAAGTTATTTTAACACAAATTGGCTAGTGTTTTTGTTTCTATTTTACAAGCTTTATTATTATTTTGAATTTTGGTTCATTTAAGCTTTTATTGCCCTCAACCGTAGCATTATTTCTGCTTTTAATACGAGGGCTGTTCGATAAGTCAGTGACTTTATTGGAAGATGGCGCTGGGGTGGCATTGAGTTTTTTTCTGCCATCTTTGTTTCTTTCTTGGCATAGTAAAAAAAAATTAGACGGACTCAGGTTAAGAGTCCTTTCCACGTCAGGAAGGAAAGAGCAATCATAACAGTAGACTTTTTCAGGCGAACGTTCATCAAAAATGCAAAAACGGGTTCGTCGGTCAAAAAAGTCAGGGCAACGGTTTTCTGGGATTTCCACGGTGTAATCTTCATTAGCTATTGGAAATGCAAAAACGATTACCGGACAGTACTATGCCAATTTATTAGATAAGTTTAATGCAGTATTGGTGGAAAAACGGCAATTGAAGAAGAAAAAAGTGCTCTTTCATCACGACAATGAACCGGCTCATTCGTCCACAGTAGCCATAGCAAAATTAGCTGAATTGCGCTATGAACTGCTTCCTCATCCACCCTATTCTCCAGATTTGGCTCCTAGGAACTATGTCTTGTTTCATAATTTGAAGAAATGGCTCGGCGGAAAAATATTTCCATGGAATGAAGAAAGGGTTTGAAAAATCATATTTTTTGGAAGGCTTAAAGAAGTTGGAATATCGTTGATAAAAGTATATGTCGGATCGTGTGTACCCCCGTATTATGAAATGTGAATGGGCTCGTGTATGGGTAGTGACTAGTGAGTAGTGTTCGCCTTCAGATAAGGAATTCAACTTTTTTGAAAAGTTTTGTTGTTAAGTTTTGTGCTAAAAGGAATAAATATTCTCGATCTTGAAGTCCACACAAAGCATACAAAAAAAAAATGCAGTAGATTTATTTTTTTGGCAGTAGATTCAAATTTCGAAATAAATGCAGTAGATCTACTGCAATTGCAGTAAAGTGGCAACGCTGAATCAGTGTGCCGTCGATGTTGTTGCCGGCTGGTCATGGTTGAATGTATGCGGATTTGAAGAAAATTACAAAAACAAAACGTGTGTAAGTCAGTGGTTTGATTTTGATTTCAGTGGCAATTTTCTGAGCTGAGTGTCATAAAAACATGCACAGGCACCATTGGTTAAAAAAAAGCTCCCCCATAAGGCCTGTACTGACAATTCTATTGGAACAGAGTATAGTTTTGTTATTTAAAAGATTTTGTTGATAAAAATAAACTTTAATTTAACTAATACTCAAAAATGAAATATGTATGTATCTAATTTATCCAATCTTAGCTTTAAAATTTTAAATTTTGCAGTTTGACTTCAATCATTTCGCCATCGTTTCTTTCCTTTTTTTTTTTAAATTTTGAGCATTGGATAAAGTAATAGCACAGACAATAAATATACAGATGTCGCATTCATATGGGAAGAAGTGGTATATGAAAACGAAATCTGCTTAAAAAAAAAAGCTCTTTTTCTCTCCTTCCCTCTATCTACTCCACTCCGTCAAAAGTTCGCTTACACAGAACATTTTTTTTTCTCCCATATTCTGTCACACACACACAAGACACCATGTTGCGTTGGTTACCTCTATTGCAAGAACAAAACAAACAAAAATCTGTATGCTTATTTTAACTGACGGCGATTGTGAGGGGACTGCGGACGCCGGCATGTTCGTTGGTACGGTGGATTTTGTAAATATTGACCCGGGTAGATCGTATACGTGTGAAGATGTTTGGGTGTATGCAGTATGTATGCTTGTTATTTTGTTTGTAGCTTGATGTGAGTATTTTTTGTTTTTCATAGATATCGTGTAATTTGTAATTTCAATAAGCGACCATAAGTTTAGAGTCTGCAGCATGCTAATTTTTATTTATGTACGAGTATATCATACATTACCTACATACAAATATTAATTTCTCTCTGCAAATGAATTAAGGGTTTTTCATTCAGATTAAATTTACTAGGTATACAGCGTGTTATGAAGTTAAATGTCAATACTTTGGGAACTGATTTTTGGGTATAATCTAAGAAAAAAATCGTTCAACAGCAAGGGTATATCTCCAATGTGGACATCATTTATCGAGAATGTAAGAAAAGCCCTACTTTGATGTATCTTGAACCATGCTAACACAAATATCTCCGCTAATAATTACTACAGAAACTTCATTTAGGGCTTAACCCTAGTACAGCGACTGGGGTAATATGTTACCCCAAAGCTATTTTGAAATCAGACAAATTTTTTTCTGCCGGGTTTTAAAACCTGTATTTTTGTGCTACTACTACAAATATTGTCCTGAATCCATTTTTAACGTTTCTAACGATCTGGGAGAATCCTATATATTTTTTCCATATTTTTTTTCAAATCTATTTTGATTTATATATTTTATTTTTATCTGCCTGTGCATTGTTTTTTATGCCATTTCCGTTGACAACTGCTTCTTGAAAGCAGTCCTGTTGATGCAGGAGAAAATGAATTTTAGTTGAATTAAAATCTGTACAATTATTATATCTACTTTTGTAATGTAACTATTTTGAATTAGATTAAGTTAAGCTAAGTTTAGTACAACAAGTAGAAAGGGTAGGATATATTCATGAAGTAACGAATGGAATGGAACTTAAAGAAGCCGCAAAAAAGAGGATTAGAGTTGAAACCGTTGAAGACACGGGATGCACAAAATTGTTGAAGAACGCTCTTACATTATATAGTTAAAATAAAGTAGTTATAACGTTTTTGGAACCTCGTTGTTTGACTATAACAAATTCAGTTGCGCGAAGTACATTTGCTTCCACAGGAATTTTACCAGCAAGCGAGACGGCAAGCAAATCTTCTATTTCGTATCCAGCGGCAAAATTGTGAAAACTCTCACAATTAACATTGGTGCCGAAACCCGGGAATAATTCATATTCCGACCCAATCCGACGTATATTAACATTGGAAATCCAACACATCTTCTGCAGCTGCAAAAGTCATTGCGTAGATTGAAGATCGATGGTAAAAATTTAAATTGAACATAATTTAATAAATTCAATTCTTGCAGAGTGCAAAAAGAACATTTAATCTTTGTGCAAGTAAATCTACGGAGAAAGCTTTTCTCATCATCGCCGCAGTGCACTTCGAATCGAATCGAAGATTATCGAAGGGGAGACAAAGGTCCGCTAGAGGAGAAATTCAACGCTAAGGAGCTTTTTATCGAACTCAACTATCACCCAAATTACAAGTTGCTGAGTAAGCTGAAATATAACGATCAAAACCATCGTCGCTGTAAAACAAAAAAAAGTAAGCTTTTCATATTAATTCAATTAGTAGAGTAATGTTGAAGTTTGAAGTGCGTGGGTGTTAAAAAGTTTTACTTTCTGCACCTTGCTTAATTGATTTGAAGCGTTGTTGAGAAACTTTGTTGCATAGCCTTCCAAACGGTTAGGACTTTTGTTGCTGTCGTCATTATTGATTACATACATAATCATTGTTGCTGGATACATTAACCGTCAGACATAGTTACTGCTGGAAATCTGTTGTTGTTGCTAAGGTCGCCTTTAATCTAATAAACATTTGACCGTACTAGTTGTTGCTGAGATAATATAGAAATTTTTCGTTGTTGCTGTTGCTGATTTCACAATTATTGAATTTCAAGCATTCTTGACTTCTATATTATATATCCATTACTAGCGTAGGTCGTTAATTAGAAATGTTAGAAGAACACGCTGCGGTTCCACAGGGTCCACAGGTTCCACAAAATGATAACGTTCCAAGTGGCAGTGCCAATGCTGCAAATAAACCTTTAGCCGATTTGAAAATTTTAAGAGGAACTACTAAGCAAAGCTTGAGTAGAATTAAAGCATACATCGCGAAAAAAGGCAAGACATTGTCCGCAACTAAGTTGGAGTGTCGATTAAGTATATTGGAATCATACTTTAAGCAGATTCTCAATGTTCAAACAGCGATTGAAAAGTTTAATCTGGCTAGTGAGGTGACAGCGAATTATAATTTTCGAGATGTAGTCGAGGAGATTTATGTTAGCTCAAAGTCACTAATCCTAAGTTTGTTGGGAGAGGCAAGAAATAACAATGTCGCTGGTACCAGTGAAAGCTTTAACACAACGTATTAACCAGCAACCACCTATTCGGTCAAAACTAGAGCAAATAAAGCTTCCGACATTTTCGGGACAATTCTCTGAATATCCCAATTTCATCAGGTTGTTCATGAATTTAGTGGATAAAGATGAAACTCTTGATAACTTGCAGAAGTTCAACTATCTTAGGCGTTGTCTTTCGGGTGCCGCGCTGAGTGCGGTGAAAGAATTCGATATGACAAGTGCTAACTATCGCAAGGCATTGGATAGATTAAAAAAGCGCTTTGATAATAAAAGTCTCATATTTCAAGAGCACATTAAGTTATTGTTGGAAATCCCAAAGGTCAGTAAAGTGTCTGCTTTTTCGTTGAGGAGCCTTGAGGATCGATTCAATACTCATCTCACGGCAATGCTTTCAATAGGAGATTATAAGAATATCACAAATGCAATTTTGATTTCGCTGGCACTGGATCGTGTCGACAATGAAACTCAAGAGAAATGGCAAGATTCCATTGATTATAGCAAGTTGCCGAGTTGGGAAGACTTCACTATAGTTTTAGATCGACGTTGCAAAAATTTGGAAGCAAAGGAATCGAGATTTTTGAGTACAGAAGGTGCTCCAAAGAATAATCCCAAATCCGACTCACAACAAGAATGTCGGAACTCTAAAAATAAGCTCAATAAATCAGATAGGGCTACTTCTTTATCCGCACAACAAGCACAATGTGAATATTGTCACGCACACAATCACAGAGTAGATTCCTGCGAAGACTTTCAGAATTTAGCAGTGGATAAGAGGTTCCAGGAAGTGAAAAAATTGATCCATTGCATAAATTGCCTGGAAAAGGGACACTCTGTTCGTCGTTGCATGAAGGCTAAATGCAGTATCTGTACGTTGCCGCACCACAGGTTGCTGCATAGATTCGCTGCAAATGGCACAACCAGTGTGGCAGTCGTTGATCAAGAACCTGTCAATCCGTCAACTCTGATTGGTAGCTCTAATAATCAGGTGATATTAGCGACTGCCAAAATTTTGATTAAAGATACGTTTGGTAGATACCAACCAGCTCGGGCCTTGCTTGATTCAGCTTCGCAACTCAACTTTATCACCGAAGGCATGGTACAAAGGCTCAAACTACCTAAAGCCAAGACTGAGTTGCAAGTAAGTGGCATTGGAAACGAGGTTGCGAAGATTCGCCATACCACGAAAGCTATTTGTATGTCTAGAACAACCGCCTTTGAAACTGAGTTAGAGCTTCTCGTTCTGAAGAGCATAACCAATCGCAGACCACTTCTTTGAACTGTTGGTGATAGGGCAAATAAAACTGGAAGGAAAACCCACACTTCAAAAAACACTGTTGGGATGGATTGTGTCTGGCAGGTATGAGCCTAAGAAACCATCAGCAGCTGAAGTGTGCTTATTGGGAAGTCAGGATGTGCAAGAGAACACACATCTTCAGGAACTCGTTGAAAGGTTTAGGGAAATAGAAAGGGTTGAATCCACAAAATTCTTAAATCCTGAAGAGGAGAGGTGTGAGAGACATTTTCTGAAAACGGTCGAAAGAGCACATAATGGCCGGTTTGTTGTAAGATTACCTTTCAAGGAAAACCCTTCTACTTTAGGCGTTTCGTTTCAAATAGCCAAGAAAAGATTCTTGTTTCTTGAAAGGAGGAGAGAGAAATCCTGTGATTAGAAAACAGTATATAGATTTCATGGAAGAATATGAAGGTCTAGGACACATGGAAGAAGTGAAGTTGGAAGAAGTCAGAAAAATGAGTAATTTTTGTCCTCATCAGTATGTCCTCCGACCAGATTCGTCATCCACCAAGTTGAGGGTCGTATTCGATTGCAGTGCTCAAACTTCGTCAGGCACTTCACTCAATGACATATTGTTGAAAGGCCCTGTCACACAAGATGACTTGTATAACATCATCTTACGTTTTCGTTGTTACAAATTCGCATTGACAGCCGACATATCTAAAATGTATAGACAGATACTTGTAGATCAAAGAGATCGTAGATATCAATGCATACAGTGAAGTATGGCACTACTTCAGCTCCATATCAGGCCACTCGTTGTCTTAAATTGTTGGCTGATGAAGGTTTCACAAAGTCTCCACTAAGTTCAAAGATTCTGAAAGAGGATTTCTATGTAGATGACTTAATCAGTGGAGGGGATTCGTCTGAAGAAATTCAAGCCATTTATGAAGGAGTTAGAACCTTGTTGCGTAGTGCAGGAATGGACTTGACGAAGTGGTGGACCAATGAAGATTCGCTGCTGAAAAAAATACCAGAAGTTGATAGGGAAAAACCGTTAAGAATAAACGATTCGGATGTAATAAAGACACTCGGTATAAAGTGGAATCCTGCTATGGATCAACTTCAGTATATTGTTCCAGAGTTCCCACTGAAGAATAAGATCACAAAACGGATAATATTGTCCGAATTATCAATGTTATTTGATCCATTAGGTCTCATTAACCCCATAATTGTGAAAGGTAAAATTGTACTACAAAGCCTGTGGGTGAAAAAGAGTGATTGGGATGAATCCGTTCAAGCTAGGATCTACAGCGAGTGGGAGAATTTTCGATCTCAATTAAAGGATTTGGAATCAATCAGCATTCCGAGATATGTTCTAGCTAGCAGACCAAAGGTCGTGCAAATCCATTGATTCTCCGATGCATCGTCACACGCATATGGATGTGGTATTTATATAAGAACGATAGAAGAAAACGATCAAGTTCATTGTCATTTAGTAACGGCAAAATCAAAGGTAGCACCGATAAAAACTCAGAGTTTGCCTCGATTAGAACTTTGTGCAGCTGAGATGCTGGCGACGTTGGTGGCGAGAATCCTTCCGAACTTTGTACATTTAGTTGACGATGTGTATCTATGGACTGATTCTGAAATTGTCCTTTGTTGGCTGTCGGCACATCCATCAACGTGGGAGGTATTCATTGCGAATAGAGTTTCAAAAATACAATCCATTATGCCACAAGTAGTCTGGAAACATGTTGGCTCGAAACATAATCCGGCTGATATAGTATCCAGGGGAGCTTACGCAGCAGAGTTATTAGATAGTATTTGGTTTAGCGGTCCTAGTTTTCTCTATCTACCCGAAGAGCGTTGGCCCGAAAACAAAGATTATTCGCTGATAGGTAAAGACACGCCTGGTAGAAGAAAGTGTAACATTGCACTTATCTCAAGCAAGGTAGATACAGATTGGGCGAGGCATTATCTCCAGTATAGCGATTTCCAAAAACCCTTCGTTTCTTCGCTAGAGGGATACGTGCTATAAAAGGAATGCAGAAAGCTAAACCAAACACCGAATTAAGAGAGCTACGCCTATTCGGTGAAAAAGATGCAGGCTCATGTAGTTGGCTGACTGCTAAAGATTTAGAAGAAGCGTTGATGAGGATAATCTGGCATATTCAGCAAGAGAATTTTAACCCTAGATTACTAACCTTCGTCGAATCGACTACGCTTTTTCCAATTTCTCTTGTTTTTTATTTTGAGGTGCCTATTGAATTTCTCAAAAAAGTCTAAATTATACCCGATTTTATTTGTGTTTTTTTACATTTTTCATATCGCTAAATAAATAAGTTCTTATGACACAAAAAAAAAATTACTTGTATCTCTAAATAATTTCAAAAGAAATAAAAATTAATATTCCGTCGTCTAATCGACGAAGGTTAGTAATAAGGTACTATGAAATAAGATTAGTAATCTAGGGTTAAAGATGAAATTCATCAGTTGAAGAAGAATCAAATGATCAGCCCATCGAGTTGCGTCAAAAATTTAAATCCTTTCCTCGATAGTGACTCATTAAAACTTCTGAGAGTTGGTGGGCGTTTGCAGAACGCAGACATTCCTTATCTGGTGAAACATCCTATCCTCCTTCCTAAATCCCACCCATTCGTTAAATCGCTTTTTGTCTATTTCCATAGAAGGAACTACCTCGCTGGACCGCAAGCATTAGTTGGTATTGTAAGGCAGCGGTTCTGGGTAATTGATGCTAGAAGGCTCGCTAAGAAGGTCGTCGATAGTTGCTTGCACTGCTTCAAGTACAAGCCAAGAATGATGAATCAGATTATGGGCAAAATACCAGCGAATAGGGTTCAACCTGCAAGGCCATTCCAGAAGACCGGCGTTGATTTGTGTGGTCCTTTTCAAACCACATTGAAACAAAGAGGACAGCGCACATGCAAGTCCTACGTAGCAGTATTTGTATGCTTTGCAGTAAAGGCTGTGCATCTAGAAGTCGTATCCGACTTATTTACAGAAGGGTTTCTGGCTGCTCTTAAGAGGTTCGTAGCACGAAGAGGCTTGTGTCAAGAGTTGTACTGCGACAATGGCACCAATTTCATCGTAGCCAAAAACGAGCTGAAGGCGTTAAAGGAACGTTTTCTGGAGCAACAAACCCAGGCCAAGATTGCTGAATGGTGTGCTGCGGAACTAATTCAGTTTCATCATATTCCGCCTAGAACACCCCACTTCGGAGGTCTATGGGAGGCGGCCGTGAAGTCAGCCAAAGCTCATCTCTACAGAACGGTTAGTGAAGCATGCTTAACGTTTGAAGAGCTAGCGACAGTGGTGGCGGAAATAGAAGCCGTCCTAAACTCTCGACCAATATGTGTGATGTCCAATGATCCGAGCGATGAACAAGTCCTCACTCCGGGCCATTTTTTTATTGGAACACCGTTGAATGCGATTGCAGAACCACTGGTGACAGACTGTAAGATGACTTCGTTGAACAGGTGGCGGCTGCTCTCAAAACTGAAGCAGCATTTTTGGAACCGTTGGTCCAAAGAGTATCTCTTGGAGCTCCAGAAGCGAGAAAAATGGCAGACTTCGGCCGAAAATGTCAAAATCGATACGGTGGTAATAATATGGGATGATAAGACTCCACCCCAACAATGGAATCTAGGAAGAGTAGTAAAAACGATTAGCTCTTCCGATGGTAAAGTAAGAGTTGTCGACGTTAAGACGAAGAAAGGGATCCTGCGACGAGCGATACATCGACTGGCGCCATTACCGATTGAAGATTGAAGACATCTTGCAGATACTTCAAGGCGGGCAGAATGTTGATGCAGGAGAAAATGAATTTTAGTTGAATTAAAATCTGTACAATTATTATATCTACTTTTGTAATGAATCTATTTGGAATTAGATTAAGTTAAGCGGCTAAAAGCTAAGTTTAGTACAACAAGTAGAAAAGGTAGGATATATTCATGAAGTAACGAATGGAATGGAACCTAAAGAAGCCGCAAAAAAGAGGATTAGAGTTGAAACCGTTGAAGACACGGGACGCACAAAATTGTTGAAGAACGCTCTTACATTATATAGTTAAAAGAAAGTAGTTATAACGTTTTTGGAACCTCGTTGTTTGACTATAACAAATTCAGTTGCGCGAAGTACATTTGCTTCCACAGGAATTTTACCAGCAAGCGAGACGGCAAGCAAATCTTCTATTTCGTATCCAGCGGCAAAATTGTGAAAACTCTCACAATTAACAAGTCCATTACATGCTAAAGTTATAGTTGTTAAAAGTGAAAGTGTATTTCAGGTATAAAATTTGATTTTTTTTACCATTTTACATAAAAGGAACCATATTTGACTATTGCAATTGTGAAAATATTGTATACTTTTATTTGTAGATGTCTTAGCTACGCAGATTCAATCGCGAACAAACATTTGTCCATCAAATATTTTTTTATTATATAATGTGATCTATAAAAGAATCACGCATAATTTTGTGTGAATAATCTTGGCACATCTGACCCCCATTTACCATTTACTTACATTTTTTTATTCGTGGGGTAAAATGTTACCGATAGCGACAATTATTGTTAAGTGGTATTCTCAAACTAAATAATAACGATTTTCTCCGTAAAACTGATAATAATTATATAATATTTTTCGTTGACGTAAGCAATTTATATGTGAATTTGTTGATTTCATGTGTTCATAAGTCACCAAAAGCTGTTAAAAAAATTGCTTCGCCCGTGTCTAAAAAATAAAAAGTTTCCTACAATACATATATTGTCATTTAGTCCAAAGAATCAAAGTCAGTGCGATCGCACCACAAGGTTTGCAATCTACCAATAAATACAATCCACAAAAGAAGTGTGGATTGTATATATTTGTATTTTGAATAAGTGACATTTCGCAGAAAAAGGCATTCGTAAGTGTGTTTTAATTTTGAATTAACTTAAGAAATATATTATGTTTAAATTATATTAAAAAGTGGTCTATACTTAACACAGGATGTTGGCCATGTTATTTATTTTAGAATTAATCACAAAACACTGATTATCTCCTTAACTAAGCGACTTTTGATTTGTTTTAGTACTGAATAATTTTTTTTTGTGTTTAGATCACCGAGATGTATAAGAAAATGTTATCAAATCTCCCCAAAGATACAGACGATATTCGACTTCATTATTTTCAAGGGTTGCCCAGATATTTATGTTGTTTAGTGACAGAAATCGTTAATATTTTGTTGCGATAAATAAGTGAATATAGTCGTTATGTTTAATTTTGGGAATATACCTTTCGCTATCGCAAGCGACAAACGTCGTTAGTTAACAATAACGATTAATGATCGTTAACATTTTGGGAATTCCACTACAGGTCTTAAAACTTGTAAATGGACCTTGCCCCTGTACTAGGGTTAAAGTTTAGAGAAAATAGTACTCTTTTTAACTACTTTTAAATAAAACCGATAACTTTTTTGGCTTTCAGATATTTTATTTTTAAGACAGTTTCATGTATATTGCCTATGCAATTTTTTTACTTTCAGATCGCTCTTTTACAAAAATGCGTAATAAACACACCGTTTTATTATTTTTTCCTTATGAACGTAACAATTGTAAACAAAAAAATTTCTGATTTAGTATGCTGAAAAACCCACAGATTTTATGATACATCGAAAAAACCGCGGCAGGTAAAAAGCGAGAATATGATTTTTTACCTGCTTTTTTAACCACAGTTGACAATTAGTGCGATTTTCCAACTACACAATTCATAATTTTGCCGATTTGCCCAATGAATGCGTACATACTTATAAATCATGAGAAGAATTCGTGTAGGTATTTTACCTAAAATGAATACCTAGTTGCAAGACCTTTATTTGCCGGACGCGAATCCCTCAGCAACGGACGCGAGGCACAAAATTATGTTAAAAATTGTACTTCGCAGAAAGCCCAAATTTAGGGATTTCCTGTTTACGATTTTCAATTATTCTGCCTGCATTGCCTTATTCAGTTTTGGCACGTTTAAGTGAGTCTTATTCAATAGACAATGATATGATGAAAGAAAATCCAGAGCATGAGATTTATATTGATTGTACGAGTAGCGAAACAGTAGACCTAATTGACAACAATGATACGGGACCTGAACTTATATCTGTGGGTACTTGTTAGGTGCACGCAAATACATCCGCGTTAATATATCCATTCTAAATTTAGTGCAGTTCTTAGAAGACGATATGATTGCATTCGAACATTTAAAAAATTTAGAGAGATATGTGCATGTGCAATATAGACAAAAAAATATACATCAATCGACCATTTCAGAATTTTTTAAGATAGGTACGAATTGTAACGTTTTTAATTAAGAAGTCTATACGGAAGATATTGTTCCTCTCTTTTGAAATTTATTAACAGAAGACCCACTAATGTTACCTTTTTGTTTTGTGTTATTTTATGTGTTTTTTACTATGCAGAACTTGCACATACATAAATGCATATACATTTCTGTGTAAATATTAATAACTAGCTGTTGCCTGCCCGGCGTTGCTCGTGCTTTAAATCAGTCCCGTTGTTTGATTGTAGTATGATAGAAAGGAAGTAGTAGGAAGCGATATTATTTAAATTAAGCTTCTAAAGAATTCTGAAGTCAATACATTATAATCTGAACTTAGTGGTTGTTCCCTATAGATGACACGATTACATAAAAAATTGATGGAAATGTAATATACCTGTGTACAAACACATCTACACATATATGTACATAATATGTATTTTATGGGCATCAAATAATGTTACTTTCTGGTTTCTTATATCTAAGAGTTATACTTAATGTTCATAGTTAAAGTAACATTATGTAAACGCCGAAGATATTAGGCTTTGATGTAAGCAATAATCGTGGAGTAACTGGTAAGGTTTGTCTGAAATCACCAACTATTTACTGATTTTAAAACTCAACAACGCCTACCTACCCCTACTACAATATATGTATTTGTGAATTGAAGTAAAAGGTGAAACTTCTATTCTATTCTATTCTATTCTAAGGTATCCACTGACTCAACGACTTAACCTTATGGTAACCAAATACCGCTGTAAAGTGACAAAAAAAAAATAAAGTAAAAAGAATCGTACATTTCCCCCCATTCCGCCGGTCTACATCCGCACGCCGATGAAGCAGAAACACAACTAACTAAAGTCGGTAGCAAATATCAGCAAAATCATCCCTCCTCTACACAATCCCACAAAGCATTAATATTAACACGAACAACCCTCTCTCAACAGAATGACGATCAATGGCAATGGTTCACCCATCATTCAATGCGCGTATGGGTAGAAAGAAAATTAAAGAATAAGCGATAGCGATGGATTCGTGGCGAAGAGAAGAGCATAACATCTACAAAAACAACCCTCTCCCAACAGAATGACGATCAACGGCAATGGTTTACCCATCATTCAATGCGCGTATGGGTAGAAAGAAAATTAAAGAACAGGCGATAGCGATGGATTTGTGGCGAAGAGAAGAGCATAACATCTACAAAAACAACCCTCTCCCAACAGAATGACGATCAACGGCAATGGTTTACCCATCATTCAATGCGCGTATGGGTAGAAAGAAAATTAAAGAATAAGCGATAGCGATGGATTTGTGGCGAAGAGAAGAGCATAACATCTACAAAAACAACCCTCTCCCAACAGACTGACGATCAATGACAATGGTTTACCCAAAAATAATGACCAAATAATTAAAGCGGAAAGTGGAATAATGCGAATTATGGAATCAAGGAATTGTATGTTTTGTATAAAAAGTAGCCTAATCTCTAATCCAGGAAGTAGACTATCTATTCCTGAAAGTTTTATTCAAGTCTGTTAAATCGTTAGGGTGTTATTGAGCAACAAACATCCAAACATCCAAACATCCAAACATCCAAACTTTCACATTTATATATGTGTGCCGCAAGGACACCAGCTAAATGTTAGTTGAATAAGGATCCACGAAAAAAAATCACTATCAAAATCTTTGTAATTTCTGCGAACCAAAAGAAAAAGAAACCAAAGTGCATGCACACTATGTACCAAAGAAAACGCAAAACGAATTTAAATTCAAACGACGATCTTTATTCTTTAATATAATTGTCCAGTGTGGACGATGGTCAGTTGAGAATTGAATTCTCGCTTCTTCCTTACTTCGGTTGAAACATCGATTATTTCGGCGGCGTTGGTCAAGGCCATGGTCATCGTGGTCATTGCCCCTTGCGGACGTCTCGGCGATCAGCTAAGTGCACTAAAATTAGTGGTAGATTTTCCGTAAATCCATCATTGCATGAGCCATCCACCAACAATTCTCACCGTAAGCGACCAAATGTTCCCACGGGTCAGTGGTAGATTCTTTGCCAATACTTCATTACACGCACATTCCACCAACAAATTTCACCGTACGCACTCTCTGCGTGCACAGATCGATGGTAACGATTGGCATGGGACGGGGAGAATGGTTCTTCTACAAAAACATAGAATTTTTGTGCTCTATGTCACCCACATCAATTGTGGAGATTTCACCGTGATCGTGTTTGTGTAGGTGCATTTTTTCGTTTCGCTTTCTTTCAGCTAATCTGTCGGTGGTGACTAAATTTGATGTTTTGCCGACGGCAATTTGCAATCTATGATGCGCTTAGAATTTGCCATCGACGAACTGAATGTTTTGGTGGAGAATTGCTTGTAGATGAATTGTTGCATGTTGGCTTGCAACATCCTGCCGGGTCACAGGAGGATTTCCCACATAGAGTTGTCTTCTGAAGTTATCTGCAGTCTGCTTATGATGCTTATTTGTATCCATCGAGTAAAATTCAGCTTTCGGTTACAGATGTATGTTGCGTGATGTTTCCCTCCGGTGATACGTTGGCCGTGTGTACATGAAAACAAAGAGGAAGCTGGGGTGAATGGTGTGTGGCAATAATAGTTAATATAGTAATAAGATTAGGTTAATTAATTCATTATAGATTAGTTATTATTTTTAATTTGTAGTAGAATTTATTAGTGTGTGTGTGTGTGCGCGCTTTGAATGCTAAGTTGCCATTGGAAGAAGGCAGAGTTTAGCTATTGGGCGCTTTAACGTTGTAGTTGCCGTCTTGATAGTGACGACGCGAGTTTTTCCATCGGTTCCCGGATGCATGGCTTCGATTCTGCCAAGTCGCCAAAGTGTAGGCGGTGTATGTTCGTCAGGCAAGAGAACTAAGTTGCCCACCTTGATTTGCAGATTTGAAGACAGCCATTTGGGTCGCTGCTGAAGCCGAACGAGATACTCACATTTCCATTTTTTCCAGAAGTCCCGTTGGATTTTTTGCATAAGCTGCCATCTGTCCAAATGATTTGTCTTGATGTTGGTTAGGTCCTTTTCGGGTGAAGTATTTAAAGGTGTACCTATTAGAAAATGTCCTGGTGTCAGGATAGTTAAATCTTCAGGATCTTCGCTCATTGGACATAGTGGTCGCGAATTGAGGCAAGCCTCGACCTGCGTTAGTACCGTGGCATATTCCTCAAAAGTGAGGGTGTAGTGAACGATTATTCGCTTTAAGTGATGCTTCATGGACTTTACGCCTGCTTCCCAGAGCCCGCCAAAATGGGGAGCAGCTGGGGGGTTGAAGTGCCAGGTAGTACCATTCTCTTGCAGCTGTTTTGCGATGTCCTCTGTCCATTTTTTTGATAGCTGTACCCTTTCCATTTCGATGATTTTTGCTGCTCCTTGGAAATTGGTTCCGCAGTCACTGTAAATGTTTCTGCAGATACCACGGCGCGCAGTAAACGGTTTGAACGCTGCGAGAAAAGCTGAGGTGCTGCAGTCGCTCACTAGTTCTAGGTGAACTGCTTTCGTAGCGAAACAAACAAAAATTGCGATGTACGCCTTGGTGATTTTGCTGCAACGACCTTTCCATGCTTTAAGTTGCAAAGGACCAGCATAATCAACTCCGCACGTTTCAAACGGACGAGCCTGGTTGACTCTTGATGAGGGCAAATTGCCCATTTTTTGTTGCATGAGTGTAGCCTTGTACCTGAAACATTTAAGACATTTATGTATGCAATTCTTAACGTTAGTTTTAAGCTGTAATATCCAGTATTTTGCTCTAAGAGTTGCTATCAGGAGCTGCTGACCGCCATGCATAGTTTTTATATGAACATCATGGATTATGAGCTTGGTTAACATATTTTGTGGAGGCAAAATAATTGGATGGCGTTGTGCGTAGGGTAGATCCGCATTTTCCAATCGGCCTCCGACACGCAGTATCCCCATCTCATCGATGATTGGCGAAAGTCTTGCCAATTTACTTCCCTTGGACACGACTTCATCCCTTGATACTTTGGCAATCTCGTCAGCGAAGAATTCGTGTTGAACGATGGTGATTAGCCGCATTCGGGCTGATGAAATTTCGTCAACTGAAAGTAATCCCGATAAATGTGATGAATTTTTTCGAGAGTTGTTGATAAAGGGAAGCAAATACGCTGTAGTTCGTAGTAAACGCTGTAATGTTGAATACCTACTGAAAAGTGCGTTAGGTTCAAGGAGAGTAAAATGAGTGCAGAGCTGAAAAATATTGTGTATGGGGTACCCAGATGCGATTAGCTCATTTTTTACCCTTGCAACCTCTGAGGATTTCATTTCCAGATTCTGAATGTTATAAGACGGATGTTGTTGATGATCAAAAGTTTGCAGAAATTCAGGGCCGTGCCACCATTGCTGATTATCGATAAGATCCCTTGGAGAAAGTCCTCTCGATGCTATATCTGCTGGATTCTCCTTAGAAGGGACATAATTCCAGCAGTTGAGATCTGTTAGCTTCTGAATTTCTGCTACTCTGTTGGCGACGAACGTGGTTCGGATGTATGGAGCAGTTCTGATCCATGCGAGTGTGATTTCTGAATCACACCAAGCAAATACCTTTGCCTTCTGGAGTTCCATTGTGCTTATGGCATGAACGAGTAACTGCGCTAGCAATAGGGCCCCGCATAACTCTAGACGTGCCAACGATTTATTTTTTAGGGGTGCGACTCTGGTTTTAGCTAGAAGAAGCGTGGTTTGTATGTTTTTTCCGTTGATGGCTCGTACATATACTGCTGCGGCGAAAGCCTTTTCAGAGGCATCACAGAACCCGTGGATTTCCAATTGTGAATCCTTGGTTACGTTTATCCAGCGAGGTATCTCGATGTCATTAATGGAGTTGAGCTCCAACTTTAAACAATGCCACTTGGAAATTATTGTAGGGGAGAGTTCACTGTCCCACGTCTGATGCTCCTTCCATATATCTTGCATAAGGATTTTGCCAACGATGACACAAGGAGAAATCCATCCCATAGAATCGTACAGACGAGCGATGTCTGATAAAATTGTTCGTTTTGTCGTCCTCTTCGAATCTGGAAGGTTAATCTTAAATGAGAACATGTCCTTACCAGGATGCCATTGAATCCCCAATGTTTTTATGGCATTGCCTTCATCAAATGAAAGCGGCAGCTGCACTTCTCTGTCTTCATCTGGGATGGCTGCTAGCAACCTTTCGCTATTACTGGCCCATTTTCGTAATGGAAACCCTCCTTTTCTCAGCATAATTGTGAGTTGGCGTTGCATCTCCAGAGCTTCATCTTCTGAGTCTGCGCCATGAATGACGTCGTCCACATAAAAATTTTCTTTTGCAATCTTCGATGCCAGTGGAAAATCATCTCGCTCGTCTGAAGCCAACTGCTGAAGTGTGCGAATAGCTAAATATGGTGCCGCGGCGGTGCCAAAGATTACGGTGTTGAGTCGGTACGTCTTGACCTCTTCTCCTGGTCCATCTCTCCACAGAACGAGTTGATAGATAGCGTCTTCCGAAGTCAGCTACAAAGACCACCTGGTGCTTTCTAAAACGCGCAATGTGGTCGAAGATATCATCTTGTAACCTAGCTCCAACCAAAAGATGATCATTTAGTGACGTGCCATCAGACGTTTTACAGGACGCGTCAAAGACAATGCGCAGCTTTGTGGTAGAGCTCGCTTCCTTAATCACAGCATGGTGGGGAACAAAATAGTGAGCCTGTTTAAGTAATGAAGGATCTCATTCAGTCATATGTCCTAGTTCCTTGTATTCGTTAAACACCTTTCTGTATTCTGCATGAAATGACTCATTTGACTGGAACCTTTTTTCTAGCTGCAGATATCTAACAAGAGCGGATTTCTGGGAAAAACCTAATGTAGGACGAAATCCTTCTTTGAATGGAAGTCGAACTGTATATGTGCCATCTGTTTGACGCTGATGTGTACTGCAAAAGTGTTTTTCACACTGTTCTTCTTCTGTTGACAGCATCTTCTTCCTTGCTACTTCTTCAAGCTCCCAAAACTTAAGAAGCATATTTTGCAGATCTGGTTTAGAGTTTTCAGTTGTAGTATGGAAGGATGTGATCGACGTTTGATTGGTAGGAGTAATGAGACCCGAGAGTACCCATCCAAGTTCAGTCCTTTGAGCCATGGGGGTACCTGGTTCACCCTTAACAATCCCTTCCAGAAGAATGGATGGATATACGTCGCTGCCGAGTAACATGTTGACCTTGCTTGTTTTGTTAAACGTCGGATCAGCGAGCTGAATATTGAAAAGGTGACTCCAGTTATCACAAGGAATGTTGTGCATTGGAAGAGCAGCTGTAAGTTTGGGTAAGACCAAGGCATTAAGCTGTAAACTGAAGTTCTGGTTGACATTCGAAAAAATCGTGAGAGATACTTTGTATTTGGAAACACCTGTGTTGGTTTCTCCAACGCCTAATATATTGACCCACGTTCCTTTTTGAGGTTTAAACGTTGCACGGCCGACTCAGATATACAAGAAGCCTCCGATCCAGGATCAAGTAGGGCTCGCAGCAGCAACGGTTGGCCAGTGGCTGTAACAACCTTAATGAGCGCAGTAGCCAGAAGAACAGTTCGGACCCGACTGCTTTCGACCACGTACGTATTGGTATTGAGTACTGAATCTTTTCTGTTGGAGGCTGCGTTCTCTGATGGTTCTAGCTGTGAAGTTTGAACAGAAGAGGACGGTTGAGGACCAAGTGTCTGCTTAACTGCAGTCAAAGGTGATTGTATAGCATGCATTGCGTTTGATGGCTCGTCGACATGCAGTAACGAATGATGCTTTTGTTTGCAGATGAAAGACGTAAAGTTGCTAGTGCAATTATGAGTTGAGTGTGTATTTGATAAACAGTTGCTACACAACTTCTTTGATTTCACAATTTCCTGTCGTTTCTTTGGATTCAATGCCTTAAACTTGAAGCAATTCCTGATTGAATGCGAGCCCTGACACATTGAACATTTGGAAATTGTGGAATTATGTGAACGAAACTATACCTGCAGCAAATTTTTTCGCCTTAGGATGAGTTGAACTCGATGAAGATTGTCCTAAGATGTCTAAAGTTCTAGACCTCGTAAGTAGGAAGTCCTCAAGGACGCTGTATGTCGGATAATCGACATAAGCGGAAATATGCGATTCCCATAGACCTCTGGAAACGAGCTGTAGTTTTTGGACGGTGTGGAAAATAAGAACGTCTTCCCAAGATTGAACCGGAACTCCAAGATTTTCCAGCGATTGTTTCGCTTCGTTGGTAATATCTAGGAGAGACTTGATATCCTCTGCTGATTCCTGAGATAGTTTCGGTTGGTCGAAGAGTAATTGAAATTGGGTATCTTTAAGAAAACGGAGATTTTGGTATCTTTTAACCAATGTTGCCCACGCAGAGTCGAAATTACCATCGATAGTTGCGGTATTTCGCAATAAGCGTTCAGCTTCTCCACTTAAATTTGCCTTTAAATAATGAAGCTTCTGCACGTCAGCTATCGAAGAATTTTTGACGATTACACTTTCAAATAGACTTCGAAATTCAGGCCACATTTGGTAAGAGCCAGAAAAAGTGGGGATCTTAATTGGTGGAAGCTTTAGTTCCATAGATGGAGCCTTTGGTCCCATTATGGAGTTATTCAAATTGTGATTGATTATGGCTATCGGTGGTCTGTAATTGTGCCTTTAAATCAGAAGAATACTTATAATATAATTCTTTAAGATGGTGGAACGTCAATTCCTCCATATATTTAGTTTTCGCTTCTTTTGTAGGAGCCGCAACAATTTTTTGATGAAGCCCTCGCGCTTCTTCAAAGGATTTCTCTAAATTCCTTAGACGCGCTTCATTCATGTGAACGGATTTACTCGCTGCCGATAACTCTACATAAGCCTTATAATCGGCCTTTAATTCTGCGGATACATTTTGAATATAATCGACGAGATTGCCTATCTTCACCTTGCTCATGTTGAACTCCTATTCGCAGACCACACAACACACGATATTATATATTTAATGTGATCAGCGATCGATAAATTAAGATTAAAATGTTATAAAAGATGCCACACACCTGTTTAAAGTGTTGCTCCCACGCTGCACCAGATTCTCCAGACTCAGCTTCCTCAGGAATTGTAAAATACCGCACAAAAGAACGCGATCGTACCGAGATTAAATTGAATTTAAACGCACTGGCTTCTAAGTGAAATATATGCGCACTGGAACACTGTTGGATAGTGTCTTCTTTAGTTCGTTTAACAGTCAAATTATTTTTATTTATTTATCTTCGATAGGTTTAACTAGTTTTATTTACGAATCCGGCTCGAAGGACCAATGTGTGCCGCAAGGACACCAGCTAAATGTTAGTTGAATAAGGATCCACGAAAAAAAATCACTATCAAAATCTTTGTAATTTCTGCGAACCAAAAGAAAAAGAAACCAAAGTGCATGCACACTATGTACCAAAGAAAACGCAAAACGAATTTAAATTCAAACGACGATCTTTATTCTTTAATATAATTGTCCAGTGTGGACGATGGTCAGTTGAGAATTGAATTCTCGCTTCTTCCTTACTTCGGTTGAAACATCGATTATTTCGGCGGCGTTGGTCAAGGCCATGGTCATCGTGGTCATTGCCCCTTGCGAACGTCTCGGCGATCAGCTAAGTGCACTAAAATTAGTGGTAGATTTTCCGTAAATCCATCATTGCATGAGCCGTCCACCAACAATTCTCACCGTAAGCGACCAAATGTTCCCACGGGTCAGTGGTAGATTCTTTGCCAATACTTCATTACACGCACATTCCACCAACAAATTTCACCGTACGCACTCTCTGCGTGCACAGATCGATGGTAACGATTGGCATGGGACGGGGAGAATGGTTCTTCTACAAAAACATAGAATTTTTGTGCTCTATGTCACCCACATCAATTGTGGAGATTTCACCGTGATCGTGTTTGTGTAGGTGCATTTTTTCGTTTCGCTTTCTTTCAGCTAATCTGTCGGTGGTGACTAAATTTGATGTTTTGCCGACGGCAATTTGCAATCTATGATGCGCTTAGAATTTGCCATCGACGAACTGAATGTTTTGGTGGAGAATTGCTTGTAGATGAATTGTTGCATGTTCGCTTGCAACAATATAATAGTAAGATTTGCATTTGATCAAAATAAAAACTTAATGCATATGTAAAGGTGCTATTCATTTACAAAGTGGATCTTCTTTACATGACTCTTCATAAATCTTCTTAGATTAATAAAATGATAACATAGGAGTATAAACTGGTTCCGTGGTGGTCGCCGTGGCCGTGGTGGCCGGGTCTAACACCTAAAAAGAGATTTTTCACGGTACCACCTCTTTCGAATGCCTGACAAGCATCAAAGAGTATCATTTGTCACGATTAAGCTTCTCAACTCGCCGTTCGGAGTCGGCAAAAAACTGTAGGTCCCTTCCATTCGTGCAAAAATATAACACGCACCCACAAATGGTTGCGAGAAGCAGGCCCCGGTTCACTTCGAGCTGTAGCGCCAACTAAGTAAGTAATAAACTGGTTCCGACTACTGAAACCTCAATCAGACTTGGATTTCAATTTTTGTAAATATGTACTTTATTCAAGATAGGAAATCCACTAAAAAACATAGAATTTTCTAATTTACACATTCCAAATATTCAGATAAACTGAATAAGTACTCAATTCAGTATTTCAATAACTTCTTTATTTTAAAATCAGTTGTGTCTGACATAATCTTGATGAACTATCAAAAAAATCACGCACTTTTATAAACTGTCAAAGAAATTATTTTTGCAATCACAAAATCCAACGAAATTATCTACTTTTTCCGCCCTTCCATTGATGCATCGCATATACACATGTATGTACATATGAATACGCGGTAACCAAATTCCCATTCAAGAAAATTTGAACACTTGCTAAAAATCACACAGCCATGCATGGCACAGACAATCAATTTATTGTCTGTGGCCATGGTATAGTTGCTATTCCCTTTCCCACATGCGACATGCCCCTTATGACACTATACACACGGCAAAAATTCTTCAAGGATGGGAGAGTGTGTTAGTAAATTTCGCTTGACGTTGCATATATGCGTGTATAGGCCACATTACAATCACAACACATGATGAAAGGGAGAAGCTTTTCCCACACAAGTGAACGGAGCGAGTAAAAACAAAGAGCTTTATTTGTAACTAGCGGATACCCGGCGTGCGTTGCTACGCTTTATTTCACAGTGATTTTTTTCACTGTTCTTATGGCGATACAATGCTGCGTGCGTTGTCTATAATGAACGTGGTTATTACTCGAAACTTCTTACATGAATAAGAATGAAGCTGATCTGCTTATTTAGTTTTGTATAAAAATAAGAATCGCCAAAAATGACAAACCTTGTATAGAAACACGCTAAATAACAAATACAGTAGAACCTCGATTATACGTGTTCCGATAATCCGTGTTTCTCACTTATCCGTGTGCACCAGGTATTTCGCTAATCCGTGTAAAATCCGTTGATTACTACTCAATTAGTATGTATGGTCGAGTATGTATTTTTCATGCAAAAGTCGGGAAATCCGTATATGTACCAAACAGAATTTTCCCCAGTAACTATAAAAAATTCTGTAAATTTGAGGGGCAGGTAATTTTGTAGTAAAAAAAAAAATAAATATACGGCGTCTGCAGTCCTATACAGAACCAAGCCTAGCTTTCTCGCAACCATTTGTGTGTGCGTGCTATTTTTTCCACGAATGGAAGGGACCTACAGTTTTTTGCCGACTCTGAACGGCGAGTTGAGAAGCTTCTCATGACAAATGATACTTTTTGATTGCTTGTCAGACATTCGAAAGAGGTGCACTCAGAGAAAATTGCATAGTAGATTTTAATAGCATCGTAATTAAAACAAAGTTTCGATAATCTTTTATAAACGTATTTGAATTTAATTAAAAATATAGTCATTTAAATATGAAAAGATATTAGAAAATATGATGAGTGTAGAACAACTTTGAATTTAAACGTTGTTTGCTTTATTTCAAAATTGAAGTCTACTCTTGAAATCATAAAATTGAAAACATTTCACTTTAACAACACTACGACTTTATTTTTAAGTTGAAAATATTCGATAAAAACATTAAGAAGTTATTGTTTTCTTTCAATTATGAAACTATTTAAATCAAAGTTAAAACGTATTTAATTCAAAGCGGAACATATTCCTTTTTTAAAATGTGAACTGTTTTCGCAGTAAAAAGCAGACGCGTCTGCTCAATGTCGTATCTTGTATTCACTATGCGTGACTGCAGTCTGTTCGAGTTGAGTAGTTAAGTAGAGTTTATTTGTTCTCGTTTAGGAAATTTGTTTGTTTCTAACAAAAAAAAAAAAAAATGTTGCAGTGTTATAAAACATTGAATTAAATTCAAAAAGCCAAGTGATATAATTTGTAGATAAAAAAGGTAAAATTTTAGACGTGATTATTGAGCCGCTACATATGGACGATGATGAAGACATATTGTCTAATTTACTAAAGGACTTTGAATTTGAGTGCCTCTTCGAAAGCCTAAAAGGTAAGTTTTCAAAGTTGTAGTTGAGCCGGTAAAATATGTACATAATGTAATCTGCATATGTTTGTATTGTGTTTGTAAGTGGTAAATGTATTTTACCATGTATATACTAAAACACACTTTCAATTCTTAATGACATTTATTTCTTAAAAGATGAATTTTAAATGCGACTCTTATTAGTCTGCTTTTACACTTAGACTTGTGAGTCTAGACTCACATGGGTGCAAAAGAGTAAGAAAGTTCGAAAAGATGAGAAGGAAAATAGTTTGCCCTGTGAGTCGAGGGTAAATTTTTTGGCGACTCTTTTTGACGTTTTTCTTTTCTCTTCTTCGTTTTATCATTGTGTTGCTTCCCACCTAGTCATCTGCACAATACAAGAACTGCAAAATAAAAGAGGAATGTCAAATTTGAGTCAACGAAAAAAGTCTGAAGTGTAAAAGCACAAGACTCACGAATGAAAATAACAAAGAGAAATTCGAAAAAAGTCTAGACTCACAAGTCTTAAGTGTAAAAGCAGAATTACCAATCTTCAACGTACCAAGTCATCGCCATCTTTCTTCTTCGTATCTAATTGTACAAGATTCATGCATAAAAGTGCTGCCAAGTCTTACATATATATCAGTCTCCCCCACATAATTTTATAGGCTGGAGCTTTACTTAATAAAAAAAAAAAATATTATTCATTGATTTACGTAAAAAACTAAACAAAAAATAAAAATTGGCAACCCACGCCCGTATTACATAAATGACGTTTACATAAAAAAAAATTCTGCCATCTCTGACTATTTCAAATTTAAATGACATTTGAGAAAAGAAAAAGAAAAAAAAAAAAAAAAGTAAAATATTTCACAAACAATAAACAAACATGGAATTCAAATTCTATTTTAACTTACTAAATACGGATATTATTATTAAAAATGCAAAATAAAATTAAATATTCAGTCTTACTGGAGCCCGTCGTATTCGTGTCGATCTTCTAACATTTTGCGAAACATTTGAATTTGGATTTTCCTGGCTATTGTTCGTTGGAGTTGCTGCTGTTCTTGGCGTTATGTTTTCAGGTTCATCACTGGATTTTGTATTTGGCTGCGATGAACCCGAACTTGAAGTTGGAGAGTCGTCTCTAGTTGGATTTGGAATATTGCTTACTGGTGCATTGGCACTAGCATCTGGATATGTGGTGTTTGGTTGACTTTCGGTATTAGTGTTGTAAGGGTGATTGGTATAGGAACTTGGTGGTACAATTATAGTTGAACTATTTGACTTCGGAATAGTTACTTCGTGGACGTTCGTAGATTTAATTTGGTCGATATGTCGTCTGCAATGTTGACCATCCACGTCGATAGTATAATGCAGTGTTCCGTCGCGTTGAATAATTTTGCCAAACTTCCACTTTATTTGTTTATTGAGGTAGTATCGGATCTGGACCGTATCTCCCGTGGCAAAACTGCGAATAGATTTAGAAGTAGTCTTATTATTTGTATGACTTACATTATCGTTTGCAGATTTCATTAAATCAAGTCTCGTTCGCAAATTGTATCGAGGTATCATCTCGGCTGGGCTTCTGCCTGAAGTCGCATTAGGTATTTTTCGGTATTGCATGAATAACCGATGTAGTTTTACATGCAAATCACCTGGGTCATTTGCTGCTGATCGGAGTCCATTTTTTACGGTTTGGACGTATCTTTCAGCTTGGCCATTCGTAGCAGGATGAGCAGGTGCTGTGAGTTTGTGGTTTATGCCATTAGATTTCAAAAAATCTTTAAATTCATGTGATGTGAAGTTCGGTCCATTATCAGAAACTATTGTAGTTGGCAACCCGAACCTCGCAAACATTTCACGTAGAGCTTTAATGGTGTTTGTACTCGTTATGCTTTTCATCGGAATGACTTCTAGCCACTTGCTTTTTGCGTCGACAACAATTAGAAAGTAATATTCCATGAAAGGTCCTGCAAAGTCAATATGAACTCTTTGCCAGGGCATGAATGGATGTTCCCATGGATGCGTAGGGACTTTAGCAGGTTCTTTTGCTACATTTGCACAGTCTTTGCAGCTTCTTACTAATTGTTCTATATCGTGGTCTATGCCGATCCAGTAACAGTAGCTCCTCGCGAGTATTTTCATTTTTACCATTCTGACATGAGCTGTATGTAGTTCGTCTAGTACTTGCTTACGTAGTTGTTTCGGTATAATGACTCGTATTCCACGATAAATACAGCCATCTTGTAGCATAAGCTCATCTTCTTTACCTTTGTATGTAGTGTTTTGCAGATTTCGGCCGATTTGAAGAGCATTATATACTACACACAATTCTTCGTCCTTTCTGGTTTCGCTCGCGATCACTTTACTTGTAATTGGTAGCACGTAGTCTGTTAGCTGGAACATGTGAACTTCTCGTATCTTTTCGCTAACATCGTTGATTTTTTGTGGATTTCGTGATAGGTAATCAACGTTCGTGTGATCTTTTGTATTGCGGTATATAATTTTGTAGTTAAAACCAGACAAGAATTGAGCATAGTGTAAAATTCGCTGAGCAGTAAGTACTGGTAAACATTTGTTAGGGCTAAATATCGACGTTAATGGTTTGTTGTCAGTGATTAATGTAAATTCCCGACCGTAGCAATAGTTGTAAAATTTGTGTAATCCCCAGTAAATTGCTGTGGCTTCCTTGTCGATTTGACTGTAATTTGACTCGCTTTTTGTAAGACTGCGGGAAGCAAAGGCAATAGGTCTCTCACAATTTGATGTAATATGGGATAGTATTGCTGATAGCCCGTATGGTGAAGCATCTGTAGCCAAAACGAGAGGTAGTTTCTCATCGAATGGCGTTAACACGTTTTCACTCATAATGTCATCTTTAATGTTTTTAAATACTTCTTCACATCGCGGCGTCCAGTCAAAGGGTGTGTCTTTCTGTAGAAGCTGGTGTAAACTATGCAGTTTGGCGGCTAGGTTGGGAATGAATTTATTGTAATAATTAATCATGCCCAAGAATGCTCTTAGTTCTTTAATATTTGTAGGTGCATTTAGTTCAAGAATTGCTTGTATTTTGTCTTTATTCTTGTGTAATCCGTTTCTATCGATTGTATGTCCCAAGTAATTTACGGATTTTTGGAAAAATTTGCTTTTACCCAAATTGATGTGTAAGTCATGTGTACGCAATTTATCTAAAACCGCCCGAGCTCGCTGATCAGTCTCTTGTAGTGTATTACCTGTTAAGATGATGTCATCGAAAAAACAGACTGTTCCCTCTAGTCCTTGCATTATGTGATCGTCCATGAAACGCTGCCAAATGTTTGGTGCTGTTTTTACCCCAAACATTAGCCTTCGAACTTTATACAAGCCTTTGTGTGTACTTACAGTTTGCATGAGTGCACTTTCTTCAGTCATCTCCATGTGCAAGTATGCTTTGTGTATATCGAATACGCAGTAGTACTCCCCATATTTTAGCTGTTGGTACAAGTCGTCTATCTTTGGAATGGGGTATTTGTCATTTACTATGCACTGGTTCAAGGTAACTTTGTAATCAGCACACAGGCGCAGTTCGGTAGCGGATTTAATTACTGGTACGATTGGTGTTCCCCAGTCAGAATGTGAAACTTTCTCAAAAATGCCACATCTCTCAAGACGATTTATTTAATTTTCAATTAAATCTTTTAATGCATAAGGAACCGGTCGAGGCTTAATACATATTGGCGAGACACCTTCGCGAAGTTTTAGCAAACCATGTATTTTTGGGATGTTACCGATTTTTTGTTGAAATAAATCGCAGTAGTCATGTAATATTTTGTCGCACATTTTTGTAGTTTGATTTTCATTTTCGACACTGTTGATATTTTTAATTTTAATCAAACCCAATTCATTGATCCATTCCCGTCCGCAGACGGAATCAAGGCCTGACTGAACTATGTATATTGTCCCTGTAAATGTTTTACCTTGCTGCGATACATGGACTCTACTTTCTCCCACTGCCCGGAACACATGCTTGTCGAATACTCTTAGGTGTATTGTAGTAGGGTGTATTGGTACTTTCGGAAATAGTTTTCGAAACACGTCTTCTATGCAAAACGGTTTATTTTGTATATTCAGTTTAATGAAAAACTTACCCTGTTCACCAGATTTTGTATTTAATTGTAGGGAATTGATGGTGTGCAACTAATCTTCGCTGCTGGTCGGGTTTTCATGCAATTGTAGAGCATGTGCACCACGTTGGCTAGAATTTTGTGTACGCCGGCTCGACATGCTGGTGATATTGCCGCGTTTTATGCAAACGGATGTAACGTGTCCCTTCCTGCCACAAGTTGAACAGGAAAGCGTTTGTCGTTCGATAGTGCACTCTGTAGATTTGTGATTTTGTTTTCCACATCTATAACAAACGACACGTTGTGTCGATTTTTTCGAACTGCTTTTACTCCGAGTGTTGGCTGATGTTTTTCCCTTATTTGCATATGCGCGTACTTGGTGAACACCTTGTATAGTCCTGCTTTGACTCTTCGAAGATTCAATAGCTAGTGCTAGTTTGATGACTTCGTCGAACTTTTGCTTCTTTTCCTGTAAGAGCCTTTCGCGGATGTCACTGTCTCTGACTCCCCTGATGAATTGTGCTCGTAAATGCGTATCCATTGTAGAGCTTTCGCACGCAACACATTTGAAGTTGCAAAACGCAGTTAGTCGTTTAAGTTCAGCAACGTAATGCGCTATGGTTTCACCTTCATGCTGAACACGAAGTGAAAATTTGTGCTGTTCTGTAACTTCGTCTGGAACTGGGCAGAGATGATTCTCAAGTATTTTCATCAGTTCGTCGTATGTTTTTGTGTTAGGTAAATCAGGTGCAGTCAGGCTTGTTAAAAGTTGATAGTGTCTGGTCCCAATGCAATTTATTAGGACTTGAACTTTTTTTACGCCATCGGTAATATTGCGTAGTTGTAAAAAATTTTCGAGTCTCTGCTTGTACACTGAAAATGTCTCTTCGCCCTCCTTAAAAGATTCAAATTGTAAATTTGCTGACACTGTGGATGTGGTCGGCATTTGAATTGACTGGAGAATTTGAATCAAGGCTTGAATATTCAAATTATTAGGGTCAGGCTGCCCTGGTTGGTCCTGTGCTGGTGCCTTTCCGTCTTCAGCCATTGTAGTAAATTCAAATGCGTATTAACCTGAATTGTACGAATAGGTTCAAAAAATCCTCGTCGCCACTATTGTGTTTGTAAGTGGTAAATGTATTTTACCATGTATATACTAAAACACACTTTCAATTCTTAATAACATTTATTTCTTAAAAGATGAATTTTAAATGCGACTCTTATTACCAATCTTCAACGTACCAAGTCATCGCCATCTTTCTTCTTCGTATCTAATTGTACAAGATTCATGCATAAAAGTGCTGCCAAGTCTTACATATATATCAGTTTGTGTATATAAATTTATGTAATTATGTACCTACATATGCTGCACACATTATACATGCCTTGTCTATAACAATGACAATAACGTAAATTACTCAAACTTCATTCGCTCTCATATACTCAACCCTGCCCCATCCACATCTTCAGCGGCTCTTCGTAATCAAAATGTACCCACATCTTTCCTAGACCCAATGCTTCCACCCACAGTTAAACTAACTAAACAACTAGCAGATGCCAGCGACTATAGTCGGTATGTTTTATCTCGTCTCAGAGATCACAGAATCTATGAAAACGTCCGACTTTATCTTGCCTATCTACATGACAAACCGGATTCTATCTGCATAGACGGTAAAACTAAAACCAATATCATGGTATCCATCCATCAAGAAGGCCTCCCCATTGACCCTACTGAACTGAAGCAAATCTTTATCCGTTACCACGAAGGTTTTAACATTTCACCCAGTAACGTAGCTAACGATCTCTTCACATATGCTTCCCATATCAACTCCAAACGTCTCTTACATCTTCAAAGAACTCGTTCAAATTTTAAAAACTACTACTGTTCCTAACCCAATTTCCGAAACAGCTGCCCGGCATCCCACCCCAAAAAGAACTTCTCCCAAATGCTTATCCCTCTACTATCAGAATGTAAGAGGGTTGCGTACAAAAACCTCGACTGTTTTACTTAACTCCCAAAAGCTCCCCTTCGATATATTTGCCCTAACCGAAATTAACCTACCCCACGACTTCAACAATAATGAGTTATTTACCTCTGATTTTTCAGTATTTCGTGATGATGGTCTTCAGAAGGAGGATGATTCCTCTGGTCGTGGTGTTCTCCTGGCAATACATAACCGTCTGGACTCAACACTATTTAAAACGTCACACACAGCTGACTTTGAATTCATTTGCATAAAGGTATCCATATCAAAACGCAACCTCTTCTTACTTTGCTGCTACATTCGCCCTTCTCAACCGATACAAGGCTACCAGCTTGCCACTAACGCAATTGACTCTCTATGCGAAGTCGTAGATCCATGCGATGTTGTCCTAATTTTGGGAGACTTCAATCTTCCATTTCTGCAATGGGTAGAATCTGACGACTTGTCACACTTCATCGCCACAAATCCCACATCAGTGAAAGAAGCGATTTTCGTTGATAGTCTCTCCGACTCTGGTCTGAACCAAATGAGTGGCGTCACTAATAATCTCAATAGACAACTCGACCTAATATTTTCATCTGATGCCGATAACTGTGTAGTCACAGAGAGTAATCATCTTCTTTCCACACTAGATCGCTTTCATCCCCCTCTAAACCTTACATTTTCTTATGAGAATGACAATAAAATCTTACATTCTGAAACTCCGTTCTGCTTTAATTTCCGTAAAGCAGACTTCACAAAACTAAATAACCTCCTATGCAATGTTAACTTTAGCCCTATTCTAGATAACACAAACATCACTATAGAAAATGCCCTCGACGTTTTCTACGCCGAAGTTATCACCTGCTTCATAAAATCAATCCCGTATTTACCACAAAAAAAATCTTCATCTTCACCTCTTTGGTACAACAAAGAATTACGCTCACTACGCAACCAAAGAAACAAACCGTGACAAGCATACTTCATATCTCGATCTAACTCCGATTATTCCAGCTACCAACGCATTTATATCCATTTCTCCGAACTCTGTGAGTCCCTGTACCTCGATTATCTTTCCCGGATGCAATCCAATTTACTTTCCGATCCTAAACGCTTTTACCAATTTATAAACACCAAAAGGAAATCGGACAGCTATCCATCTACTCTAAACTATGTTAATTCATCTTCAGCAGATCCTAAGACCGTTGCAGATAACTTTGCACATTTCTTCAGTCAATCATTCATCGACCACCTTCGTGAACCAGATAATGATTACTTCTCTTACATGAACAACTGCGCCCATACCTCATTAGCCTCCATTGTTATAACCTTGCCATTGGTTGTTCAGAAAATAATTAATCTGAAGGATGATTACTCCCCCGGTTCTGATGGTTTACCCGCCATAGTTCTAAAAAAATGTGCAAACTACCTCGGCCGACCTCTCACTGCCTTGTCCCAACTATCCGTTTCACAAGGAGTTTTTCCTCGATTATGGAAGGACTCATACATAATCCCCATCCATAAAAACGGTCGTAAGAATGAAATATCGAACTATCGTCCCATAGCTAAACTTTCTTGCATACCCAAGCTGTTCGAAAGCATTGTCTATGACACAGTTTTTTTTCATTGCAAGCCCATATTTTCTCAAAACCAACACGGCTTTCTTAAAGGTAGATCAACCACCACTAACCTAACTGAATTTGTGTCAAAGACCCTGTGTGCTTTGGAGGAAGGAAAGAAAGTGGATGTTGTTACCGCCTTCGACAAAATCTCACACAAAATAATCATTCTAAAACTTAAAATCCTCGCTTTTCCCCCGTGGTTTATAACATGGATTAAATCTTACCTGGAAGACCGCCAATACAAAGTCCTTTTTAGATCTTCCATATCAGATCCATTCAAAGCTACCTCTGGTGTTCCCCAAGGAAGCCACCTCGGACCGCTGATCTTCATCTTGACAATCAACGATGTCGACTGTATCATCAAAGACTCCTATATTTCTGTCTATGCTGATGACATGAAAATCTACAGGCACATTTTATCCCTCGCCGACTCGCGCCCACTTCAAGAAGACTTAAACAGGTTTTCTATCTGGTGCCAAAAAAACTTCCTGGTACTCAATATGAACAAATGCCAATCTATCACATACTCTAGTAAACGTCTTCCACCACCTCCCAGACATTACTTTCTCTGCAACAAGCCCGTGCCCTTGGTCACTTCATTACGTGATTGGGGTATTATCTGTGATAAAGAACTCACCTTCCAGTCCCACATTGATGGCATTATTTCCAGAGCCAACTCTATGCTTGGTTTTGTTAAGCGTTGGTCTAAGGAGTTTTCAAACCCCTATGTCACTAAATCCCTATATATTACCTTTGTTAGGCCCCTGCTTGAATATGCCAGCCAAGTATGGTCCCCTTATTACAAAGTCCATACTAAACGCATCGAAGCCGTCCAGCGTAGGTTCATACGGTTTGCCCTTCGCGGTCTTCCTTGGGTTGACCGCTACAACCCTCCACCCTATAGAGACCGATTGAAACTGATCAATCTTCAGTCTCTCGAAAAACGTCGTGATGTTGCCGATATACTCTTTATTCAACAACTCTTATTAGGTAACATCGACTGTCCCGCACTCCTTCAAATGATCTCCCTTAACACTAACCCGCGTAATCTCAGGTCCGTTCCCCTCTTTCATCTTGTCTTTCATCGTACCAATTATGGGTTAAACGAACCAATGTCTAGAATGCTGCAAAAGGCCAACAGCATTCCAAACCATTTTAATTTTCATTGCAGTAGATTAACACTACAGAACGCACTTTATACCTCCTCCTGATCTACTTACCGCCTTACCATCTTACCCTCTATATGTTAGTTTTAAGCCTTAGTTTGTGTAAGTCTAAGTTTGGTTAAGTCTAAGTCTGCTTAAAACTTAGTTTGTTTAAGTCTTATTTTTTTTAAGTCTTAGTTTGTTTAAGTTGTTGCTTGCTGTTGCCAACGCCCGTGTAAACAACTAGTGTAAACATACCCTTGGTCTTCGTGGTCGTTCGTCTCTGGCTGCTCTCATTTCACAAAACGAATGGAATGTTTCGTTATTATTATTTGTCATTTCGTTAAATGACAAACGGTACATTTAAATTCTAGAAGCCAGACAGAACGAACACCGACCACGGAGACCAAGAGTAAGTAAGAATATTATTTTTCGATTAATATTGTACTAATCTCAAAATAAATAAAGTTTTTTATAGTTTTCGTCATTAAGAAAGATAACCTTTTGCGATACTCATAAAACTTGGTCAGTTATCCACTTGGCTGGATAACATTCTATAAAAAATCTTGTGGCGCAAGAACTCTTCAAATCGTGCAAGAATTGGCTGAAGAATTATGGCCAGCATAAGTGGAAACGACGCTTTCAATAAAAGTATTTCTGGAGTTGATGAACCTGACGTCAGCACCTGCCCCGATTACTTACTTAGTTGGCGCTACAGCTCGAGGTGAACCTGGGCCTGCTTCTCGCAACCATTTGTGTGTGCGTGTTATATTTTTGCACCAATGGAAGGGACCTACAGTTTTTTGCCGACTCCGAACGGCGAGTTGAGAAGCTCAATCGTGACAAATGATACTCTTTGATGCTTGTCAGACATTCGAAAGAGGTGGGCACTGTGAAAAACTTTTAGGTGTTTGCGGCGGGATTCGAACCCAAGACCGCTGGCTCAGTAGTCCGACGCACTAACCACTTGCGCTACGGTGCCCCGATTGCACCGAGATAAATGACAAGAACATGGTACAGTGTGACCGGTGTGACCGCTGGTACCATTTCAGCTGCACTGGAGTCGACAGTACCGTGAGTGATAGAGATTGGATGTGTGAGGGCTGCGTCGCTAAAAAAGACAGCAAGGACGTGGATGCTGACGGAACAAAATTACCACCAACAGCGACAACAGCAACCCAATGATTGGGAATTCAAGGGCACAACGCTCTCTAACATTGGAGTTGATGCGTCTAGAAGAAGAAAGGGAGACACAACTTAAATATATTAATAAAAAAATTGAGTTACTTTCAATGAAAAACGAGTTTGAATCTGAGCAATTAGTACAGGGCAGTGAGGGGGTGACACACGATGGCTTGGGTGAGGGTGTAGGCATAGGCGGTAGGGTGGATAAAAGGACTGAGCTAAGGAATCAACAACGCGTCGAGCACACTGTGCTGCAGCAAAGTGTCGGTTCAGCTAAAACCATTTCTAACGGCGTGTTAAGCCACGAGAATGTCTATGCTCGTCAAGTTGTTTCAAGGGAACTTCCGACTTTCAGTGGCCGACCAGAAGAATGGCCTCTCTTTTATAGCTGTTTCGAAACGTCAACCAGGTTATGTGGACTCACTAATGAAGAGAATCTTCTTCGTCTGCAGCGAGCCTTAAAAGGAAAAGCATTAGACTATGTGAGTCACAGTCTAACATTACCTGCGTTAGTGCCTGAAATTATTTCAACTCTTCAGATGGTGTTTGGGCGTCCAGAGCATATATTGAACATTCTTGTGGCTAAAGTACGTGCTGCACCACCGGTTAATCCAAATAAACTTGAATCGCTTATTAATTTTTCACTTGAGGTCAAGGGCATAGTAGCAACGATTGAAGCTTCTGGTTTGGGTTCACATATGAACAATCCTTCACTACTTCAGGATTTAATTGAAAAGCTTCCAGTACAAAAGCGAATTGACTGGTCTGTTTATACAGAAAATATTATTGAATTGAATTTAAAAATCTTAAGCGATTGGCTTTATAAACTTGCTCAAGCGGCAAGTAGAGTTTTACCTGTTCCGATTTCAGGCACGAGTTGTGCTGATTTAGAGAGACGCAAGGTACAACGTGTAGGATTTCATGAAGGTAGCACCACCTTAAGTTCTAGCTCAACACCGAAGGACAAATGTGTCATGTGCAATGAAATGCATTATATTACCAAGTGCAGCAAATTTAAGGAAATGAACTATAACGAGAGATGGAATTTCATCAGTGGAAAGAAGTTATGTCGCTCCTGCCTACGACGACACGATGCTAGATTTTGTCGAGATCGAAAGGAATGTCAAATCGATGGGTGTCACGATAAGCATCATCCATTGCTCCATAAATCAAACGTTGGACATTCTGAGGATGGAGTCGTAGCAGTGCACAATTCAGAAACATCTAAAGTTCTATATCGACTTGTGCCTATTACAATTTTTGGAAAAGATTCCTCAATGGACGTTTATGCTTTCCTAGACGACGGATCGGGCCCAACACTGATTGAGAAAGGTATCTTGGAGACGATCGGAGTTGAAGGTATAAGATCAGACTTGTGTCTTAGGTGGACAGATGGAACTATACGTGTTGAGAAAGATTCGCATAACATGGATTTGCAGGTTGCTCCTAAAGGCAATATCACTAAGCGCTATTCACTTCGAAATGTAAGATCTGTAGAAAAACTTGATTTACCACCTCAGACACTGCGAAAGCAAGAAATCACCGACGAATACAAACATCTGAAGGGGCTGCCAGTGGAGTCTTACCGAAACGTTGTACTAAGGGTCATCATTGGCCTTAACAACAGAAGTTTGGCAATGCCTCTACGCTTTCGTGAAGGGCTGGTTCAGCTGCGACGAAGACTCGACTTGGGTGGACGATATTTGGAGAACTTGGCCAAAGTAAAAAAGCCAATTCTGCAGTTCAGAATGTCAACTTATATATATGCGAGTGCGATGGTGAAATCGCTTTAGAAAACCTGATGGTGGAGAACATGAAAATCGAAAACGAGGGCATGCAACCGATGCAAAGGCATGAAATGAGTACCGATACAAACTTGCAACTACAAAACAGTATCAAACTATAAAAGATTTTTATCTTAATGTACCTTATAATCTATTTATAATAATAATGTATAACAATAATGTATAATAATAATAATAATAAATTGAATTGAATTGAATTGAAAAAAAATTGAATTGATGGTGATCGCTTCATAGCAAAACTGCTTTGGAAATCTGAAAATATAACGCTGCCAAACAACCATGCTATGGCGTACCGAAGATTGTGCTGCTTTGAAAGGAAGCTTGAAAAGGATCCGGATTTGAGCGAACAAGTAAACAGCCACATTGCAAACATGGAAACCAAGGGTTACATACGAAAACTTCGAAAGGATGAACTAACAATTGACTATAAACGTAGGTGGAATCTACCGATATTCGCAGTCAAGAACCCTAACAAACCAAAGAGGATAAGGGTGGTATGGGATGCCGCAGCGGAATGCAATGGTGTCTCTCTAAACGGTTGTCTTAACAAGGGTCCGTATCTTACGACTTCCTTGACGGACGTCCTATTTAATTTCAGAATTGGAAAGGTGGGAGTTTGTGGTGACATATGTGAAATGTTTCACAGAATAGCAATTGATGAAAATGATCAGCAATCTCAACGGTTTCTTTGGCGGAATGGAGAAACAAATCGTCAACCCGATGTGTACATTTTAAGGGTCATGAGTTTTGGAGCTAGTTGCTCACCGTCGATTGCCCAATATGTAAAGAATTCCAATGCACAGGAATACAGCCAACAATTCCCAAGAGCAGCGAAGTCTATTATTGAGAGGCGTTATGTTGACGACATGCTCGATAGCGTCAACTCCGTCGAGGAAGCCATCAACCTTGCAAAAGATGTACGAGAAATTCATAAGCATGCCAACTTTCAAATCCGGAACTGGGTTTCGAACTCAGTAAGAGTAATTGACGCTTTGGGTGAAGCTGGAAACGCAGACAACTTTTGCCAAGCAGGAAAAACTTTGGAACAAGTGGTGGAAGCAGAAAAAAATTCTCGGCGTGTGGTGGCGGACCAGCTTTGATTACTTTACATTCAATTTGAAATACACAAAGGCGAGTGGAGACATCCCAAGAGGAGAGAAACTGCCAACAAAGAGACAACTGTTGAGGCTGCTAATGTCAATCTTTGACCCATTAGGTTTCTTGAACTTTTTTACATTTTATATGAAAACATTGCTGCAGGACATCTGGCGGAGTGGAATAGGATGGGATGAAACCATCCCTCACGAATTTTCAGAAGCCTGGAACAGATGGCTGTCGACACTTCGAGAAGTTGAAAGAATTCAGTTGCCTAGATGTTATTTCGGTTGGACTTGCAGTGACTCTAGTAAGGCGGAACTACATGTCTTCGTTGACGCGAGCGAGAAGGCCTACGCTGCAGTGGCATACTTTAGGATTGAATCGATAAATGGAACAGAAGTAGTGCTAGTCTGCTCCAATACGAAGGTTGCACCTCTTCGTCCCATTTTAATACCTCGAATGGAACTTCTGGCAGCTGTTCTGGGATCCCGCCTGGGGAATGCTATAGTAAAGGCTCACGATCTAAAAATTGAAGCGACGCATTATTGGTCTGATTCCAAAACGGTTCTACTATGGCTTCATGGTGACCCAAGGGCATACAAGCAATTCGTTATGTTCCGTGTAGGCGAAATACAAGAGTCAACGAATGTCGCAAGCTGGAAGTATGTCCCCTCCAAACAAAATGTCGCTGATTTGGCAACGAAGTGGAATTAACAACCAGAGTTTCATCCAAGTAGTCCCTGGTTCATTGGACCGCAATTTTTAAGTCAACCACCAGACAACTGGCCATCAAGCCAACTTCCGAAAGGGAAAATACCAAATGAGGATTTTAAACAAAATCCCGAAATTCAACAACATCAAGCCGTCCAAGTCAATGATCCAGTAGTAGATTTCAATCACTTTTCAAAATGGGAACGCCTTACTTCCTGTATGGCATATGTCAAAAGATTTATAAATCTTATAACTCAAAAGAAATTAACAGGAATATCTGCGAAACATGCTGAAATCAACACAAATTACGACGACATTCCTAACCTAACCCAAGAAGAATTGCTCTGGGGACACCAAGTCCTCTACCGCCTAGCTCAGACCCAAACCTATAGCTTAGAAAATCGCCTTTTATTAGATAACCCTCACTGTTCGTTGCCTAAAACAAGCCTTCTTCGTCGTATGTCCCCTTTTATAGATGAAAATCGGATAATCCGAATGCGAGGTAGACTAGAAAAGATGACTCTTAGCCAAAGGAGACTCAAAGAAGGAGACGTCGTCATTATCGTCGATCCCGGCCTACCCAGACATTGTTGGCCAAAAGGAATGGTAGTGAAATCTATGCCAGCTAAAGATGGGCAGGTGCGGAGTGCCATTGTCTGTACAGCAACCGGGGAATATCATCGTCCCGCCGCAAAGATTGCAGTACTAGATGTTTACCAAGATGACAGCGTTGATCAAACGGCATGAGTATTTACTCTTTCCAATCGTCATACGGGGGGGGAGAATGTTGCCAACGCCCGTGTAAACAACTAGTGTAAACATACCCTTGGTCTTCGTGGTCGTTCGTCTCTGGCTGCTCTCATTTAGCAAAACGAATGGAATGTTTCGTTATTATTATTTGTCATTTCGTTAAATGACCAACGGTACATTTGAATTCTAGAAGCCAGACAGAACGAACACCGACCACGGAGACCAAGAGTAAGTAAGAATATTATTTTTCGATTAATATTGTACTAATCTCAAAATAAATAAAGTTTTTTATAGTTTTCGTCATTAAGAAAGATAACCTTTTGCGATACTCATAAAACTTGGTCAGTTATTCACTTGGCTGGATAACACTTATAAGCTAATAGATAAAATAGAACATAAAATTGAATTGACCGATCCAAAAAAAAAAAACACAAAATATCAAAACATCAAATACAGTGTTTTATTTGAAAATAACTTATATTTATGTTCGGTATCTTTTTGACATAAAATAATCTCCAACTGGCTTGGTCTCCTGGTCGTGGGTGAGGTATGGCACAGCATCTGAGAATGAGATAAAATAACGCATGAGCATTTTCAGTGTTATAAATTCTCCATATTTAGTCCGGGTTTCGTGAGAGCTGTTTCCTTCTTTTTGAATGGCTTTATGGGTCGAGGTTGGTTGGTAATGGTTTGATTTGGAGCACGTCTCCATTGCTCGTCATTATATTGACTAAGGAAGAAGTAAAGTTCCTCAGGCGTATTGAACCGTCCTGCTCTTGCTCCTGACTTTACTACTCAATCGTCGATTCCGCCAATAATACATGCAACAGCTTTCTTAAAAACGCATAACATTCGCGATAGCATTTTGTTGCTCAAATCTGCTTGGAATGAACTTCCGCAACATATTCTGCATAACGCATGTAAAGAGATTAAATATTGGGATGACAATAAATTTGATGCTGATGATAACATTCATGTGTTCGAGTTATTTGCTTCGACTCATTCCTATATTGATCAAATTCAATACATTGCTGTCGAAAATAGGATTGTTTTCCAGTTTGACTTTAGAAGACATTGACATTCCACTGAATGCGGACTCAATTGAAGACGAGGACAAGATATAGGAAGTCGATATTCTTATCGATGAATCAGATATCGAAACAGTGGAAACGACAAAAATTTCTTATCCAAAAGTCATTGGAAGCGTGAACACATTTATCAAAGGGTGCACAGAAAATAACGAAACCACCATATATGACAAACCTGTTGATTTCACGAACAAACATTGTAAAAACTCAGTTTACAAAAGAAAATAAGAAAATAACCACTCTTCCCAGCTACTTCAAAGCAGTTGAACATCGTTATTATTATTATTATTTTTTTTTTTTAAGTTTTTGCTATTTAACAAAATAAAACTAATTAATCCTAATAAAATAAGACTAATGTATTCATAAACAAAATATTAATTTTCTACAGTTTTTGAAAACTGTTCAGAAAAGTTGACTTTTCAGAAAACTTGATAAGCTGTGGGGCATAATCCACAAAAATAATAATAAAAAAAAAAATCAAAATATGTACAACACCAAACATAAAGAAAATATAATATACATATTCATAGGTGTATGGAAATGAAACTATTTCCAAAAAGTAAACGCGGCAATGTTTAAAGTCAACTACTGTTGGGAGTCGAACCAAGAGGAGGAACAGATGCCATTTTAAGAGATGAAGTTAAGCAGGTGGCGGAAACAGTTGCTGATTTGGAGGCTGAGAGAAAGAGGGCATCGGAGAAAAATACGGAAGCGCAGCTGCTCCAAAAGAACTATTATGATAAGCGACGCAAACGACCAAGAAAGTATCAAGAAGGCGACCTAGTTGTTATTAAGAAGCAGGAAGCGGCACTAGTAAAAAGCTAATGTCCCCCTTCAAAGGGCCATTTGTGGTCAAAAAGGCATACCCAAATGAAAGATATCTCGTTTCCGACATCGAAGGCACTCGGAGAAGAACTAGGAGTACCGCTTATGAAAATATTATTGCTGTCGATCAAATGAAGCCGTGGTGCGAATATGGAGAACTCTCCGAGAACTCTGACAACGAAGATCAGACGGAGCTGGAGGCGGTCGTAGAAGAACTCGAGACGAGTTCCTGTCAGGATGGACGACTGTAAGGCAAGTTTTTTTTCCCCCTTTTCGTTCTAGATATTTTTTTTTTGATCCTCCAGAAGGTTTCCTTCTGTTTTTCCTATTTTTTTTGTGTTATTCTTTTGTCCTCACCCTTTCCGTGAATTGATGTACTACGTACATTATGACGTGTCCGTAAAGAGTTGACCGACCACCCCGATTGTTTTTGGGTATTTTATTGCGGTCTTGTTGTTTTTACTCCTCTACGGATTGCTAGCGGTATGCACGGTAGTTTTGTTTTGTGCGTATGTTGACTTTACAGTACATTCGGGACTGTGGGTAGAATGTCGCCGTCTGGACGATGATCGATTAGCGTAACACCATAACTGCTACGCATACCTAAAGATTTGTTTTTCTTCCCCGACATGTGGGTTATCCATCACTACGCAGTTATATATATTTTTTTTTCGGGTTGTTTGTTCGACCCTTTTTCTTTCTACCTACCCACGTAAGTATTCGTTGCATTACCGCCGACGATATTGCGTAGGCAGACTGTGCTACCAGCGAACAAGATCGTTTGTTCTTATACTGGTGTACATTCACTACCTAGGGTAGTTTTTGTATTTTTCGCCATAGTGCGTCGCTTGTGGCGTAATAAAACCTTTTTGTCCAGTAGGACGAATATTTGGTTTTTTTATACCAAGGGTACAGTAGCAAACAATACCAAAGGACACGAATGAACAGGCACCGAGTCCTCATTCAGTGTGTGCCTTTCAAAGAGTGAAGTTGAAGTGCGTTGTAATAGTTATTTTGAATTTTTAAAAACAAGAAAAGAAATCAAGAAAAATATTTTGGAAAAATGTGAGTTGAATCACTGAGCATTTTCTTTGCTTCTGGTTGTTATTCTATATGTTATTGTTTAAAATTTTGTGAGTGACATCACTGAGCATTTTCAGTGCTTTTGGGATGAATCGCTCTAAACATTTTATATTTATGTTTTTATTTATTTTTAAATTTATATGGAGTTATACCTGTGAGCCTGTTTTTTTTATTTTTGCGCATTATTTTTAAATTTATATGGACGGTATGTGAAGCAAGGCGAGTGTTTGCCGGAGTGCGTGATTTGTTTTGTTTTTAGTGTTATGGTCCTATGATTGTTTCGGCGGGCTTGTCGAAGGGTTGCCGCTTGCCCGCGAACATTCATTTTCACACGGAGATGTGGCGATCTCCTGCTTCGTGTGAAGCGATCACTATCAAATGATTTGATAGGTGCACTGCCGGGTGTATGACGGTTTTGGGCGGGCTTGTCGAAGGGTTGCCGCTTGCCCGCCAACTTTTCTTTTACACACGGAGATGTGGCGATCTCCTGCTTCGTGTGTGGCTAACGATTTTTGCACGACTCTTGCATTCATTGCGTCCTAGTCGGTACTGCTGTCCGCCTCCAATTTTCCATTATGTTGTTTTTTTTTTTAAGTTTAGTATTGAGAGTGCTCACAATTTGTTTTCTTTATATTATTTTCCAGATACTGCGCCATGTCTCTTCCTCGACCAGATGACCGACCGACCCAGTCAACATGTTTTTTTTCTTTATTTTGATTTCAAAGGAATAATAACACATGATTTAGTTATACGTTTTACTTTCAAAATAAAATACTTGTGTTAAGTTAAAATAGTTTCATGCTTGTTTTCATTGTGTTAAAATTTAAATTTATAGTGAGATTTTACACACTTGCATTAAGCTAATAAATAAATACAATATTTTCTAGTGTTTTATTTTGTGTTAAATATATGTATTCCTAGATAAACGCATAACTTTCCGTTCTCTTAAGTACTTAATGAAAGACGATATTCGGGACGCTATAGAGGATATTGGCCGCGGAATTTAGGGAAAAACTTTTGTGGAATAAATACATATGTATAAAATTTACATGTACATTTTAAATTGTAGGTAATAAATATTTAATAAAAATATTGGTGTTGTTTTTATTTATCACACACACATCCTATATACATATGTAGCTGTACATATACTTACATACATATGTATCATCTTAAAGAGTGCCATATTTAAAACGAAGTAATCTATATTAAAATTATTTGGCCACATATTTAAATTCAGTAGCTGCCATATTTAGATTGATTTTACTTTATATCGTTTCAATACTAGCCCGCATTTAATGTATGTAAGTACTAACCGAACTCAATTTAAGTTAAGATATTTCTAAAGCGTATGCGCAACACATTCAAATCTACTATTCTAGCAACTTTGATTTCAAGTTAAGTCGTATTTAGTTTTAACTGACTTTAACAACGATTTTTTTTTTCAAAGTTGTACTGCTTTGATTTAAAAATGTTCGCGTTTGGTGCCAAATCATTAAGATTTTACTTTGATTTGAAGTTGTTTTATTTGATTTTACGTTGTTTTTTCTCTTAGTGTGGCAACCGTGAAATACTTTTTTAGGTGTTGGACCCGGGCTGGGAATTGAACCCGAGCAGCATGCGTAGTAGTCCAACGCACTAACCACCACGGCCACGGTCGCCACAGGGTAATTTTGTAGTGGGTAAGCAAAACATTTTATTTCTGCATATTTAGAGGTAGGTGATATCTTTTAGTGGGTAATTATTGTATGTTAGTATTACAGAGGCAGATTAAAGGACATTACCTATCATGGATGCGAAATGCAAAAGAATTGTTTTGACTACTGAAATAGGCATAGATTAGCTTAGATATATTTTTTATTAACTTTTCCCGTGTTTTTCAATTTTCCGGCAACCGCTTCCCGGTCATTGTATCGGATAATCGAGGTCCTACTGTTAATACAGTGACGATGAGAACGAAAAGGATCGTCAAAGCAGGGAGTATATACGCGATTGCCACTGAGAACGGACGTGTATCCTTAAACCACATTCAATAAAGGAAAATTTGATTTTATTTTAAATGTACTGGTGTCTGTGTTTTACTTTTTCTTTTTTTCGGAACAGAGTCGTAATAATCAGAAGTGGGATAGAGACCTGAAAAAAAAAAGAATTGTTTTGAAAGGATAGCAGTGTTTTTTTTTTTACAGCTGCATTATTCAGAGACGTTGTGTGTGTTTTCGTGGAGAAAAGGATAAAATCGGCGTCGTCGCGTCGTTGATCGTATGCAAGAAAAAAACTGACTGACTGGTGACTTTTTTTTGTTGTGACTACGTCGTCGGGATACTGTGGATACAACGGTCGCGTGTGTCGTGTAGTTGTTGCAGTATAGATTAGCTGGGGGTTGTAAAACGGGAAAAAGGGCCTGCTGCGTTGATGGGTAATGGAAAAAAAATATTCCTTTTGAGATGAGTGGCGACAAAGAGAAATACGAAGTGCGCGCGAACGATCTAAAAGTAGTCGTATTAAAAAATATTTTAAAGAAGGACAGTTTGCCGACGTCTGTAAAAAGAAGGCATTAGTGGATCGAGTGGTAAAGAACGTAGATGTTCAAGATTTTAAGTCATTCGTCCGCGGTCTAGAAATGACGGATAGCGAACGATTTAACGATTTAACGATTTTTATTGAACAAAATATATATACAATTGTCTTAATTTAAACTTACAGCTATAAGATACAATAGTAATACAAATTTGTTGGCACACTGGGGGCCTAACCTTATACATTGACTTAAAATAAAAAATATAATTGTATATTATACATGTAAACTTAAAATTAAAAGTCGGTTGACTTAGATATCCTCGGGGTGTTCCGTCCCGGTTGTTAGTGGCGAGTTTGGTGTGGGTTGTGAGGGGGGTTGGCGTTTAGCCACGGCGGTGGGCTGACCCTGTGTCAGCGTAGAATACAACTGCTTCCTCGTTGTCGATTGGGGTGATGTCTTCATCCAGGGTGTCCAGGGCGCTGAGATACCACGGCTGGGGTAGTCGCTGTTGGGTTGTCATCCTTCTTATTAGCTGGTTCGGGTGGCTGGCTGCGCTTCCTACTAACTTCTTAGCCAAAAGTAGTAGGTACTTGTCGATTGGTATTATCTTTGCTTCTGAGTACAGATGGTCATTCCTGCAGTATTTTTGACGCTGTCGGTCGAAGAATAGTCCGGTGCAGATCCTCAGTATCTTCCTTTCAAAAACTTGTAGTTGTCTCATGGCTGTCTTCGAGATGGAGAACCAGACGGGAAAGCTGTATCCGATGACTGGTCTCAGGAGTTGCTTGTACATCAAGGTCTTGGTTTGTTGGCTAAGTCCGGTTCTTTTCTTCATCAGTGGGTGGAGACGATGGAAGGCCCAGTTGGCTTTCTTTAGGACGTTCCTTGCGTGAGGGTTGAACCTTAACAGCTCGTGAAAGTGGATCCCCAGATACTTCACGCTCCGTTTGGTTGTCAGTGTTGATCCATCTGGGAGTTTCAGGGTAATGCTTCTGCACTTCGCTGCTCGTCGGCTGCGTCCTGAGGTGGTCGTTGGTCTCCTGAAGCAGATGAGTTCCGATTTTGAGGCATTGACTCTGATTCCCCACTTTCGGTAGTACTCAATAAGTCTGTGGATGTGGGCTTCAACTTTCCGGACAGCTATCAATGGTGACATCGACGTGGCATAAGTGATGGAGTCATCGGCGTAGAGCAGGTTCTCGCAGCTGTTTGGGATGGGCTGGTCAGACGTCAATATGCTGTACAGGAACGGTCCGAGTTTAGAGCCTTGGGCAACTCCGGCTCTGATGTTCTTCACTGATGATGTGCATTTCTCCAGTTGTACAAAGAATTTCCTGGAAGAAAGAAAAGAAAAAATTATTTGGATTAGTGCTAAGGGAAAGCCTAGTAAATGAAGTTTATGGATGAGTCCTTCAATCCATACACTGTCGAATGCTTTCTCGACATCCAGAAGGCATCCGACGGTGACACGATGCATGTTGAGAGCTACGGTGATGTCATGCTGGAACTTCATGAGCGGGTGCAGTGTGGAATGCTTCTCCCGAAAGCCGAACTGCATGTCAGGGATTATGAAGTTCTCGCTGCAGAATTTCTTGAGTTTCCTGAGTATTAGTTCCTCCAGCAGTTTACTCAAGTTGCTGAGGAGGGAAATCGGCCTGTAGTTCGAAACGTTGCTCATGGCACCTTTCTTGGGAATCGCCACGATTTTTGCCGTCTTCCATTTTTGGGGGAAGTAGTTGTTGTTGAGGCAGTTGTTGAGGATGACTGTAATGATGATCAGAACTGTTTGTGGGAGCTTCTTGATGATGAAGTTTGATACCCCATCCGGACCAGTTGACTTCTTTGGCTTGCAGCTGTGGATGATCTCGGCAATTTCCTCAGGGGTGCTCAGGTTCGGGCTGTCAGTTGGGTCGCTTGCAGGATTGGTGTCACTGAACGAGGATCTGTTGGGGTTATGCGCCAGGGTTATTCGGGTGGATTCCTCCACTTCCTCAAGGAAGACTGGATCGGATGATGGATTGGGGATAAAGTTTCCTTCAATGTACTCGGCGAATGCTTCGGCTTTGTCCTGTGTCGTGTTTGCTTCCCCATTGTTGGTGATGATCGTCTCAGGCATTGGAGATTTTTTTCCAATCAGTCTGTTGATGTTTTTGAAGGCATCAGGTCCAGGTTTAATTGACTGCAGTCTCTTCTGAAATTGGTTGTTGTTGTGGTGTTGGATTGAATTCCGAAACATCACGTTGACGCACTTTAGTTCACTCAATACTGTCTGATAGTGGCTGTTGACTGTATTGAGTTCTCTTTGGTGGATCCTTTGGAGACGTTTCCTCAGCCGCTGTCTGTGAGCATACAGGTTCTGCACGTACTGGGAAGGTGCTGGTATCTATCCCTTGATGTAATGGGCCGCTTTTGGATATCTAGTGCATCAGAAACAGCCTGTTCCAATCCATCTATAGCTACGTCAATTTCGCTGTCAAGTAGATTCCTGTTTGCAGGTGGAAGCCTTGCATTGTTTTCGATGTCCCGTTGAAGTCTTTCAATATCCAGCCGTCTGTAGTTGATGAAATTCTCTGGTGGTTCTATTGTGAGGAGTATGGGTTGGTCAAGGTGGATTGATAGTTGAACTGCTTCATGGTCGGAATCACTCATCACTGTTGTGCAGATATAGTTCCGGATTTCCGGAAGAATATGCACCAGGTTCGATGATACCAGGAAGAAGTCCAGCGTAGATGGTGTTCTGGGGAAGGTTGGTTTAGGCTGGGATATAACCACCAAGGAATGTTCATCATTGTTGACTTCCATCCAGTCGGCAATTGCCTTGCCTTCATTGGTGATTGTTGTGTCCAGCCACAGGTGATGTCTCGCGTTGAAATCGCCGCCAATGAGTCCGTAGGTGCTTCGTTTCAGGATGCCGTTAAGCACATGCAGGTCGCTTTGGATGTTTCTTGCTCTGGATGCGCACTTGAAATAGATGCTGATGATTGTAAGTGTTTCACCTCTACCCAAGTTTATCGTGATGGCGGTGGCTTCGCTGGTTATTAGTCCTGGGATGATGACCTCGCTGGTGTTGGAAGAGAATTTTTCCTTTATAAAGACTGCTGTTCCTCTGCGATTTTCGTTTTTATCCTGTCGGTGTGTCTTGAATCCCGCGATGTCTATGTTGTTTCGCTTTGTCACATTGGTTTCACTGATGAGGGCGATGTCCGGATTGTTGTTCTTCATGAACATGTTGAATGATGTCCTCTTGTCCAGGCTGTATAATGAGTTAACATTATACGTCAGTATGCGAATCTTCTTTAATTGCATATTTCGAAGATGAAGGTGGCCAATGCCACGGACTTTTCTCCTTCACTAAGCTGGACGTAGTTCTGCGGAACAGCACGGCGGGCTTTTTCGATGACTGAGAGTAGGTCGGATCCAAAAATTCGCTGGACTTCGCTGTTGAGGTTTACATTGGGTTGGGCTGACTTCGTTGGCGCTGTCTTGGGTGCAGTTGTCCTAGTTGGTACAGTGGTTCTGGCTGGTACTGTCCTCGTTGCTTTGATGGTGGGTGTCTTTGTTCCCGTTGGGGTTCCTGTTGCTCTGCCTTTCAGCATTGATGCGTAGCTGACTGTAGGGCGCGTAACGGTGCATGCAGAACTTGTGGCAAAATCCTTTTGCGCCTTTTTTTCTGCCATGATCTTGTTCCTTTCCGTCAATTTAGCAATTAGAGTTGGGCAACCCTTGAAGCTGGCTGGATGTCCTTCTTTCTAGCAATTTGCACACCAAACGTCGGTTCCAGTGTTTTCCTTCCTCTTGCACTGTCCAGGCTCGTGGGTCTCCTTGCACTTGACGCAAACGTATTGGCGTCCACAGTTGGTGGCAACGTGTCCGAAGCGTTGGCAGTTCCGGCACTGCACGATGTCGTTGGACTTCAGACGCTCCCATTGAACTCTCTGGTTCATTATTAGCGTCTTGGTGTATACTTCACTGATGTCACAGCTCTTCGATAGCTCGACTACGAAGTTGTTGTAGGTCTTGCTCATTGCTTTCTTTGCCTTGAATGGTGACACCTTGATGACTGGGAGTCCTTCAATGCGTAGTTCGTCTTCTACTTTGATGGCTGCGTAGGTGTAGTGAATTCCTTTTAGTAATAGGAGGTTCTTCCTGTCTTCCCTTGGCGTAAATGTGTTGTATTGGATTTTTTTCAATTGCAGGGATTCTTTAATGGCTTCAAAGGATTCTCTGTTTCCAGCATTGATGATGGTTGTCTTTGTGTTGCGATTCCTGAAGGTCACGCTCAATTTTCTGGCTTTGCAGTGTCTGCTGATTTCGGCAACATTTCCCGAAAAGCAGAAGATTGGTGGCATTCCTGGGGTTTTGGTCGGAGTGGAGCCCTTGGCTGCGGTTGTTTTTGGAGGCTGTGTTGGTGGCAGTGACTGGGTTGGTGGTGGTGACTGAGTTGATGTCGATGACTGGGATTTTGCCTGGGTTGCTGTTGACTGCTGGGTTTGTGGCAGTTTTGGTGGCGCCCGCTGGGTTGCTGCTGGCATGACGACTGCGGCTGCGGAAACTGGCTGCTTTGTTGATGGTGTCGAGGCTGGCTTCTTCATTTGCTGGGTTTTGGCGGCTTTCTTTTGTCGCTTCTGTCCCGGCTTTGGTGACTCTTTTCCGTCCTCGGCACTGCTTGAAGTATCACTATGCTCCTCTTCTTCGCTGCTTGGTTCTTCTCCGCTGCTGGATGTAGTATCTTCAGCTTCGCTGTCTACTGGATCGGTTTCCATGTCGTTTTCTTCCTCATGCTTCTTGTTGCTCATGACGTTCTGAAACGTCTTGCATAGCCTTGGTCCATACTCGGGGCCAAATTCGTTGATTATCCTCTTCAGAAGGGTCTCGAGGGCTGCAAAGGCGGATTCAGGATTGAAATGATTATCCATTGCACCTGTTGTTGGTTTCCTTTGTTGTTAATTGCACACACAATATTTTTAAAAAAACTTCGGGTGCACAAATTTTATTACGGTGGTTGCTGATTAGGGTTTTACTCTGTTTCGGAGTTTCCCGGATTTTACTACCGCAGGGCAATAAAACTCAGGTACTTCTTCGCAGGTAAATTTTTGGCTGATCCCTTTTTTTGTTTGTTTGTTTTCTACGTTAATCTTCCGCTTGTACGTCCGCACACTTCGGTTGACTGACACTGAATGATTGGACGGATAGCGAAAACGATCAGAATTCTACCATTGTGGTGCAAGAAGAAAAACTTTTGGGTTCGTCGCGGGCGATAGAAAATCACGGGAAGTGCGGTACAGATAGTATGCTACGCAAAGAAATTGAACTACGCCAACGGGAAAATGATTTGCTTGAGCGCGAAAAGAAATAAATGCGTAAAGAATATGTGCACGATTCACCATCCAGCCCAAGTGGTTCTATACGTATGTCTGTGAGTGAAGTGGTAAACGCGATGCCGGTTTTTAACCCAACCGACAAATCGGAGCTCACCGCAGAGCAATGGGTTGCGTACATAGAACGATTAAAAGTCGTATTCGGTTGGGCGGATGAACTAATAATTGGTGCGGCTTTAGTTAAGTTCAGTGGCGCAGCCAAGTACTGGCTTGAATCGGAACAACAACTATCAAGTTGGAAAAATTTTCGGCAAGAACTAGTTGCAGCATTCCCGTGTGGTATAAATGAAGCTGATATCCACCAGCAGCTGGTTGCTCGACACCGTGGAAGGAGCGAAAGCGCCGAGGATTATTTCTTCCAGGTAAGAAATTTGTGTAAGAGGGGCAATTTGAGTAAATCTGCCACAATCACATATTTGATAACTGGCCTGGGTGATCAAAAGCTTATTGATATATTGAGCGGACAGAAATTTAACAACTCGTCTGAGCTTCTTGAGCGGATTAAATGGGTCGAAGGCTTGCGGGAGCAGGAACGGTTAAGGCGACCGAGACTATCTGTGACAACCAACCAGATACCAGCAGCCAGCAGTACTAGTGCGAGACAACCCGAAGCTAGCTCATCTGTTAACACTGATGTACAGCGCATGGTGTGCTTCAAATGTAGACAAAAAGGGCATCGTGCAAAGGACTGCCCCTCGCGACCAATGAATTGTTTGCAGTTTGCGGCACCTAAAGATGATTTTCATCGCGTCATTAAAATAAATAAAATTGATTTTCGAGCGCTTATTGATACAGGAAGCGAATGTTTTACGTTGAGAGAGAGTGAAGCGGTTCGACATGAGTTGGTGTACGAAGAATATACTGTGGATCTGTTGGGATTTGGAGGTGGTAGTTGCAGAACAATCGGGCGGATGCAGGTAGCTGTAGACATTAGCGGAATTGAAGTTTCAGCAATGTTGTTAACCGTTCCTGATACTGCTCAGAAAGTGAGTGTCATCGCGGGGCGCGCTTTGCTTGATCATCCGATGATAAGTTTGGTATTTTGTAATGGCAAATTGAAGATCAATCGGGCGGACCAACAGATTAGCACCGTGTGTGTAAACACAAACCAACTGGTAATCCCTGACGGCTGTATTGAAGAGAGTTTAGATTTAAACTCACAGGAAAGATTACTTGACTTGGTCGAAAGGTATCGTAGTTGTTTTGCTTTAGATATTTCGCAACGTGGTCAGGCTAAGGATGATACTACATCGATCAAGTTACAAGGAGCCTGTAGGTCGACGACATTACAGAATTCCTTTTGCTCAGCGACAGCAAGTTGATCAGACAGTTCAATAGTTGCTGGAACATAACATCATCCAGGAGTCAACATCGGCTTTACGTCACCAATTGTCATTGTACCAAAAAAAGATGAAACCACTAGAATGTACATCGACTATCGTACTCTGAACTCTGTTACCATCAAAGAGAAGTACCCAATGCCAATCGTGGAAGAGCAGCTCAACAGGCTAAGCGGCTACAAATATTTTACAATTTTGGACATGAACTCAGGTTACGACCAGATTCTAGTGTCCCAGGAGTCGAGACATCTGACGGCGTTCCAGGTTCACAATAAACAGCTAGAATTTCGTCGAATGCCGTTTGGATTGGTTAACGCGCCATCCGTCTTCCAGCGGATGATGGATCATCTTATAAGTCACCTGGAAACCGATGAGGTGATGGTATTTTTGGACGATGTAATCGTGCCGAGCAATACTGTAGATGAAGGGTTAATCAAGCTAGAGTAAAGTGACCAGATTTTTTTGAATTCAATGCGGGACACTTTTTTTTAGAATGAAAACTAGTTTTTTTTTAAACTACATGCATATACGTACATGTTTAATATTATATGTATATATTAATTTTTTTATTATTTAATACAAATTATTCTAAATAATAGTTCATGCTATGCCACTTTTTCAACCTATGTAAAATAAGGTATATGAATATGACCAGTCTCATTCAGTTCCACTGATTTCTTGTTTAAACCAAATAAAAAAAATAAAATTTTAAAACTATAATTCAGTCTATAAATCAATTTTGCACAGGTAAATTTAGAAATTATTTTTATCTGAGCAATGATTTTTTTTAAATTTCGTTGTTGCTTTTAATGTTTAAAAAAAAACATGAATTATTATAAAATGTTTTAAAACTATGCATTTGACAGCTTTTACTTCAAGTCCATAGTTTTGTGCTGTTTCCTGAGTCCACAGTTTCTTTATCATCGAAAAAATTCTTTCTGTAGACGCATTTGTACCTGGTAGATTTAAAATGTATTCCACGATCTTTTGTGGAACTTTGCGGGACTAATCTGTTAATGCGGGACATTTTGCGGGACATTTGATGATGCGGGACAGCTATGCCTAATGCGGGACTGTCCCGCAAAATCCGGGACGTCTGGTCACTATAAGCTAGAGCGTTTCCTGAAGGTGTTAAGTGATAGCGGTCTTACTCTAAAATTGTCCAAATGTCAGTTCCTGAAGAAGGAGGTGGAATACCTGGGTCATCCGATTTCTGAGAGAGGGGTTAAGCCAGGAGTTTCCAAAATAGAGGCAATTGTAAACTTTGCGGTACCAACGACTCCAACACAAGTTCGTCAGTTCTTGGGTCTCTCGGGATACTTCCGCAAATTCGTACAAAACTATGCAGAAATATCGAGACCATTGAACCAACTAGTCAAAAAGGATGCGAATTTTGTTTGGGGTGAGTCTCAACGAGTTTCTTTTGATACTTTAAAACAAAAATTGGTTACGGAACCAGTGCTGGCCATATATAATCCCGAAAGTGAGCATGAAGTACACTGTGAGTGCACTTGGCTTGGCTGGAATTTTGATGCAACGTGAAGATGGAGGACCACTGGGAGCTGTTAGCTACTTTAGCAGGTGCACAACTGATGCTGAGGCTAAGTACCATAGCTATGAGCTTAAGATACTGGAAGTGGTGGAAAGCTTATCTCGTTTCCGGATCTACGTGTTGGGTAAACCAGTAACCGTGGTAACTGATTGCCAAGCAATGGTTACGTTCAAAGCTAAGACTGAGGTTGTACCTCGAGTTGCGCGATGGCTCTTGCGACTTCAGGAATTTGATGTTCTCGTGTTCTTATGTTAACGACTTGGGTTGGTATCCACTTCACGATTTAGTCTTGGTACGCACAATTAAAACTTAGTATGCACAATTTGTAAAACATTGTAAAACTAAATTAATCGACAATAAGAATTGTAATTCCAAGAATAAAAGTAATAATTGCAAATCTGCTGACATTGTGAAACAAGATTTATCAATAATAAGAATTGCAATTCCAAGAATAAAATAATAATTTTGCTGATATTATAAAACCAAATGTATAAAAGAGAATTTATCAATAATAAAGTTGTTCATTTGTGTATTCCCATCCAGACGATTGTTTTTTTTATTCGCGCGTAATAACGACGCGATAACTGGCGCCCGAGCAAACCAAAATCCGATAAAAATATCCGGCGAAATAATAAATCAAAATCCGAATATCTGGTTAAATAATAAATCAACACCACGAAATAAAGTCAAAATCGTGCGTACTAAGATTAAATCGCGCATACTAAGTTTAAATTGTGCATACTAAGTTTTAATTGTGCGTACCAAGACTAAATCGTGAAGTGGATACCAACCCAAGTCGTTAACATAAGAACACGACTAAAAGAAAAAACAGTGAACAGTGCATCTAATGAAAAGTGCGTGTGCGTGATTGTGACATTTAAAACACACCCGTAACGTAAGAACACGCGCCGTTAGACAAACAAGTGCTTCACTAAAATACACCGTTCACATAAAAAACGGTTAAAGAACAATTTAAATCTGATACAACTTAACCGAGTCAACTGTGGCGGAAACCGTACCACGAGTAAGCCGAAACCAGCCAAAAGGGAAACCTACAGACCACCCGATGCAACTCCAGATATCTAAACTCATCATACTGGAAGCCGTCCAAGTGCATATTTTTTATATACAGTGCACCGCAAAAGTATTCGTAATTTAGTTCTATCTATCTTTGAAGTGACACGAACCAATTGCAGGCATAAGTAATAGAGCTTATTTTTTCTAATCGTCTATTATTTCTTTATGTTATTGCAAAAAATTACAAATTTACTACCTTTATAATAAGAGTTACAACAATAACAAGCAAACAATCATCGTTTTACACACCGCAAAAGTATTCGTAATTTTTGCTTTTGCAATTCCTGGATCTGAGACAACGGGAAAGAAACCGTTAGGAATTGCTGGTACACTTGTTTTTTTTTTCTGAGTGCATTCACAAGCGAAATTTATATCGATCAACAGCAATTAATCTGCTTAAGAAGTTTTATTGAAGAAATAAGTGCAATGGGCCGAAAATTAAAAGAATCTAACGCGGAGGAGAGGAAAGTTATTTTAAGAATGCGTGAAAATGGAAGTAAATTACGTGATATTGCAAGTAAATCTACAGTGCAATCCATTATCAAGAGATGCCAAGAAAGGTGCAGCGTAGAAGACAAACCCAGAAGAGCAAGACCCGAAAAGCTTAGCAGCATTGACAAAAGGCAAATACTTCGCCAAGTAAAAAAGAATCCTCAAGTTAGTGCACGAACAATCGTTAACGACTTAATTGAAGCCGGCTGTTCGAGGGTAAGCACTGATACTGTACGAAGAGTTATCCATAAGTACGGGTACAAAAACCGAGTAGCAAGGAGGGAGCCCTTTGTATCCATTGCTTATAGGAAAAAACGCATACAATTTGCCAAAATGTACATAAATAAAGGCACAGATTTCTGGAAAACGGTCTTATTTTCGGACGAAACGAAATTTAATATCATGAGGTCTGGCAGACAAGTCCGTGTATAGGGAAAGATGAATGCAGAACTTTGTCCAAAAATCATGGCTGGCACTGTAAAACATGGTGGTGGTTCGTTGACTCTGTGGGGGTGTATGGCGGAATCTGGAACCGGGACGATGCAATTTATTGATGGTATTATGGATCAGTACTTTTACATAAATATTCTCAAAGACAATCTACCATGAAGTGTTGAGAAATTAGGACTACCGGAGAGTTATTAATTCCAAAAAGATAACGATCCGAAGCTTACACAGTTGAGCAGAGTTTGGAAGTAATAGGACGTGTTTTTGATTGATCTGAGTTTTCTAGTTGTTTCTTTTTTTTAAATACTGTAATAGCCCGTTAAAATTTTAAAAAAAATTACTGATTGTGAAAATTACAAATTAAAAGACAGTGACTTTATATTTCATCAGTGTATTTCAATAGTTTTTATTGTTTTTTTATTGTACAAAATTGATATTTTTCTTTATTAAATTCCCAGTGGAAACATACATCTACATATACATAGTGTATACTTGCTATTCCCTTCTATATTTCTCATCTTTTAATATATACATACATAATAAGTACACCCTACTCTTAATATGAATAAATGTTGTGAGTGCTCCCTTAACCTCTCTCCTGAAGGAGATTTTGTAAGTTGCCATGGATGCGATCGCAAAATGCACTTCCAATGCACTACGGTGTCAGAAAAAACTTACCGCAAAATGACCGCTGGACAGAAGGAAAAATGGAGATGCTCTACCTGTAGAAAAGAAAATGCTAATCTGGGATCTTTACTAGATTGCAATCTTAAAGCTGCATCTTCAACTGCAATAACACCAACGCAACCAGCATCAAAAAGAACCAGGAGCATAACTTCACCAGAGACTAAAACAACAAACCAAGAGGAGACCAACACAACGTTAATAAGCGAAATGAAACAAATGAGCAATGAAATGTCAGAAATCAAGTTAAGCTGTGAGTTTGTCGCAAATAAATATGAACAAATAAATCAACACATGATCCAAAATAATGATTTATTAAAAAAATTATCAACTGAAATACAGGAGTTAAAAGATAATAATGCTAAAAAAGATGAACAAATACTTTTAATGGAAACACAAATAAACACACTCGAACAACAACTTATAAAAAATAATATTGAAATCACAAATATTCCACCAACGCCAAATGAAAATTTGACTAAAACCATTAGAGCTATAGGTAAAACAATAAACTGTCAGCTAAACGATTCCGACATTGTTGACATATATAGAACGAAAACAAGAGAACCGAAGAAATCAAAAATAATTGCTTCTTTTGCAAGCTACACGCGTAGAACTGAATTTATTAAAACGGCAAAAGCGCTACGCAAATTAGAATTATCAAAAATAAGAGAAAACATTGGAGAGAATCACAACGGGGAAACAGAAACTGGTACAATTGTTTTTGTAAACAGTCAGCTGACTCCTACCAACAAACACTTGCTATGGCTCACCAAAAACAAAGCCAGAGAATGCAACTGGAGATTTGTTTGGGAGTCATCCGGTAAAATACTTGCAAGGAAAGTGGAAAACGGTGAAGCTATACATATTGGGTCTATTCATGATACTAGTAAAATATCAATATAACACTGAGTGCAATGACCGAAGAATTTCAAAATAATGTAAACAATATGATGATGCAAAACCAATATAGTGAAGCTGATGTCGATTTTAGGGTAATGCATGGATTTACGGACATCGACATCGACTTTTTTAATAAAAGTATTTTTTGTTGTGTATGTTTTAATATAAGATCGATGAGAAAAAATTGGAATATTTTTCTAGCTGAATTACAACGCGTTTTATGTTATATAGATGTAATTTGTTTAGTTGAAACGAACATAGAAGATCACGAAAATGATCTATATCAAATCAGCGGATATAGCGCTGAATTCTTGAACAGAAAAGAAAAAAGAGGAGGAGGAATAGCAGTTTTCATTAAAAATTATATACGCTATAAAAGAAGCTATGGAGAATCACCAATTTTTTATGAAAGCTTAAAAATAGAAATAGAATTTAAAGAAGGAAAAAAGGATATTCACACGCCTCTACTATGGTTAATGGTCATGAACAAGATCTTAGTGCGTCTAGACAACGATGGGGTCAAGGCGGTAGCGTACGCGGATGATGTAGTAATTTTGGTATCAGGAAAGTTTCCCTCTGTGATAAGCGAAGTCATGGAGAATGCTTTGAAGAAAGTTAGCTCCTGGGCGGCGAGCTGCGGCCTCGGGGTTAATCCAAGCAAAACTGAAATGATACTTTTTACCACAAAAACCAAAGTACAAACTTTTGATCTTCCCAAACTAAACGGTCAGACACTCTCACTATCTTCCAGTGCTAAGTATTTGGGCATTGTCCTTGACTCTAAACTTAGCTGGAAGAAGAATATTGAGCTACGGGTCAGGAAAGCATGCATAGCCTTCTACGCCTGCAACAAAACATTCGGAAAAAACTGGGGATTGGAGCCTAAGATGACATTATGGATGTATACAGCCGTTGTACGTCCAATTCTCACATACGGTTCTTTAGTGTGGTGGCCCGCCCTAAGCAAAAAGTACAATATCAACCGAATCAGAAGAGTCCAAAGAACGGCAAGCTTAGGCATCACAGGTGCAATTAGGTCATGCCCAACTGATGCTCTCTCTGTGCTTTTGCACCTTCTGCCACTCGATCTTCATACGAAAAGCACTGCACTATGCAGTGCAGTCAGACTCAAAGAATCCAAGTGCTGGACTGCTAAGACGTATGGTCACAGTAAAATCCTGGATACACTACCAAATGGCCTGGTTGTGTCTCCTACAGATTATATTATCCCCAATCTTAACTTCAAGAAACCCTTCGCCGCAACCTTCCCAAGTAGAGAAGAATGGAAGCGAGGGAGAGTGGTGACAGGCTTTGATACAACGGTATTCACCGATGGGTCAAAGATGGACTGCGGTGTGGGTGCGGGAGTTTTCTCGGAAAAGCTCGGCATATCTAAGTCCTACCGTCTTCCAAATTTCGCTAGCGTCTTCCAAGCGGAAGTACTGGCGATCCTCGAAGCCTGTCGCAACCTAATAAATGACCCAACACCCAAACATAATATCGCTATTATTACGGATAGCCAAGCCGCAATTAAAGCCATGATTTCGGCAACCACCTCTTCGAAATTAGTAGATCGCTGCCAGGAACAGCTCAGCCGCCTGTGCAACCAGGCTAGAGTCACGCTTCTCTGGGTTCCAGGACATAGCGCCATTGATGGTAACGAGAGAGCCGACGAACTTGCCAGGCGAGGATCAGCCCTTAACAGCTCACTAGCGGAAAACGTTCATATTCCCATAGGTGCTGTTAAGGGCAATATACTCTCACACTTCTTAAAATTAGCCGGTCTCAGGTGGACCAGTCTGACAAACTGTGTCATATCCAGAAAGTTATGGCCAAATTACAACAGGTCTAAAACAAACGAACTGCTACTAAGAACACGCGTAGACATCGCTAGAGTGGTGGCAGTCAGTACAGGACACTGGCCAATAGGAGACCATGCAGCCAAACTATCGATCCCTCACAACAGTTTCTGTCGTAGCTGCAAAAATGAAAATGAAAAAGAGTCTCTAATTCACTTTCTGTGCAAATGTCCGGCTCTGGCGAGAGCCAGGCAACGCACACTGGGCAAGCTATTCTTCGACGACCTCAAAGATATATCTGGGAAAAGTATTAGAGAGCTGATCCTCTTCCTAAATTCCACAGGATGGATATAAATATCACAACTCTACCTTCTAATAAACGGGTCACCTGAGGTTGTGGTATCAAAACGGCGCCCCGCGCGCTATTTGGGTTTCCCTCCATCGAAACCACCACTTCTACCTACCTACCTACACAATTTATAGACCACCGAAACTAAACATACCGCAATTCATTGAAGAATTCGACAGAAATATACAAAATAATAAGGAATTGATTATTCTAGGTGACCTTAACATTAACCTACAAGACTCAAGCAATTTACAAGTCCAAAATTATATGGAAGTAATGGCATCTAAGGGACTAACTAATATTATTCTACAGCCGACACGAACTGATCTAAGTGGAGGATCATCTACACTTATAGATCACATTCTGGTAACAATATCTAAGCACGATATAAAATCAGCTGTAATAGAAACTGATATAACAGATCATTACGCTACAATGTATTCTATAACGGGCTCTCAACATCGCATAACTAATGATGAAATGTCCTCTAAAATTAATCAGCACAAAGTTAACCAACTGATACAGGAAATTAATTGGCAAACAATATGTGGAGAAAGTAATGTAGAGAACTGTTACAACTTATTTGTTAAAAAAATGACTGACATTTATGCTCAAGCACGAACGACACACACATTGAGAAAACATCGTGAACAGAAACTATGGGTAACGCCTGAAGTCATTACAATGTATAAAATTAGAGACGGAATGTATAGGAGGTGGAAAAACAACACGAGAAATATCACATATCAACAAGAATATACACGATTTCGAAATACAGTGAATAAAAATATTCAAACTATAAAGTCACAGTTTTATAAAAGACAATTTCTCAGTGCTAAAAATGATCCGAAGAAGACATGGAAGCTCTTAAATGAAATACTGGGTAGGCAGAAAAGGTCGATTGATGAAATAATTATTCAAAATTTTCCTTCAAATGTGGACATTAAAACAATAGCTGATAGTTTTGCTGAACAGTATGCAAGTCAAGCCGCAAAAATTGTGCATAATTGCAGCCGCGTAACACTAAACAATGAAAAACAATATATTATACCAACGATTTATGTAGAAGAAGCCAGTGAAATCGAAGTCTTCAATATGCTTGTTGGTCTAAATATCAACAAGAGTCCGGGAGCTGACAATATAAGACCGAAAGATTTAAAAATAAATGCAATATCGCTAGCGCCAGTAATACGAACTATAATCAACCAAAGCATACATCAATGTTATGTTCCTAAATTGCTTAAAACTGCAATAATACGACCAATTTACAAAAGCGGAAATAAAAGTAAATACGAGAACTATAGACCTATTTCAATACTATCCGTAATTGATAAATGTATGGAAGAAATTGTTGTACGCCGGCTAACCAGCTTCATGGAAAAATATTCTATTTTACAAAGCAACCAGTATGGATTTCAGAAAGGGAAAAGTACTGGAAGACTACTGAGTGAACTTGCAAACACGGTGACCACGAGCCTGAACAAAAACCATCACGTCCTTATAACTTTTGTTGACTTTAGTAAGGCATTTGATACATTAAGTCACAACAAGCTCATAGAGGCTCTTAATAAAATTGGAGTGAGAGGATCCTTAGCGAAATGGATGAAGAGTTATCTTTCCGGAAGAACGTCAAAGGTAAAAATAAAAAATATCATCAGTGAAGAAAAAGAGAATTTGTATGGTGTACCACAGGGTTCTAAATTAGGACCCCTTTTGTTTATACTATTTACGAATGAACTTCTCAGAGTGTTTAAAAAAAGTACAGTCTTTGCTTATGCAGACGACATAGCAATCGTTGTCAAGCATGAATGCCGCATTAACGCCACGACCATAATGCAACAGGAGTTCGACAAGCTAGCTAGATGGTGCCATGATAACGGTTTGGTAATTAATGCTGACAAAACCAAACTTATGCATATCCGTACACCTTTCCAACGTGATGTAGGCACCATAAATATACTTCTACGAAATGATGGATGTTCAGCAGCAGGAAGAGGACAAGTTATTGAGGTTGTCAAAACAATAAAATACTTAGGCATCATAATTGACGACCGATTCATATGGCAAGACCACATCAATAAACTTAGGTCAAACATCAGAAGTGCTATGTTTGCAATAGTTTATTTAAAAAGATACACCTCTATCGAAGCACTGAAGCAGGTGTATTACTCGCTAGTGGAATCCCGACTAAGATATGGGGTTTTAGCATGGGGTAACGCATCAGAATCCCATTTAAATAAAATAAAAAATATTCAAAGGCGACTGGTAAGAACAATTAATGTCAACAACGATTATTTTAAGGTTTTAGATGTTAAAGGTATCTACAAGATGACTGCAAGCCTAGAATACTACGATGATCTTCGATTCCAACAACCACTACAACACAACTTCAACACACGAAGACGAGCACAAGGGCTTCTTGAAATACCACATACGTTTAATGTATACGGCAGAAGACAACTTAGCTGTATAATACCAACAATATTAAATGAAATTCCAGCTAATTTGAAAAGTATCCTTAATTTTAAAAAACGTAAAAAAGAGCTTAAATCATATTTTGTCAACTTGTATTATGTACCTAATTAATGTCTTTTTTAATGCAATTTTTCTTTCTCAAACTAGAACAAAAAAAAAAAAAAAAAAAAAAAAATGTAAACTAAATTGAAACTAATAATCGTAAACTTCTAAATTCTGTATAAAGTAAGATCAAAATTTATGTACTAACCACCTGCAGACAAGCAATAAGCTTCGCAGGTAACATATAATTATAATTATAACGTACTAATAAAGAATAAAGAATAAAAAAAAAAATTACCGCATTAAATACTTCATTGTGGTTATTGTACAACGCACGGAACCAATTGAAAACACCCCCTCAGTCATCGGACCTTAACCCCATAGAGCATCTTTGGGCCGATTTGGAGCGGGAAATAAGAAAAGTTAATATAAGAACAAAAAGTGAGCTGAAAGAAGCCTTAAAGGAGACATGGGATCGTATCACCGCAGAACGGACGCAAAAGCTTGTGTTTTCTATGCCGAATAGACTTAAGGAAGTTCTAAAGTATAGGGGATATCCAACGAGATACTAAAAGTATTAATATAGTCTGAAATTTTGATCAAAAACCTTTTTTACGAATACTTTTGCGGTGTTTAAAGTGATGATTTTTTGTTTTTTGTTATTGTAACTTTTGTTAAAAAGGCAGTTAATTTGTAATTTTTAGCATAAATGTAAAGAACAAACAGATGGTAAGAAAAAATAAACAATGAACTATGTATGACTGAATGAAATTCTTTTTTTATCAATTAAAAGGCAGATAGAACCAAATTACGAATACTTTTGCGGTGCACTGTAAGATAAAATAATAATATATTTGACCAAAAAATTAGCGTAGTATTTAAGATAATCACGAAAAATTTTATTTGGATACAAATCCTATTTATTTAATTAATAAAACATTTGACTTGCGGAAAAATTAAAGTATTTAAGATATAAACAATTGTAAAGTGTAGAAACAACACCCATTAAGCAATTCTTTGTGTCCCCTATTATAATTCCCACTATAAAATGGAACAAATAAAAGAAGTAATAACCCCATTCCCAGAAAATCAAATGAATCATTGAACTTACCCCGGAAGCAGCAACGGCTTTTTGTTACAAACACTGTAGAAGAATCGGAACAAATAAACAGAGACGAAGACACCTACCAAACATACGAAGAAGATTACGAGGAGCAGGGTATAGATGAGATAGACGAAGTAAATTTTATGACAGAAGCCTCTCTAGCGTACCATACTTAGAATATGTTACTAGAGATGGTAAAACTCTAAAATTCCTCATCGACACAGGTGCTAACAAAAACTTTGTGTCAAGCCAAATCGCAGCTAATTGCAAACCCATTAGTACACCATTCAAAATCCAATCTGCAGCAGGACAACTCGAGATCACCCACAAAATAAGTGGCCCATTTTTCAAAAGCCTAGGCAATGATAGTATAATTAATTTCTTTGTCCTTCCTGGGTTAAAGTCGTTCGACGGAATAATAGGAGACGACACATTAAGGAAATTGGAAGCCGTAATCGACCGAAAAAACAATATCTTATACATAAGTCCAAATATAAAAATAGAGTTAAAGGCAAAACATTCCAAACAAGTCAATACCGTCCAAACAGACACCGAAGCCGACTGTGAAATCCAACACATTCTAGTTAAATATAATAAACTTTTCGGTCCCATTTCGGATAGCGGAACAATCGATACAAGTGTCCGCGCAGAAATAAAAACCACAACATCCGAACCAATTTATACAAAATCATACCCCTATCCAGCTAACCTTAGGTCAGAAGTAGAGCAACTAATCGAGGAAATGCTTGCAAATGGTATTATAAGGCCATCAAAAAGCCCGTATAATTCTCCTCTTTGGATTGTTCCAAAGAAGGCCAATTCGGCAGGAGAAAAACAATATGGACTGGTCATAGACTTTAAACGTCTTACTGCAGTCACAATTCCAGACACATATCCCATTCCAGACATAACCAACTAATTGGCAAGTCTTGGGGAATGCAAATTTTTTACAACTCTCGATCTGACGTCTGGCTTTCACCAAATTAAAATGAAAACCAGCGACATACCAAAAACGGCCTTCTCCACGGCAAACGGAAAGTACGAATTTACTCGGCTCCCGTTCGGCCTCAAGAACGCCCCCGCCATCTTCCAAAGGATGATCAATGATGTCCTTAAACCACTGATAGGCAAAACCTGTTACGTCTACATTGACGACATCATAGTCCTAGGAAAAAACAAGGAAGATCATATAAAAAATCTGGACGAAGTACTTTCTTTATTAGAAAATGCCAACTTGAGAGTTATCTTAGAAAAATCGAAATTTTTTAGAACACAAGTCGATTTTTTAGGCTACAAAATAACATAAAACGGAATTCGCCCAGACCCCAGAAAAGTCAAAGCAATTAACCGAATTCCACCACCACAAAATCTTAAAGAATTGAAAAGTTTTTTGGGTTTAGCCTCATATTACAGGAAATTTATAAGGGATTTCGCAAAAATCGCCAAGCCCTTGACAAACCTAACCAGAGGAACAAATGCACAAATAAAAGCAAACCAATCAAAAAAAACTGAAATTAACCTTGACGGACAGGCACTAAAAGCATTTAACGATCTGAAGGAGATGCTTACGTCCTCAGATATTCTAATCTTTCCAAACTTCGACAAACCATTCCTACTAACCACAGACGCTTCTAACCTTGCGATCGGAGCCGTCCTTTCACAAGGCGATATTAATAAAGATAGACCCATAACATTCATATCTAGATCCCTGACAAAACCTGAGGAAAACTACTCCGTAATTGAAAAAGAGTTACTAGCAATAGTATGGTCCCTTGACAAACTAAGGACATACCTCTATGGCGCTAGAAGCATTAAGATCTTAACAGACCACCAGCCCCTTACCTTCGCCTTGAGTAACCGCAACAACAATGCAAAACTCAAGAGATGGAAAGCAAGGATCGAAGAATTCAACTATTCATTGGTATACAAACCCGGCAATACAAACGTTGTGGCAGATGCTCTTTCGAGACTGCCAACCGAACTAAACGTTCTAACTTCGTCTTCTGGAACACAACATAGTGCCGAAGAAGACAGCTCTGATCTAATACCACATTGCGAAGCACCAATCAACGTCTTTAAAAATCAGATAACATTCTCAGAAGGAAACGAAATGTTTTGCTATGAAAATCCACACCCAAAATTCCACAGAAATTATATTAGATTGCAATAATTTAATAAAGACAATTTGGTTCGAATACTAAAAGAAAAACTTAATCCCAATATACTAAACGGATTTGAAATTCCGGAAAAATACATTTCATTACTACAAGAAGTATATAAGACATTTTTCAATCAAGTAAAAATCCGAATCACACAGAGAATAGTTACTGATATTTCCAATGAAGAAAATAAGCTAAAGATAATTAAAGATGAGCATAAGCGAGCTCATAAAAACCATAAGGAAAACAAAGAACAAATCTTGGAAAGATACTACTTTCCACAAATGACAAAACTAATCAAAAAATACACAGATTCTTGCAACATATGTTGTTCTAACAAATATGATCGGCATCCTCAGAGACCCGAGCTCCAACTCACACCGATACCATCGTACCCAACGGAGATCCTACACATGGACATCATAAAAATCAAGCGAGAAAAATTTATAACCTGCATAGACAATACTCAAAATTCACAAAATTTTTTCATATTAAAAACAAGTCTTACATGTTCGAGACAAAATAATTAAATTATTACATTTTTTTACTGTCCCAAAAACATTAGTCATGGACAATGAAGGAAGCTTCATTAGCCCAATAATCCTTAACTATATAGAAGGATTAGGAATAACGATCTATCTTGCCACGCCACAAGAAAGCGAGGTTAACGGAACCGTGGAAAGAGTACATTCCACCATAATCGAAATAATTAGATGTCTCCAACGGGAGTACCCTGACTATTCAATAAAAGAAATTATCAACATCGCAGTAGACAGATACAATAATACTGTCCACTCTGTTACGAAAAGAAAGCCTGTTGACGTATTCTTTGGGAGATCTCAAAGGATCAACTACCAGAACCTTGTAGACTTTAAGGACATAGTCAACACAGATTTAAGGAACGAAATTTCTCGTAACCAAAGAAACAAGATTAATAGACATAATAACAAAAAATCAAAGCCTAGAGACTACAATCCTGGCGACACCGTATACAAAAGAGATAAGCAAATAAAAGGAAAAGAGAAGCCTATCTTCCAAAAAAAAAAAACTATAGGAATAGATAATAAAGTCACTATAGCTACTACTGACGGAAAAATAATCCACAAATCGCACCTTAAAAATATACCCACCATTTCAGATTAATGGCCTGCTGGACGGAAGCCGCGGTCAACACTTACGAATACAACAACCCGATAGTTGCGATCAAGCAAGGAGAAGGAAAAATCGCAAATGGAAACTACAAAATTATTCACACAATAAATCTGGCTGACTACACGAAAATCCTAACCAATATTAAGTCAAACATGCGTGAAGTAAGCAAAGCAAGCCCCGTAACACCCCAACTAGAACATCAAGTTTCAAAAATAGAGAACCTATTAGAACAACTCCAAGAAACAAAACCAACGAAACCAAAAAGATCGATCAACTGGATAGGATCCGCCTGGAAATGGCTGGCAGGAAATCCGGACTCTACAGATTGGGATAACATACTCGCAAAACACAATGACTTAGTAGACAATAACAATAGACAGTATCATATAAACCAATATTTAACTAAAACTACAAACGATCTAATAAACGGATACAATAAAATCACTGAGAAAATAAATGCTAATGACACTCTAAGGTATGGACAGATAATTTTAAACAAACTAGGAATTCTGAAGGACGAAATTGCACAAATAATAATGGCAGGACAACTTGCGAAGAAAGGTATTGTGCACACAGCCTTGCTGAATAAAGCGGAAATTGCTGAAATCATAACAAAAATAGAAACACTACCCTTTAAAAATGAGCTTGAAGCCATTGAGTATGCCGAACCTATGATGCTAGTAAAAGATTCGATGCTTCTATACGTAATATGCTTACCCCAAACAGAAGAGACTCTTTACAACAACATTTTAATCCGATCAACAGTGAAAAAAAAACAAAAGAATATATCTAAGCTTTTCTAATCTATTTCTATCACAATCAGAGAAATTTGGTATCAAAGAGAAGTGCCCCGTTATCCAAGGCACTACAATATGTAAAAGAAATCAGCTCCAGAAACTTTCCCCAAACCACTGTATTATTAACGTACTGAATGGCGAAGAGGCAACATGCGACTATCAGTTTCAAAGCAAACCCGTAGTAGAATTAGTGAATGAAGGAACTATATTTCTTACAAATTATCTCGGGAACCTTTCTTATGGTAATACAACTAAAAGCCTAAACGGCACATTTATCATCAATTTTTATAACGAGACAATTGAACTTGATAACGTTAAATATTCAAATTGAGAGAGCAAAACCCGCCAAATCCTACCCTCATTGTTGCAAAGTAACCTTACTGAAGGAGACATAAAATTAGATCTCCAATATCTTCACAAACTACACCTGGACAACGTAAAATGATTATCTCACTTTTCGTCAAATAATCTAATATCAGTAGGCTCCGATATTGCTGATAGGACTCTTACTCAATATAGCGTTATTTTTGTGGCAACAAAATAAGCGCCAAAATAGACTCCATGAAGAACCTCTTGCGATTCCACGTCTCGACACCATTAAACTTAATTTTTGATCCACGGGACGTAGATACTTAAGAAGGGGGGAGTTAACACGACACTTATGCCATATGCCCTCACACACATTTCCCTCATCCACATTTCCTTCCCCCCAAACTGTAACAGTAAGCAAATTAATGAAATGTAATTCCAAGAATAAAAATAATAATTGTAAGTCTGCTGACATTGTAAAACTAAATTAATCGACAATAAGAATTGTAATTCCAAGAATAAAAGTAATAATTGTAAATCTGCTGACATTGTGAAACTAGATTTATCAATAATAAGAATTGCAATTCCAAGAATAAAATAATAATTTTGCTGATATTATAAAACCAAATGTATAAAAGAGAATTTATCAATAATAAAGTTGTTCATTTGTGTATTCCCATCCAGACGATTGTTTTTTTTATTTTGACCAAACTCCACAGAAACATTGTCAGAAAAATACAAAAATGTTCCCCAAAATTTGAACTCAATCGGATCGGTAGTTTCGGAGTCTATAACATACATACAAACAATGTTTAATTTTTATAAATAGAGATACCTACTCTGAAAGCTTTGTCGGGTAATTCGTGTCGGTTAGTGCAAAAAAGTGGAACCATATTTGTGTACAGGCATGAGACATCTGTATATTTATTGTCTGTGGTAATAGTGTAATAGTTTTTTTTAACCAGCCATTGGTGACGCAAATTTGACTTTGATCAATAGTGACGCCGGTCTCACGCACCGGGGTTTTCTGCTGAAGATTTTCCGAAACGTGTTACTAATAGTTCATGTTTCTTTTTAAATACATATATGCTCTTTGACAATAAACCAAAGATATTTAATCAACACATGCTCTTTTATTTCAATAGTAATATTCACAAAATTGTTTAATTAGAGCATTCAAAATGGCAATGCTTTCAGTAATACATTTTTTAACATTAAGAAAAAAATAGAAAGTCACATATTCATAAAGGAAAATAACGTTTTTCAGTCTTTCGACATTAGGAACTCTTACAAAATAAACAAAAATTGGTATCTTTCCAAGCAAAAATACATCTCAAAAACTCAATTTCTTCAGGTAAACAGCTACTGCAATATGGCACTACGTGTTCAAGTCACAAATATTATTGACATTTATGGCAAGAGTACTTGGTTCCTCTATTTTTTTTCCATATATATGTATGTATATAACACAATAAAACAATAAAAAAAAAAAATAAACTAGGTAAAATACGCGAATAAAAAATTAATTCTTGATTATTTTACTTACATACATGGTGACACACGGTCTTACGCACCGGGTTAGTAAAAAAAAAAATACATAACGTGTGCTCACTAAGCAGTTTCGACGTGAATTAATGGTGGGGGACGTGCAATGCGGCAGCTACTCGAAATTGCAACAAAAAACAATAACGGAGAATAAAGTTATTCGAATTTTTTAACTCACCTGGTCTCACAGACCAGTAGGTCACCAGTTTAGTTAGTTAGTTTATATGACTTTTATTTTCATTTTTAATTCATAACATTCAATATAATTCTAAGTCTATTATGGTTTGGCCTATGGCCGTCTACCAGATTAACAATAGTTACATTTCTATTTTTGTTTTTAACAGAGAACAAAGAAAAAGGCAATATGTATATACATTAAACATTAAAAATCTTCTTCAACTATACATTTTCTATAACGAAGAGCATTTGCACAGTAGTTGAAAAGTAAATCCCAGCCTCGGACTCCATTTAAGATTTCAATTGCTTCACCTAATTTCAGGGTATACGAATTTAAGAATCTCAATCGAATTTCTTTTAAAACTGGGCATATTGCAAGGAAGTGAAATATATCCTCTCGTATCTTCATATTGCAAAGATTGCACAAGACAGGTAGCTCTGGACGGTGTGGAATGAAATTCAAATTTAATAGCTCTCCTCTGATTTTAAAAATTACGCTGATCTTTTCTATTGAGTTACAGTTTAAAAAGTAAGTTCTTTCTGCTAGATCGTATTTCAACTTGCTGTAATATGTCCTATACTGAGAAGACTGTGCTTCCGTTACAAATCGATCATACATAGTTCAACCTACTTTTTGCAATAAGACGTTGAGTTGTGCTTTTAGATGTTCAGGTTGCTCATCGGGTGTTATCGTTATGGTTTCTCCATAATCTGATGCAAGTCGTTCCCATTCTTGAATGAAGCTTGCTCTTCTTCTTATTACACTCTTGAGTACAACTTTTGGCAGTCTGTCATTACTCATTGCCATAACTTTTACTATGTAGTCGAAATGTAGTCTCAGTGTTTCCAAGAACATAGGCGATGTACCAGTCTCTAGATGCAGCATATAATTAGGCGTAGCACTTGGTAAACGAAATATTCGCTTTAAGAAATACCTAAGAAACTTTTCTATTTTAACAAAGGAACAGTATCCCCACACCTGCGCTCCATATAAAAGAACTGAAGCTGAAGTTGTGTGAAAGAGTTTCTGCTTCGAGCTAAAGCTTAAATACTTGTTGTTGATGCAGCGACCCCATACCGATGAGATTGCTCGTTTAGCTTCAGATAGTTTGGTTTCTAGATGTTTCTTCATATTCAAGTTCGAAGACACCAAAATTCCTAAGTATTTGTATTCGCGAACAACTTCCACTATTTCTTCTTGATACGTCCATCTTTCACTTTGAGAATATCTGCCACCGCCGCCTCTGAACACCATTACCTTCGATTTATTCAAGTTCATGCTAAGGTTCCAGTATTTGCAGTAAACGCTGAGCCTATTCATCATTATCTGCAACCCATCTACAGTGTCGGAAAGAAAAACGATGTCGTCTGCATACTTAAGAGCCGGAATTTGTATGTTGCCAAACTCGATTCCACCTTTTACAGTATCTGATATGTCGTTGATGAAAAGGATAAACAGTAACGCACTCAAGATACATCCTTGCTTCACTCCCATCGTTGTTGTGAATTCTCCAGAAATGGACTCCCCATCCCATACATACGCCACATTATTTGCATACATTGCTCTTAAAATGTTGATTATTTTCGTTGAGAAACCTATATTATATAGTTTGTAGATCAGAGCATCGCGCGCTATGGTGTCGAAAGCCGCTCGAAAGTCAACGAAAAAGGCATATAGTTTTTTATGTTTCTGTTTATATATCTCCGCAATATTAAGTAATGCAAATATTTGATCGACTGTCGAGTAATTCTTTCTAAATCCTGCCTGAAACTCCTGCAAAACTTTTTCATTTTCAACCCAGCAGGTAAGTCTGTTGTATATAAAGGCGGCAAACAGCTTGGCAGAGGTGTTCAGGAAAGATATTCCTCTGTAGTTTGTAGGATCGTTATAGTCACCTTTTTTGTGCAGTGGATAGATAATTGCCTTTTTAAAACTTTCTGGAATATTTGCTGATTCAAAGATTCTATTGAATTCCCCTGTAAGCGCAGACATGAATTCATATGTGCAGTTTTTATAGAACTCGTATGGAATTCTGTCGTCTCCGGGAGCCTTTCTCGTTTTTGCTTTATTAATGACTTCTTTGATTTCTTCTAATGAAAACGGGCTATCTAGGAAGTCATCGGTAATTAGTGGAGCTGCATATTGGAGTGGTGGTGATATCTGTGGGGAATTAAGCAGATTGTTAAAGTGGTCCATTAGCTGCGTTGCTTTAAGCGACGAGGCGATGCTATTCGTTTGTCCATTTATATATTTTACAGCTTTCCAAAATTCCGCTGAAGATGTGGAGTTGTTTATAATAGCAATACGTTGCTGTTCAAATGCTGTCTTTTTTTCATAGCAAATGCGCTTGTAGTTCTTATTTGTTTCGCCATAAAGTGTCTTAAAGATGCTGGTATTATATTCCCTAAAAATTTTTAGAAGTTTGAAAGAGTTATTTCTAGCTCCCAGACACTCATAATCAAACCACTTTTGTTTTGGGATTTTATTTTTTCTTGTGGGCAAGTTCGGATCTGCTTTTTTAATCATACTCGTAAGGGCATCGACATCCGGTAAAATATCCACTGTGTGCAATTGCTCAAGTTCAGCATTTAAATTACTGCGATACATATTTCGCGTTCGGTCATTCCACACTAGTTTTGGTAAGAGTCCTAATTGCCTTATACTCCTCTCATTCGTAGGCCTAGATACCAAACAATTAACTTCGAGTGGCATATGGTTCGAGAAAGTCCCAATGCCTATCCGAAAATCACAAAGGAGGAAGTTCCAATTTCCAGAGATGCAACAGTAGTCAATTACTGAGCATGCCTTTCCACGGATAAATGTGTACTCTCCGCAATAATCGCCTTCGTAACTTCCATTTAGAATACTGCAGTCGTATGCATCCGCAAGATCAAGTAATTTTCTACCCTTATGGTCACAAATTGCGTCTTTGGAAGTGCGGTTTATGCGCATTGTGGGTATTTTGTAACCGCTCACAAAATTATTTTGAGAAAGTCCTAGCCGACCATTAAAGTCACCAATGAGCATCAAATTTGTTTCCCTTAAGTTCTGTAGTACTTCCTTAAGATTTTCATAATCGCGTTGCCAGTGACTAACATTCAAATAAATGGGAATTATGAATAACACGCTGTTATTCGTTCTAACATCGAGGACATACGATTCTTCCACTCTTTTAAAATTAACCTCTGCGTAATTAAGACCCTTTCGATAACCATACAATTCTCCACCACTTCCTCTCCCAAATGTTGACGATTTAATTGCAGGTATCCACTTCAATTCGTAATTTAAAAATATTTTTTCAAATCTCTTCTCTTCATTTTCTAATACATGGGTTTCGAACAATACAAAGATGTCGAATTTTTTGACATAATTAAAAAAGTTTGTAAATAATAATTTATTCTTTAATCCAGCTACGTTATAACTTAAAATACTTAATTTAATATTATTTCTATTCTGGTAGACTTTTGTGTATCAAGCTTTATGTGAAGACGTACTTGCGTGTCCACCCAAACGGTTCTCAGCAATCACATTTTTTTTGATAGCGCTGGCAGCATTGACATTTTGTGACATATTTGACGTTTCACGAGCATTGTTTACAAGTTCATTCATAAATTGTTTCGGTTGTAAAATGTCTCCAACTAAATTCTTTAAAACTTCAAATCCGCATTTTTCGCCGCATTTCAACCCTTTCGCGAAATCCCAAGTGAATAGTTTATCCGCGACGCATAATTTATCGTCTCTTAAGACAGTTTTGACCTCAGGCTTCTTTCTGCGTAAGACTTGCATAATTGGTACTAGTTTTGCGCTTTTTTCCCGCACATTTAGTGGTAGATCTTTGTGAATGCTTATTTTGGTTCCTTTTAGTCTGTTGGCTCTACGTAATACACTCCAGGCATAATCTCGGGACGACATCTTTACAATGATCGTAGAACTGTGTGGAGCTTTAGTTCGAAGGCTGTACGCAGACTCCACAATGTTGGATGTTTCATTCTTGTCCAGCAATCCGGCGCAGATGGATTTTGCTTTTTCCTGCATGTCGGTGTTCGGTTCAGCAGGTAAGTGCACCACGACGTTGGACTCAGTATTTTTCTGTATAAGCTTATCTAGCTGCATTTCTAGAAACTCATTTCGCTTCTCTAGTTGTACTACTCTTTCCGATATTTCATCTTGGCGGATCTTTAGGCCGGATAATTCTGCACATAGAAGCTGAAAGTCGGATTTTAATGGAAGTTCCTGAACTAGTTCTTTGTTTTTTTCATCGAGCAATTTTTTTAGGGTTTCAATGCTGATGCCAGTTAATTTATCCATTTCCGCGTTAATCTTATTACGACTGAAACTTGGGCGACGTTTTTCGTTCCTATGATGTTCTGGTGAAGTTTCCGATACGGCTCTTTTGCTCATTTAGTGAGGTTAGCTTTGTGATGGATTTTAGTTTTACCAGGTATGGACTTAAATGCTACAACTTACTCTGAGTTACCACTTTATTTGAAGAGGCAGCCTCTTAGATTACACTTTTTTCAGTTGTTTACCAAATATTTTCACGTTTTGTGTTCTCTTTTGTATAAGTTTTGCAGGAGATCTTTTTGCACAATTTTTCCTCTACAGATGACAGATGTCAAAGTAGGTCACCATTGGCGGGTTAAAAAGAAAAACTAAATAATCGAAAAACGAAACAATTAAAGACGAAATGAACTTAAAACGAACGGTTATATAGCAAGCGTGTAATACAAGCAGCCCTAAATAGAAAACGAAATGAAATTTGTCGAGACAAAGAAATACCAAATAAATAAAAAACTAAATGATAAAATGCGAAACAACAAAATGCGAAATGACTTAGACGAAACAACAAAAATATGAGATAAAAAAAATCCGGTCAAGTGCAAGTTATACTCGCGCAATAAGTGTTCCGTACTATGTATCAGTTATTTTAACTACATACATATGTACATATGTATGTCATAGATTTATGTTGATAGATCTATATGAACCCTTTCTTTACGATACGATTTCTACTAAAGATACAAAGATACTTTGTTCGATACTCACATATATGTACATACGTAAAAACATATATATATGTATATATATATAGGTACATATATGTACATATGCACTTGTATATCTGCAGACACAAGTAAGTACATATGTACCTACATACATAGTTTTATGGTGCACAGCACATTTCAATACAAACATATTGAGCACAATTTGCGAAAAATAAATTCAAATTTGTACCTACATAAATGTATACCAACACAAAAGTTGAACAAATTACCTGCATATGCATGTATGTATGTACATATGTCTCGGATGTCCTTTCTCATCTGCTCAGAAGAATAGTTATACACACACACAAAGTAAAAGAAAAAAACACAAACAAAGCATGTAAAGGGTGATTTTTTAAGAGGTTGAGAACTTTTTTTAAAAAAAAAACAAAAAAAATTCGAAAAAATGAATAAAATATTTATTTGAATCGATAGTTTGAACCTTGCAATTTAATGTTTAAAGATAATTTCATGCAAATGTTGACCGCGGCTGCGTCTCAGGTAGCCCATCCGCTGAGTCCAATTTTGGCATACTCTTTCACACATATCGGCCGGTATCTCACGAATGAATGCATGGATGTTGGCTTCCAGTGCGTCAATCGAAGCGGGCTTGTCCCTATAGACATTAGCCTTGACATACCCCCACAAAAAATAATCTAATGGTGTCAAATCGCACGATCTAGGCGGCCAATTGACCGGCCCGAAACGTGAAATTAACTGTTCACCAAACTCGCCTCGCAATTGCGCCATTGTTTCGCGTGCTGTGTGGCATGTGGCACCGTCTTGTTGAAACCACATATCATGCAAGTCAAGAACTTCCATTTCGGGCAAAAAAAAGTTTGTTATCATCGCTCGGTAGCGTTCACCATTGACAGTAACGCTGCCGAATCGACATTTCGCGGTCTTCTGTCACACTAGCTGATACGGCCGCAATATTTTCTTCACTACGCACAGTACGTAAACGTGTTGGTGGTTTAATGTCCAACAAAGTAAATTTGGTGCGAAATTTGGTCACAATCTTCCGAATAGACTGCTCAGAAGGTCGAGAATGCCGATCATAAAATGGAAGCAGCGCGCGATGAACATTTCGAACCGAGCACGAATTTTGATAGTAAAATTCAATAATTTGCAAGCGTTGTTCATTTGTAAGACGATCCATGGTTAAATTGCAAACCAAACTGAAGCTGTTTGACAGTGACACAAGGTACTAAACACACGTCAGCTGTCAAAACCAGTGTTGCCAAAACCAAACCAGCTAAAAAATCACCCTTTATATACATACATACATATATATCTACATATGTACATATGCATATGTATTTATTTACAAGAAATGTACGCTTGTGCATCAGATTTAATTTTTCCTCTCGTTATTCGTTCAATTGCATTAACTGCGTAGAATTTTGCGATTTGTCTCCCTCTCTGTGTCTGTATATACACAAATTCAATTTTTCCCAGTATAGTAAAAGAAGAGACACCTACATTATAATAGGAAACCATCAAGCTTCCTTTATGTGTTATATTATGTATCATTGGTTTAAATCTTAGGTCAATAGTTATCCGGTAGAAACATGCCACGAAAATTCGGTGCGGGTATAACACTTTTGCCATCAATTATTCAATTTTTACTCTCGTATCTACTTTTAGGCGTTGTGATATTTTTCTGGATATGTAAACAGTAGGGTAGTTGAAATTAAAAAATTAATTTAAAAAAAACGGTTAAAGTAGGGCAGTCGTAATAATTATAGTTCCATCTACACTTTATTCTCAATGTTTGTGATTTTATTCAGATTTTTCTGAGCGATATTTTCGGAGAAAAAGCTAGGGACAGCGAGTTGTAACGTTTTGTGAAAAATTGTTAAGAAACTACCCCCCCAAAGTCGAAATTCAGCTTTTTAAGTTCTGGTCTGTGTTTAGGCCACTAATTGCTACAACTGTTCCAAATTTCAATAGTCTAGGTTAAGTAGTCTCTGAGAAAAAGGCCTGTGACAGACAGACAGACAGACAGACAGACAAACAGACACCGAACTGATTCCATTAGTGTTCCGTTTTGGTACGGACGGAACACTAAAAAGACCAAACGAACCATACCCTAAGGCTGTGGTCACGTCTCACGCTTGTAAGCGTTTAAGCGTTTTGAGCTTGTTCGCGCGTGTACGCTTGTACGCTTTTAGTGGTCACGTCTCACGCTTGTAAGCGTTTAAGCGTTTTGAGCTTGTTCGCGCGAGTAACATATGATATAGCCACTAAGCAACAACCAACATATGCAACATCAGCAGTCTACGCAAAAACCAACAGTCAACCAACATATGCAACATCAGCAAAGAACATCGAAGCCATTGAACTGGATCGACCCAATGACCAGACTGCAACATCAGCAATCAACGATTATAAATACAACACAGCGACGAACAAGCGGGGCTTAGTTATACGTTTATGATCAAAGAGTAATTGCAGCGACGCTAAGGACGGCGGATTACTTTAGATCGAAGTATTTGTATACATCAATTTAATATAATAAAGTATTAACGGCCCGTGGCCGACCAAAAGTATTTAAAGTTTTTTTTATTTTCGGTCACCACGACATACATAAGTGGCGCAGTCGGTAGTCCTCTATTCCGACGAAATTGAGGATAGTGATACAAAAGCACAAAATTAGTTAAAGTGTGATTATAATAAAGTGACTATTAAGAAGCTAATATTCATACAAAAGCACAAAATTAGTTAAAGTGTGATTATAATAAAGTGACTTAAAAGAAGCTAATATTCATACAAAAGCACAAAATTAGTTAAAGTGTGATTATAATAAAGTGACTTAAAAGAAGCTAATATTCATACAAAAACACAAAAATTAGTTAACATTGAAAAGTAGTACCGTAGCACTGTGAAGCAAAATTTAACGCGGTGTGTAGAAACAAACCAATAAGTGTTAACCATGGCACAACCTACAATCGAGCAGTGTTTAATGACACTGACGGAAATCCTAAACAGACAAAACGGAGCTCAAAACTTGAGGACGATTGTTGAAAAACAAATCAAATATGTACAAGCATTTACGGGAGAACAAGGCACATTGCCCTCCTTCATCGCAACAGTGGAACAAATCCTGGGGGAATACGAAGAAGAATACACCCAACAAGTATTCAACATAATCTACAATGAAAAGATAGCGGGACCAGCGAAAAATTACCTGGCGGCAGAGACTCCAACAACGTGGGAAGAGTGTAAACAAAAATTGAAGATACACTTTAGACCAACGAAGGACCAAGGATCAATTCTAAGAAGTATAAACAACATCAAGGTATTTACTATAAGTCAACTCTTAGATAAGATACAATATATTGTTAATAATATTATGGAATGTGCGACATTCAACGAAAATGGTATGGAGATAGCAAATTGTCTTAATAGTGCACTAGTATTAAGAATTAAAGAAGTTACGGCAGGAGCGTTAGCAGCAGAAATTTATAATGAATACAGTTTATCAAAAATTAGGGCTATTTTATTTAAATACGTAAGTCAAGATGAATACAATTTACGGTTAGAAAAAACACATATAAATCCACACAGAAACCAACACACACACACACACCTTCCAACTTATCAGAATAATAGAAACTATTACACTAACCAAAATCAAAATAATAGAAACAATTACACTAACCAAAACCAATTTAATAGAAGCAACGATACAAGACAAATTAGAAACAACAATTTATCAGGACAGACTAGGAATTATCAGCAACCCCAAAACAGACCCCACAATAATATGAATAACATTCAAAACTCAGGCCAACACAGATCGAGGCAATACAGAGCAGAACCTATGGAGGTAGATGCTTTAAGCAAAAGGGAAGAAATTAACCAAATAGAAAATTCCGAGTTTTTTATCAATTAGCCTCGGACAAAAGAAAAATATTCATACAGTTAACTTTTGAAAATTCAGATTTTATAGCGATGATCGATACAGGATCTACTATAAGTCTCTTAAATTCGAATAGAGTTCCATCAAACCTTTATGAACACATGAAAGACACCCCAATTTAAATAAACACTATTCAAGATACGGTGAGGAGTAACACGTCACAAGTCAAAACAAAATGTCCAAACCAGTTTGATCAATCATATAACGCAAGAATGAAATGGACAAAAATAGCATTAGACAAGCCATACGATTTCCTAATCGGAATGGATTGGATAGGGAAAAATACAAAAGCCATAGATATTAAAAATGAAGAAATTATTTTACTGAATGGTAAGCATCTTCCGTTCATAACCATACCACTCGAAGAAGTAAATGTGTTAGAATTAAGTGGAGTTTGCAATATTCAAACGAATCATCTTAACAAACTAGAACAGGAATCTATAGAAAAGCTTTTGAGCAGATATAAAAAATTGATTTTCAAAGAAGGAGATCAATTGACTAATACTAATACAATAGTTCACACAATAAAAACCACAACAGACCAACAGATAAACTCTAAATTATATAGATATCCGCCAAAACACGAAGTTGAAGTACGTAGACAAATGGAAGAAATGGAGAAACAAGGGATCATTCGAAAAAGTAACAGCCGTTATAGTTCACCAATAATAGTTATTCCGAAAAAATCGGATAGTTCAGGAAAACAAAAATACAGAATAGTTGTAGATTATAGAAGATTAAACCAAGTAACCATAGATGATAAATACCCACTCCCCAATATAGATGGTATATTGGATAAGTTAGGAAAGTCGCAATACTTTAGCACATTAGATCTGGCCAAAGGGTACCATCAGATCTTAGTAGCCGAAGAAGATATCGAAAAAACTGCTTTCGTAACTCCAGCAGGTTTATATGAATACGTGAGGATGCCGTTCGGTCTTAAGAACGCACCCTCAACGTTTCAAAGATTAATGAATGACATTTTGCGTGAATTTATCAATAAAATATGCGTCGTATATTTGGACGACATATTAATATTTTCCACAACATTAGAAGAACATATTCAATCACTAGAAAAAATATTTAGGAAATTACAAGATCATAACCTTAAGATACAGGCAGACAAATGTAGTTTTATGAAACGAGACACGGAGTTCCTAGGACATATTTTGACTAAAGAGGGAATTAAACCAAATCCCAATAAAATCAAAGAGATTGAAAATTTAACCATGCCAAAAACAGAAAAGCAACTAAAAGGGTTCTTGGGAATGACAGGATACTACCGAAAATTCATCAGGGACTATGCCAAAATTGCGTATCCGATGATAAGATATTTAAAGAAAGATGAAAAAATTAATATTAGAGATCCACAATATATATCAGCCTTTGAAAACCTTAAAACTCTAATAAGCTCACACCCGATACTGAAATATCCTGAATACGACAAACCATTTGTAGTTACAACTGATGCAAGCAATTATGCCATTGGTGCAGTCCTCTCCCAAAATGGACACCCGATTTGCTTTGTATCTAGAACATTAAACAAGCACGAACAAAAATATAGTGTAACGGACAAAGAATTTCTTGCCATTGTTTATACAGTTAATTATTTTCGACCATACTTGTATGGAAATCATTTTAAAATTATAACCGACCATATTCCTATTAAATATCTAAATAGCAAATACAAAGGAAAGGAATTCTCACAACGAAATCAAAGATGGATTCTTAAACTTCAAGAATACAACTTTGAAATAGAGTACTTAAAAGGAAAAGAAAATAAAGTCGCCGATTTCCTTAGTAGAATAGAACATTCACCTAAGATTAACGAAGATAATGACTCAGAATCTAATATGGAGTTAACAGATACAATTCACTCCGTCGAAGAACAACATCTAGATCATATAGGTATAAAGGAAGAAATCGTTAACAAATATAGGACTCAACTAATCTTAACGTATAGTATAGTAACAAACGAAATAGAAGTCCTGCACGGACGTAGAATTATTTATCTTAATCCTCTTGAAGGAATAGAAAAAATCAAAGACGTATTAATTAGGTTTATGAAGAAAGGATCAATAGGCATATACTCCGAAGTCGAAGATCACGACTATAATAAAGTCCAACAGGTTATAATACAACTATTTTCTATGAGCGAACATATTAAATTCATTAAATGTACTAACAGGGTAGCCGAAATCAAAACCGAGGAGGAAGCTCATAAACAAATTTCTCTATATCACACAAAAGAGTCGATGCATAGCGGAATAAACGAAACGTACTATACACTGAAAAACAAAATTTGTTTTCCTAAACTTCAAGAGCAAATACAATTAGTAATCAATAATTGCAAAAAGTGTCAAGAAATCAAATACGATAGAAAACCCATCAAACCAAAATATCATTTAACAGAGACCCCAGAACATAAAAATCAAATCATACATTTAGATATATTTCATATTGAAAAAAAAGCATTCGTAACAATAATAGACAAACTGACAAAATTTGCAGTAGGATATATAATAACCGATAGAAATTGGAGAAGCAAAAAGGCAATTTTAATAGAACACTTCTCAAAATTTGGGAAACCGAAGAAAATAGTAACAGACAATGAGTTCAAATCCGAACATATTTTCGATTTTCTTAATAGAAATGATGTCGAAATACATTTGACAAAACCCAATAGCCATACAGGAAATTCAGACGTTGAAAGATTACATTCAACAATTCTAGAAAAAATTACAGGCATTGAAGAAAAAGATTTATCAGTAGAAATGAAATTGCAAATAGTTTTATATAATTATAACAACAGATATCACTCCACAATAAAAACTACACCTAGGAAAGCTAAAGAAGAAGTTGATGAAGCAGTACTTAGTGAAAGAGTCCGACAAACTAAACTTAAGAAAATTAACAAACTTAATGATAAACGAGAAACTTACACAGAGGAAAGACAAGTAGGACCAATAAAGAATTACAAACATGTTAGACACAAGGAAGAAACCAGATATAAAATCAAAAACCTTGACAACGTACATGTAACCAATATTAAAAGACCTTACAAATTTTCAGGCAACACTTCTCTTCATAACACTATTAACACCGACAATACACGGAACACTCCAAACAACAGTAATCAATGAACAAACAGGGTTCTTAAAAATAAAAATTAAAGATTTAGAAATTACTAACCAAACAAACACTATTTTACACATAATAAACCCAGAAGAAATACTTAATACAGTCTCAATCATACGAACTAATATAAAACATTTGAACATTGAAAATAAAAATTTGATAATTAAGGAAATAGAAACACTAGTAGCAAAAATTAAATCAATTACACCTAAAGAACAAAGAAGATCAAGAAGGGGATTAGTAAATATGGTAGGAAACGTAGAAAGATGGCTCTTCGGAACCATGGATAATAAAGATAGAGACGATATCTGGAATTATTTAAAGATAGCAGGAGAAAATAGTCACAATGCAATAGAAACAATAAATCACCAAATTAAAATTAATAAACATTTCAATGAGTCAATAGAAACACTAAAAACAATAATTGTAGCTGATAGAAAAACTATACTAAATACATATAATCAAATAGAAAATTCCATTTCAAAAATTGTACAACAACAATTATTTTTAGACCAAATTACCAAGTTAAGATTCATAGAAAGTAAAATAAATGAAATTCAAGATAATATTGTATCAGCAAAACACAACATTATGCACCCCAGTATATTAACATTAGAAGAATTAAATGATTATGAAATTGATTTGCATAAACTTAAATTAATTAAAATGGGTATTCTGGAATACAAAAATAAATTCATTATAATTGCCATTAAAGTTCCAAGAAATTATGTCTCAGTAGAACAAAAATTAATCATACCAGTACCTAATAATGAACATTTTGAAATAGATTATGAAAATGAATATATTATAGAAATAAATAATAATACATATGTATACCAAAATGATGTAACGCTACAGGAATTAAAACCAAGCAAACATTGTGTTATAAATAAGAATTGTAAATTAAGATATAACAATGAAACTCAAATCCAAATAATAGATGATGAAACTATAATTATTAAAAATGCATATAAGGAAGAATTAAAACACAATTGTGACAACAGAAAAATTGTATTAAATAATAATTATCTCATTAATTTTTTTAATTGTCAAATACACTTGTTAAAAGAAGTTTTTTATAATAATCAAAAAATTGTTCAAGAAAAATATTTTTACCCCGAAAACAATCTTAAAACTTCATTTGAAAAAGCTATCACTTTTGATGACATTATTTTTAATAATTTTGAAAATGTTAAAGAAATAAAAGAATTGAAAGTTCATAAAAATATATCATATGTTATAAACTTAAGCATGATTATAATGATTATTTGTTCAACAATAGGCTTAACCTACTTTTGCAATAAAATATACAACAAACAATTAAATTATAAAATTCAGGAGAATTTTGACTCAAACCGAGGAGGAGTAACATATGATATAGCCACTAAGCAACAACCAACATATGCAACATCAGCAGTCTACGCAAAAACCAACAGTCAACCAACATATGCAACATCAGCAAAGAACATCGAAGCCATTGAACTGGATCGACCCAATGACCAGACTGCAACATCAGCAATCAACGATTATAAATACAACACAGCGACGAACAAGCGGGGCTTAGTTATACGTTTATGATCAAAGAGTAATTGCAGCGACGCTAAGGACGGCGGATTACTTTAGATCGAAGTATTTGTATACATCAATTTAATATAATAAAGTATTAACGGCCCGTGGCCGACCAAAAGTATTTAAAGTTTTTTTTATTTTCGGTCACCACGACATACATAAGTCGCGTGTACGCTTGTACGCTTTTTTTTTTTTTTTTTTTTTTAAACGTTTATTTTATTCCACTTAAACTCTAACAGATTTTGTTTGTTTAAATAAACTTAAAATAACAATAATTATACTAAGCTTTTTTGTAAATGACCTTATTGGTTCTCATTACTTACTTTATTTATTTTAAGCTAACTTACGTCAACGGTGTATTTTTTTGTGTATATTTTTTTTTGTTTTCAACAATATCCTCGGTTTTTGTGTTAAGGGAAAATGTGGCTAAACCTTGTACAATGGGTGTCTCTTTTTTCTGTTTCTTAAAATTACTACACTAAAAATAAAAACTAAAACTAACTTAATATAAGCTAAGCCTAAAATTACTACCATAAAAATAAAACTAGAACTAAAATTCAAACTAAACCTAAGAGAATGGTAGGCCCCGACACATGGTCTTTATTCCGCCAACTCATAGGCCAAGTGACTGAGAGAGTTCAATCACTCAACCAAGTTGTTGGCAGATTAAAAACCACATGCCGGGGCCCATTCTATGCTAACCTAAATGTTTGCAGCAGCCCAGTCGAGCCACCAAAATTTATCTCTATTTAGTCTACTTTTATTTTCTATGTCTTTTTCTAGTATGCTAATGCAGTATCTCAGATTAGCATTTCCATCCGCTGATTGTACAGGTACATATATGCAGAATTCTCTTGTCTGTTGCCCTTCTAGCAACATGATATATAATAGGTACGTTCGTCGAATCTGATAAATAGCCATGTCCATCCAGATACAAAAATGCCTCAGGTGCCTTTCTAATGAATTTCCGAAATACCTAGGATTAGGATAAAATATTCCCGAAATAAGTTCGTTTTCTGTAACATTTGCCAATCGCGCAAAATGATTCCTCACAAGATCTAGAATAAAGTTATCAATTCTAGATACTCCGGAAGCATCCAGTAGTCTCTTGTTAGAAACGTAATGCCGAAAGTCGGAATGAGCGCTTCTGTACATCTGCATACAGGCCCGAAGACATTTTCTCTCAAACATACGAACTTTTTCCATATGTGAAGGGCTTATGTTCCACCATATTGGACACGCATAAGTCAAGATTGGACGGACGAATGCTTGGTAATATATAATTTTTACGTCAGAATTTAGATGGTTAGAGTAGAAAAGGCGTTTAAGAGACATAAATGCCGCCCTTGCCTTCTTTAACTGTGTATTTATGTGGTCATTATAGTAAAGAAATTTATCTAGATGGACGCCTAGATATTTCACAATAGTTTTTGCCTCGATTTGATGTCCGTTAAAATCTGTTACCTGCAAATTCTTCCAGTTACATCGCAAATCTGAATTACCGTGTCTTAGTGGGGTGCGGAACAATATGGTTTCACATTTGGAATGGTTTATTTTTAGTTTCCATTCTTGGCAAAAAGTTTGCAGTCTGTCGAATTGGACTTGGAGCTGCCTCTGTATCCCTTCGATCTTTGGACCGTGAGCATACAAGATGACATCATCAGCAAATGCTAACGAATCGTTCATAGCCCCTAGCATTTCGGAAATATAAATATTGAATAATGTTGGTGCTGAGACCGTGCCCTGTGGTAATCCGTTAGTGATATTAAAAACTTTAGTTGTTGTGTATTCTCTATCAGTTACAACGAATTTCTTCTCATATACCATTGATAATCACCATTGGTAATCACCTTTATAAGGTGACGCGGAAATTCATATCGTATTAGCTTATAAATTAACCCGTCGATCCAAACCGTGTCGAAGGCTTTTTCGATATCCATCAGGCAGGCGCCGGTACATCTTTTGGCGTTCAGGTTCCAATTTACATCTGATATCAGTTTTGTGATAGCATGCACTGCCGAGTGGTGTCTTTTGAACCCAAATTGGTTCCGCGGTATAATCTCCTTTTGTTCGCATGTGAATAAAATTGATTTAGTTATAACTACTTCGAATACCTTCCCGATGTTAGGCAGGAGACTGATTGGCCTATAATTTGAGGGATCAGAAGGATCCTTTTTTTTTTATTATTGGAAATACCTTCGATGTTTTCCAACAACTCGGGAAGTAGCAGTTGTTTAGCAAATTATTAAATATGATACAATACGGCCGTATGATTTCGATTGGGATATGTTTAAGTACGATATTAGGAATGTTATCTAAACCGCTAGATTTTTTATTATTCAGTTTCCTGAATATGTCAGTGAGTTGTTGTAATGTCGTAAAGTAATTGTTCGTCTGTTCGGTTCAGTTCGTCAGCTTTTAAACTATTAGAAAACCTCAGTAGAGCTGTATCTTCGCTACTGCGGAAATGCAGCAATTCATCACTAACTTCGTCAGTTCTGTGGCTTGGGAGATCTCTATCGTGAATTGCCTCGAATTGAGCACCAATAAGATTTAGCTTATTTACTCCATCATCAACAACAAAATGGTTATCGATGATGGGGCAGTGGTGGCTATTAATCCCTGCCTGTAAGAGGATTAATTGTGAAGTCAGTGGAATTCTCAGTTTCGGAATTTTAACAACGGAACGAGGCCTAAAGCTCTGATTGATTTTAGGAAACATTGTCCTGGAATCAGACTTCAGTATATTGTTGGCACGTTGCCTCCAGTATTCGTTGATATTATTTTGAAACTGCTGACTTAGCAATGTCCTCACGTTTCTCAGGAGAGATTTTAATCTCTGTAGCTCCACATTGGACGATCCATCTTGGAACTGACGACATATTCGGTTAATCTGAGTTAGTAAAAAACTTTTGTGTGTCTGTAACGTACGTATGTCGCGGTTGAGATAACATTCTACACTATTCTTAGTTTTAGTTTTCGGAACTGAAGACTCAATAGCTTGTAAAACCACCGTATTTACGTCCCCTATATCACATTCCTCATTCGTAAGATTCCTATTATTAGGAATTCTAGAAGAGAAAGGACAATTCCTATATTTTCTGATGGCGCAACGTTCGAATTTGCTCCAATCAGTCTGCCTAAAATTTAATTTAGGGACTTCTTGCTCCGTCGCGAAGGTAAATACTGAGTCTCTAGCAAATGACGTTAGTATAAGTATCGCATTATGATCGCTATCATACGGCAGTAGTGAAATTTTATTACCGTGGACCGTTTGAATTTGCAACCGCGCGTCTGCAATGCAAAGATCGAGATATGAATTTCCGGAAGGATAACTCGGTGTAACAGGGCTATACAATTTAATTTTATACTCGATCTGATTTTCGTCAACAAAGCGATTAAGGTAACTACCTCTTCCATTCGCAGTTGAGTCTAACCAGGCCGGATGTTTCGCGTTCAAATCTCCCGCTAATACGAAATAGTTGTCTAGAATATCTAGCCTTAGTATTTCGAACAATTTTTCGATTTCGCTATTAAATTGATTATCGGAACAGGGCGGAGCATACGCCGATATAAGATACAGACAGCCATTTTCACATAATGGCAGTGAGATAATGGTCGTCTCAAGACAATTAAAGTTCCTAATATCACTTTGGGCGAATTTGTCATATCTAAGCGGTTTTTTGACGAGGATCGCCGTGCCACCACCTCGAGTCGAATTTTTCCTGTCAGTTCGTATAAGATTGTAGTCCTTGAATTCCAAGTAATGTCTGTCATTTAATTTAGTTTCGCTCAGTAAAAGTACGTCTGGTCTGTGGGTTGTAGTAAAGCGGAGAAGATCAGCTCGCCTATCATTAGAAATAATGGAGTTGACATTTAAGGCAACTATCTTGAGTTGTTCGCGGCGTATTCTAGACATTAGAACGGCTGAAGATGTCCAAAAGGGCGTTTACTTTTGCCGTCAAGTCTTTAACATCTTTGGCAAGGTTGTTTACTTGGAGCTGCAAACTTTCGTTAGCAGAATCTGAAACAGTATGTGAGCCATTAGTGTTTCCAGCAATGTTGGCATATGAAACTCCCTTTCTGACGAAATTTTCGACTGAAGCAATTTTTTGTGTCGTTTTTTCTTTTGCCTATCTCTTACGAGTTTCAAGGCTTTTAGTAGGCTTTTACGTCTCCACGAGTGTAGGCGACAAAAGCTATAACTAGTAGTCATTTGAACGGGGTTAAAATAACTTTGATAAGGGCTCTTTCGAAAAGTTAATTGCTGTTTTGTACAGAAAGTACCTATCTTAAAACAAAAGGGATTATATGTTACTGCTGGGATCTTACCTCTGATAGTAGCGGTAAATAGCTAAAAACACAAGTTTTTGAAATACATATGTCGTGGATACTCGTTGTTGCGACGAATGCTTAGCTTTCATGCTAGTTTTGTTTATGTTGAGTGTGGTGTTTCTTTTGTATACTATTATCATTGAGTGCACAGTTTGTTACTTGGGAAAGACGACCTGAATGCTGTAGAGTAGATGATTCTACTGGTAGTGAGAAAGAAGATAATCTGGAGACGATACAACATTAGTATGTATGCGCTATCGGACATATTAGGTTTCACGCGTCGAGGTAAAGATGTGCTTACCACCAACGAAGAACATCCTGAACCGTCTTTGGAAGCTCATAATTCAAAAATAAAAAATTCTTTGCTCAAAATTCAACATAATGTTTATATGTAATGTACACAGGCATTTGCGGTTAACATAAAATCGATTTTAGCATAACATCCATAGAGAAAACTGAGATTATTTTTTTTACTAAAAAAAAAAAATGGTTACTTTTAGTTTTTTTTAAATTTTTTTTTTAAGTTTGTCAAGGCTTGTCCACTTTGATACCAAATATATGTATGTGTGCTTACTAAAGACTGTTAAGTAATACAAATAAAAAAATATAGTCAAAAAAAAAATCGTTATTTGTTTCGGAAACGCTTTCAGTAGTTTAATAAACCAAAGAACAACGTTCGCGCTTGTAAGCTTAAATATCAAATGATTTTGATCTTCAAGCTTACTAGCGCGAGCACTCCTACAAGCGTACAAGCTTCAAGCGTGAAACGTGACCAATACATTCAGTAGCCGTACTATTTGATTTACTAGCGTACTCGCTTACTAGCGTGAGACGTGACCACAGCCTAAGGTTACGCGCAGAGTGGTGCGACAAAGCGATGCGATGCGAGAAGCGTTTGAATGCGATAAAACTGTTCACATGTATTCTTATGCACGTGCGCACTGTGTAGCGATTTTCAATGCTACAATTGCGAGGTTCTCGCAAACATCTCGCAAGCTTCTCCCACACAAACTCTTCTGACCACTTTTTCAAGCGATTCGATGCGAGAAGTATTGATTGTTGTTATTGTTTCTTCTGATGCAATTTCATTTGTTTTGAAGAAAAATCAAGCAGGGAAATTATAGTCTCTTTGAAACTAAAGAAAAAACTTTTTAACACTAATGGTATACATTTGTTTAGTTTTTTAAACCTTAATTATTTTATATTCTTGTATATTAGAAAAACTTTATTTCATCCCTCCTTAACTGATGATATAAAAATGATGAAACTCCCTTTTTTATTCTATAAACATTCATTTAAGAACTCTTCATCTGATGCAGAATACATCGCGACAAGCATGAGAACAGCACAGAACCGCTTCACTGTGCGCACCATATCGCATCTCACATCGCGCCTGTCGCACCGCTTCTCGCATCGCATCGCTTTGTCGCACCACTGTGCGCGTAGCCTTATATTTGAATGTAATGACTAGGGCAACCAAAAATATGCCCTAAAAAATCAATTTTAAGCGCTTATAATATGCTCTAAAAAGTGCCTTTTATGCCCTTAAAATATGCCCTATAAATTTTTAACTATGCTTATGAAAATGCATTTTATAGCAATAAATGAATTAATTTAGCAAAAAGAACAAAAGAATAGATGCAAAACCTCCTGCAAAGTCAAATAAGTAAAATAGACCATAAAAGAAGTCTATTAAAATTTACTTGTGTTCGTAAAAAAACTAGCCATCATTAATTTTTCTTGAACAGTAAGGAAAAAACACACTTGGGAAAAAGTATACAGTGCACTCTCGATTTTTGCAACCTCGATTTCTGCAAACCTCTATATTTGTAGCCGACATAAATGGATTTAATTTTTTCGATTTTTGCAACAAATCCAAGAAAATCTCGATTTTCGCAACTTTGAGATTTGATTTTCGCAACATACATACTTATGTTACAAAATTTGTGTATGTAAATTTTACTATGCAATGTTGCAGGCATGAGCAAACCTCTGCCGACATCATAAATCGTCTTGACGCAATGTAGTTTGTAGTAATAACAACGTGTCGAAAAAATTATAAGAACTCCTGATCATTAGGCGAAAGAAGACTGTGTTCCTTTACTCTAATTTGGGATAGAACTTTGTCAGAGAGGTAGCGATGACATCTCGGAATGGATCTCCAGAAAACTGCAAAACATAGAAGCCCGAGAAAAAGAAAACGTTTCTGTTAAAAGTGCGGAAATGGATATTGGGCGTGTTTTCTTTCAAATCTATACAGATTTCGGAAAAGCTTTCCAAGTAAAAATAAGACTGGATAATTATCCAAGCCTATTATTGATACGCAACCCGAAGTTAGATTAGAAGTCGCAATAAAATGATCCACCACATGCTTGCAGTGGGCAAAATAAAATTACCTCAGAATTGAAGCAAATGCGCGATATGCTGTTGCGAAGCGATCTTCTGCAAAACAAGTGCAAACCAAAATTTCTACTTTTTTTAAAACTAAGGCTATACAGCTATGGCCAAAATAATAGGAACGCTTATTACTTTCCAATGATGTCGTACATAGCGACTGCTTCCTTTGAATGAAATTAAAACAATGTAGTAAAACTAACGGTTCTTTATATGGGGAACAGTTCCTTGTGTGCACATCTGTCAAAAACAAAGAAGACTGCGATCAGTCGCAATTATTCTATTAAAAGCTACTGATCTGCCTGGACAAAAAAATAGGAACACTCTAAGTAAATTTCAGAAAACAATTTGTTGAGCTGGTGATAATTAATTTTATATGGTAAGCTGTATTTCCTAAACAGTGTCCTGATATTTTAATATTATTTATTTAGATATTAATATTTTCAATAATATAATTATATGGGCATAAATAAACACTGCACTGATGCTCAACGTGCAAGCATTATGGTCTTACGCGATCAGGGTGAATCCATTCGAAAGATTTCAAAAGCAATTAAGTGCTCTCAGACTATGGTGTTTACGGTGAGGCTCTTTTGCCTCAACGACGATAGCCAAGGTTCTTGTACTTTGACTACTGTAGTGGATGCAACGGTTCTTGTACCGTTACACCAAGTTAAAAAACGACGACTGGTGCGAATCTTCAACGTAATTCTGAATTAGCCACCTTACCACTAGTGGGGGGATAGCTAATCAAATAAAAACGCTCTACGTGAGATTGAAAAGGTGAGTGATTTATGGTCCCATGAACGGGATTATTTTTATATAATTATTGCTGACTAATACTAATTGGATTAACTAACAAAAATACAAATGTGCTTACTGTGCTAAATATATGGGAACGTACAAATAATATTAAAAGATGCTTACTAAGCTATAATCGACAACCCTGAACATTGTGTGTACTCGTAAGTCGAATTTCGGCTATGCGAAACATATTGCCACTACTGCACCTGTTCGGTTGTTGAATTGCATTATGAGTTCAATGTGAGCGTTGGGCATATGTTTCGCATAGTCGATATTCTTGTCGTGTGTTGTTGCCCTGATACTACGTCTATTCGCGTATCGTTTTACAAGGTTTGTTGAACCCGATATTATTTATATGAGAAGCATATGAACAAGGCGAATAGACATGGTATGTACATAGTATTTGGGCATTTATGATGTGTATACATTTACACTGTTTATGAACATACTCCCCCTCGTTGAATGAGAGCATTCAACAAATTTCTTCTCTAGGTAGACTGAATCTTCTGCGTATTCTTGGGATAGGGTTCGGTCTCAAAGGCTCATTGATGTTCTCGTGGTCCGGGGATGTTTTCGATTTCCAAGTCCAGATGATGATGATTGATATCGTTAAAATGAGTGCTATGTATCCCACGGAGTACTGGTGAAGATCGTGCTTACTCAATTTATGTGGCAACTCCGCTAGGATTTGATTTTTGGTTTGCTGCCTCAATTCTTCGATCTGCTCTAGCTCAACCTGATCCGATGATGATGTATTGTTGGCTGGAGTCATGTTAATCGGTACTGTAATGTCTGCCAGGGTGCCCAGTTTAGTATAGGATGTTTTTGTGTTGCTTTCGTAGATCTTATGTCCGTGAAATGTTAAGTCGTCTTGCTTGGTGACGCAGTTTGGCTGAATTTTTAGAAGACCTGATCCCGCTAGTTGAATTGATGATATCTCATTCCCGCACACCGTATTAATGGTCGTTTTGATCTTTCTTGCATAGATCCATTCATTAGGGTGTGTAAGCCGAATCCATATTTGATCTTGAATGAGCTGCGTTATCTTGCATTGTGTTGATAACGGCATGTTATTTAGTAAGGAAATTTCGCATCTGCATACACTGGATCCCTTACGGTATAGCGGCCTTGTCTGTTCGCAAAGATAAGTAGATGGTCCTGTCGCTAAACAGGTTGCTAGTTCTTGTTCCATTAGCGGGTAATATTGGTCACGGTGCTGACTGATTATCAAATGCGATGAGTCTGGTTCGATAGCCATGAACGAGTCGTTGTTAAATACTGGTATTGATAGTACTCTGAAGATGTCAAATACTTCCATGTTGACCAGAGGAAACTTTATTTGAAATATGACATGCTTATTCATGACTTTGCCTTTTACGGACATAAGTTCATATAATTGTAGAAGATCCGATGATTCTACCGGTAAGCGGAGCGATGATGGAACGTGCCCCTTGATTAGGACTATTTCTTTGTTTAACTGTTGTGGGGATAGAAGTAATGGATTGATCTTTCCGTGATTGGTATCAATCAGTACGTTGATTACAGATGATTGTATTCGTTGTGTATTGGAGATGATTAACGTCAGATTGATAGATAGGGCCAAAAACAAATTCTGCAGTTTCTCTTGATTGTTGTGCTTAATTATTTGATTAACCTGCTCGTTCATTGTTCTAAATTTCTCTAGAACTGTCAGCTGGCTTCCTTTAAATAAATTCAATTCAATTTTTCAGTAGTCGTAGAACGTACTCTTCATTTGCCTTGATGTCGCTGATTGATTCCGTGAATTCTTGTGCATATTCGGCACCAAGTACCCCAAATAACGAGTTGGCTATGGTTCCCACTATATTGAGCGCACCTCGTTTCGCTCGTACTTTATGGATGTTATAAGTGAAGAGCTCATTGCATTGATTGAATTGATTGATTATTGACAAACAGGTACTATTGGTTGTCATCTGCTTACATAGTTGCCTCAAGGACTGGATTCCGTTGATAAATTCTGCATACTCAGTCCAGTATGGTTCCAGATCATAGTATACTACTAGATTCCAATCGTTCGATGCTAGATTTACCGTTCCTAACCAATAGTAATGATAATATTGCCGAGCCATATGATTTTCGAAACCGTCTTTTTGGGGGTTCGTTGTTGTCCGTTGCCCCATCTGTGGTTCTTGTTGTCGAATATTCTGCCTTTCGTTTAATTTGACCTTCAGATGGACGTGATTCCTCTATGGGTGGTGGTGTCTCTTCTTGTTCGGGGCCTTCATCATCGAGTGGGAGAGGAGCAAGGTTGTGAATTGCTCGCCGCAGAGTGCCGGTTGCCGTCTTTACTTCTGCCACGCGGACGTGGCCGTCTACTCCCATATAAGTTCGGATGACTCGACCTAGTGGCCATCTCATTGGCGGGGAGTTATCTTCCTTGATTATAACTATAGCCCCAGGTTGTAAGTTCTGCTTGTGTTGTTTCCATTTAGCCCGCTGTTGTAATTCGTTTAGATACTCTCTTGACCATCTTCTCCAGAACTCGTTTTTCAGGTGTGTGGCCAATTTCCATCGTGTGGGCAGGTTGATCTTCGTTGTCTCAGCTTCTGAATCAATCGATGCGATCAACGGTTCACCGATTAAAAAGTGACCTGGTGTTAACGCTGTGATATCATTTGGATCCGATGACAGGGGTGTTAGGGGCCGAGAGTTTAGGATTGCCTCAATTTCAATCATGAGAGTCTCGAATTCCTCATATGTTAACGATGCTGATGCCGTACTTCGATATAGAAGATGTTTTGCTGATTTCACAGTAGCTTCCCATAACCCACCGAAGTGAGGGGATCGTGGTGGTATGAAGTGGAATTCGATGCCCTTTTTGCTACACGATGATATAATGGACTCCCTTCCTTGAGTGGAATGTACTGTCTGACTTAAGTCCTGAAGTTGGTTTCTGGCTCCGACAAAATTTGTCGCGTTGTCACAGTAGAGGTTTTTAACGTGGCCTCGCCTTCCCGCAAAACGCCTTAGAGCTCCTATGAATGCCTCTGTTGTTAAGGCACTTACCACTTCCAAGTGGACCGCCTTTGTAGCAAAACAGCAAAATACAGCTATGTAGCCCTTCTGTGGTCGACTTCCTCTACCTCGATAATGGATCCAGCTTGGTCCGCAGAAGTCCACACCTGAGTTTACAAATGGACGGGCCGGTTGTACTCTGCTGGGTGGTAAATTTCCCATCATCTGAGAGAGTAACTTGGGCTTGGCCCTTGTACATCGGACGCAGTTTTGGACTATAGATCGTGCAATGGTTTTACCTTTAACTGGCCAGTAGTGCTGTCTTGTTATGGCCAGTAGTGTCTGTGGCCCAACGTGCTTGTTTTCAAGATGGATATCCCTCATAATCATCTTTACGCAAGGGTGTTCATATGGTAGTAAGATAGGGTGTTTTGCATCGTATGTCAAAGTTGATGCTTCTAGCCTTCCACCTACGCGAATGATTCCCTTTTCGTCCAAAAACGAGATGAGGCTGCTTATGGAGCTGGCCTTGCTGCATTCATTGTATCGTTTTAGGTGGGAAATGTCGTCTCTAAACTCGTTCTTTTGCATGACTTGAAGTATGGTATTAAGAGCGTCTTTTAATTCCTGGGTGGAGAGTGTTGTTCTTCGGTTCATTTTCTCGCCTCTCTCTTTTAGATACTGGATGAACCTCAGTATGTATGCTGTAATCCGCTGTAGTCTTTTAAACGAATTTCCATGTGAGATTTTGTTAATGAAGTGTGTTGAATCATCATCCCCACAGGCCGCTATTGCTGACGTACCTTGCTTAGCTTCTTGCTCACCCTGTACTGGTTTTATGTATGGATGTGGCCAAGAGGACTCCTGACCATGAAGAAATACGGGCCCATAGAACCAGAGATTGCACTCCTTCAATTTTTCTGGAGCGATCCCCCGTGTTAATAAGTCAGCTGGACTCTCCTTGGATTTCACGTGACGCCATTGATGCGGTGTGGTATTAGCCTGAATAGATGATATTCTATTGGCGATGAAGATCGGGAATGATTTTGCAGTCGCATTGATCCATGCCAAAACAATCTCCGAATCACTCCAAAAGAACGTAGCAACTCCTTCGTAGCTAATATCCTTTTTTACCCGTTCAGCGAGGTCTGCCGCTAACTTAGCTGCGCACAACTCTAGCCGTGGTATTGTCGGTTGCTTAATTTTGTTCTTTTCTAGTGGTGCTACACGAGATTTTGCACACAGTAGACGTACTACAACTATACCAGGGCTGACAATGGATCGAACGTAGGCGCAAGCTCCATATGCCCTTTCAGATGCATCAGCAAATATATGAACTTGTATTAATTCTGGAGTTTTTTGTCCAAACATATGTCTTGGTACTCGAATGTGGTCTATTATCTTGAAGTCATCGCGAAATTTTGACCATTTTGAATGCAGGTCCTGTGGTAACGCTGCATCCCAGTCTATTTTTAGTTGCCATAGCTGTTGCAGGAAGATTTTTGCGGTGATTATCACTGGCGCTACCAGCCCAAGAGGGTCGAATAGTCGGGCTATTTCTGATGATACTATCCTTTTCGTTATTTTGGTTTCATGCTCCCAATGAGTTTTGATACAAAAGTCATTCACCTTTGGTAGCCAAGTAAGGCCCAGAGTCTTTATGTTGTCTTCAGAGTCCAATTCCATCTCTTTATCTTCTGGTGGAAAATTTTGTAGCAACCGCGGATGATTAGCGCACCATTTTCGCAGCTTAAATCCTGCTCCCTGGAGTATGTCAATTAGTTCCTTTTGCATGTCTATTGCAGCGTAGATGTTGTTGGCACCAGTCATTACGTCGTCTACGTAGAAATTCTGCTGAAGTACCTTACTACCGACGGGATGAGTTTTACGAGCTGACTGGGATAGATGTTGCAAGCTTTTAATGGCTAAATACGGAGCTGCTGATGTACCATACGTTACGGTGTTTAATTGATAACATTTAACTGGAGTTGATGCTTCCTTCCTCCATAGGATTAATTGAAATTTTCTATCTTCTTCGTGTACAAACACTTGCCTATACATTTTTCTTATGTCGGCCGTAAACACAAACCGTGGTAGGCGAAATCTCAACAAAATTGCGAATAGGTCATCTTGAATTTTTGGACCAGTATGTAAGATATCGTTGAGGGAAAGATTGGATGATGTTTTGGCGGAAGCGTCGAACACTACTCTTAATTTAGTAGTACTGCTATCGGGCTTTTGTACACAATGATGAGGTAGGAAATAGTGTGGTGAATCGCTTGGTGGAGCAGCTATTTCCTTCATGTGTCCTAACGTAATATATATTTGTCCATGAATTGATGGTATTGCTGTTTAAGCTCTATGTTGTTTGCCAATCGCCTCTCTAAGGTATATAGTCTTCGTAAGGCTATGTTCCTTAACACCCCCAGTTTTGATGGTTCATCTGCGAATGGTAACCTTACGATAAAACGGCCATTCCTATCCCGTTGTACCTTCTGGTCATACTGTGCTTCACACCACCTCTCTGCTGTCGTTATCGTTCCTTGTGGTTCCTCGGGGTCTTCAATTGTCCAGAATTTTTCAATAAGCGAGTTTAGATTTTCGTCTTCGATGCACATACCGCACGTCATTGACGAGATTGGAGGACGCCTGATTTTTCCTGTTGCCATCCACCCGAAGACCGTGTTTTGCAAAGTGGGCATCTCTTCGTCGGATTTTATTTGACCGACAGAGAGAAGTTCGTGGTAAAGTTCTGCACCTATCAGTAAATCGACCTGTCCTGGACAGTTGAACGTTGGATCCGCCAACTTGATGTTCTTTGGGATGATCCATTGCGAGATGTCTATCAGTTGCAGTGACGGTTGCGGTGAGAGTATTTTTGGGAGGACCATAGCCTCGATCCTGGTGGAAAAGAAGCATTCAGTCTGGATTGTAAGTGGATATTCACTCTACTATGAGTTTTTTGAGTAGCAGGGCCGATGCCCTGGATACGCATAACATCCGGCCTTGTCGAAAGCCCCAGCCTTGTCACTAGTCTCTCCGTTATGAAATTGACCTGAGATCCTGAATCTAACAACGCTCTGCATTCAATAAAGTCCCCATTCCTGGATTCTAACTTGACTCGGGCAGTACCCAATAAAACATATGCTTGATCTTGTTTATTAGCCACGCTGGATGTAGTTGATGGATCCTGTCTCTGATCCGGGGTACGCTGACTGTTGTTGGTGGAAGCTGCACCGCAGTTCGGTTTTGGTTCTGATGCCTCTAAGTGTACTAGCGTGTTTAGTTTTCTGGAGCATTTCGTACATCCTTTCCGGGTACAGTTCACCGCCTGATGGCCTACTCGGAGGCAATTAACGCATAAATGATGTTTCTTCAGCAGGTTCAGTCGGTGGCTGGGTGTCATTTGCAGGAACTCCTGGCAAGCGTACACCGCATGGCTGTTCTTACAGGTTACACAGGATGGTGTTGTTGGCGCTGCTGGAGCTGACACTGTCTTTACAAGATGTGATCGTCGAGGCTCTTCTAGTGACCTTCCCTTATTGCCCAGAGCTTCCAATGATTGGAATCGTCTTTCCAAGAATTCTAGCAATTGGTTGACAGTTGGTACGCTTCTTGGATTTTCAAGCGACTGCTCGTAGAGAGTGTGAGTATCCCTATCTAACTTCTTGAGAAGAATATGGGTGACGATCGAATATTTCTCAATCCTTGTAGACACTCTTGCGTAGTGTCATGGAGTGTCCTTATGGTACTGGCTGTGCCTTTGTCGGCCATGTTGCTTGGTTGATTCATCAGCTTGTTTATAGCGTAGATACCAAAAGTCTCGTATTCTCATAGCGATCAACCAGAATTTTCCAAGCGGCATTGTAATTGTCGTCGGACGTTGTGAAATGTCTTATTAGCCTTTCAGCCTCCCCTGATAGATTCGTTTTCAGGTACCACATTTTTTGACAATTCGCCATGGGGTGATTGTGTATCATCTGGACGAACAAATCGTGAAATTGTCGCCATTTTAAGTAATCGCCATCGAATTTTGGCAATGTAATCTTTGGGAGTTGCAACGTTGTGTTATTATTGGGTGGTATCACTGCAGATGAACTGGAGCCACCTTCAATGCTTTTTCGTAACTTGGCAGTTAGGGCTAGCATGTATTTTTCGACTAGCTCCTCTAACTTCAAATATTCTTCGGGATCATATCCTTCGACAGCCGGATTATCACTGAGCTGCCATATGGAATTGTGTAGATCCGTCAACTGGGTTCGATACGGTTCCAGTGTATTCATTTTCCTTTCCACATACTCCTTTGTATGTTGCTGATGTGGAATCGTGTTGAGGTTGATATTGACCAAGACGCGACGAAGGAAATCTGCTATTCCTTTTTGTCGTGTCATCAGCTTCACTACGCCTGCTAGTGGGGTTGCTGATGCGTCCTACGTTATGACCCTTGATAGTTGCTCAGCATTTAATTCTTGCTGCTTCGCCCAATCGTCGATGGTCATGATGTGTGGTTTTGGTTTATCCAGTCTGTATTGGTGAGCAGCTCCTGACGGCGCGCGTTGGTACTAGTATTAGCCCTAGTACACGCTGTTGCTTACGAAGTTTAAATCACGTTGTACTAGTGTATGGCCCTAGTATACGCTGTTACTTACGGCTTTTTAATCACGTTGGGGTCACCATATGTTTACGGTGAGGCTCTTTTGCCTCAACGACGATAGCCAAGGTTCTTGTACCTTGACTACTGTAATGGATGCAACGGTTCTTGTAATTTTGAATTAGCCACCTTACCACTGGTGGGGGATAGCTAATCAAATAAAAACGCTCTACGTGAGATTGAAAAGGTAAGTGATTTATTGTCCCATGAACGGGAGTATTTATATACAATTATTGCTGACTAATACTAATTGGATTAACTAACAAAAATACAAATGTGCTTACTGTGCTAAATATATGGGAACGTACAAATAATATTAAAAGATGCTTACTAAGCTATAATCGACAACCCTGAACATTGTGTGTACTCGTAAGTCACTTAAGGGTCGAATTTCGGCTATGCGAAACATATTGCCACTATACTGCACCTGTTCGGTTGTTGAATTCAATGTGAGCGATGGGCATATGTTTCGCATAGTCGATATTCTTGCCTGTTCGCGTATCGTTTTACAAGGTTTGTTGAACCCGATATTATTTATATGAGAAGCATATGAACAACGCGAATAGACATAGTATGTACATAGTATTTGGGCATTTATGATGTGTATACATTTACACTGTTTATGAACATATGGTATTCAATGCTTTGCAAGCTAAAAAACTGCCCGAAACCAGAGGACGTCCGCCTAAAATGTCTGCTAAAGACAAAAAAAGATTGGTCAGGAAAGCACAGACGAACCCCTTTATGTCCTCCAAAGACCTTAAACATGAAATATCATCTGAAGTAAGTGCCAGGACAATTCGCCGCGTATTAGTGGATGCAAAGCTGCCCGCTCGAGCTCCAAGGAAAGTGCCATTGTTAAAAAAAGTACATGTACAAAAACGCATTGCTTTTGCTAAGCTTTACCACATACCACACGATCCCCTCCTGGCAACAAAGCAGTGGGGAAATGTACTTTGGAGCGACGAAACCAAAATAAATCTGTTTGGGATGGATGGTAAACAGTTTGTTCGTCGCCCAAAAGGTGAAGCGTACAACCCACGCTACACGAAACCCACTGTAAAGCATGGAGGTGGCAGTGTAATGATTTGGGTTGTTTTTCTTGGTGGGGCGTTGGTCCAGTATATCTTATTGAAGGCATAATGACCAAAGAAACTTACGTGGATATAATGCGGAATGTAATGCTACCATGGGCCAAGAAAATATGCCTCTGAAATGGCGGTTCCAACAGGATAACGACCCCAAACACTCGGCGAAACTGACAAAGCTGTGGTTTGAGCAAAACAATGTTGATGTTTTGCAATGGCCTTCTCAATCTCCGGATCTAAATCCGATTGAGAACCTCTGGAACGAGCTCAAGATTGAAGTTAGCAAACGGCAACCTTCTAAAAAAGCGGATCTCTGGAGAATCATTCAAGAAGTCTGGTATTCAATTCCTTCCGAAAAATGCCAACAACTAGTTAACTCCATGAGTCGCCGAGTGGAATCAGTTATTACAAATAAAGGTTTTATAACAAAATATTAACGTTTCATTCAAAATAAATTTAAAAAAATTGACTTAGCCTGTGTTTTTTGTTATTATGTCTGGGTGTTCCTATTTTTTTGGTCAGGTTAATTAAGCAGTATGAAGCAATAAAGCTGACTGAAAACAATTTGCTTTGAATTAACCAAGTCGTTATACCTGGAATATGTTGTTAATACATTTACCATGATTATCATTGTTTGGTTGTCGCGGTCTCAATCCACCAAAAAGATATTTGAATCGCACCAGACCTATCCTCAGGGCTCTGCTATGTTATGGCTGAATCTATGGGTGAGAAACAGAAGAAAATGTGGGTTTGCAGTACCGAGAAGTACCGCGAGTAAACAAAAAAAACTCCAAATATCACCTTTGCACAATGCGAACTTTATTCCTTGGTTGACCAGTTAAGACTAAACTTTAACATATAAAAATCCAAAAAACTTGACCACTTGAGTAGCAAAGCTATTTAGCTTTTACGGTAACTATATATGTGGTCAATTCAAATTCAAACTTACAATAATATACTAATACATACAAAATTGAGTGAAATACATACAAAATTGAGTGAACAAGTGTCAGATTGCAGTCCAACATGAAACAAAGTGAGTGGTTGTTTCGTTAATTTATATTTTTGTTTTGCCAATTTGAGCAGTGCAACCTTATCAGCTGGTGATGAAAATTTAATAATTATGGCTGAATCCTCTGATGCTCCCTTTGGTTTGGTTCGGAATATGTTTTTGGGAACAGGTGCAGGTGTAAGTTCAAGTGAAGAACAGAGTGTTGCGAATAGGTGGTGTAAATTTTCTTCCGCTATCATTGGGATACCATGGAGAATCGCATCGCCGGCCAGTTTTTCACGTTCCATCAATTCTACTTTGTCTCGCAGCTCTGAGACTTCGTTGTCCAGTCTTGTACATGTGATAGATTCAGATGTTTGCTCAAGAACTTCAACGCGGACTGTTAGAGCAGATATGGTTTTGCTGATTTCGTTGAAGCGACTGGTAAAATCAGTAACAATTTTATCCATCCTCTCGAGCAGGCTGTTGTGAGTCTCCATAATAAGTGTTTTCAGTTCTGCATTGCATTCACTGAATTGTTGTGTGAGACGTTTTTCAACTGACTTAATAAACGCTTCCTGCTTTGAGGTGTCTGCGGGTGAATGTTTTGATTTTGATGTCAGTCGGGTTTCTCTGTGTGAACTTTGTTTTGACATAATGGCGGGTATTTGGCGCGTAATGGAGAACAGAGGAAAAGTTCCGAGAAAAAATGTCTGCACTATTTTTGCAAATTTTCGATGAAAATAACTCAGCCGCGGATGGTTGTAGTAGGTCACTTGAGTCTGGGAACCATTTTTCTGACGATTCCGGGAAACAGCCATTTTAATTCGTCATTTTTGGGTAAAAACATGGATTTTGAAATTTTTAATTACCCCGGTTTTTTTTTTTTGTTTACATAAGCGTGGGAAAATTTTAATTCCTCATTTTTGGGTGAAATCATCGATTTTGAAATTTTTAATTACCCCAGTTTTTTTTTTTTTTTTTACATTAAGCGTGGGTGGGCGAGAGGGAAGATGAGTCTTGGGGAGGGGGGAGAGGGGGAGGGGGAGGAAGGCTGTTGTTTGTTTACATTAAGAAGGTATTGCCGAAGCCAGGAAGTGACGTCATCAAGAAGATTTAGGGTTACATTTTTGAGTGAAAACAGGAAATTCGGAGCGTGTGTATTAGTGTACTTAGTGTGTACTTAGTGTACTTAGTGTGTACTTAGTCTGGGCGAGGGAGAGGGGTGATATGCGAGGGAGAGGGGGGAGGGGGAGGAAGGCTGTTGCTTGTTTACATTAAGAAGGTGTCGGGTTACATTTTGTTATGTATGTATATATCTGTCTGTCTGTATGTATGTATGTATGTACATATGTTTGTTTGTATATATGTATGTACGAGTATGTACATATGTATGTATGTGTGCATATGATGTGGCGGTATATGATGAGTCATATTCAAAGTAGTCGCGTGTCATATTATGTATGTACATAATTATGTATATCGATGTTTTTGTTTTGTTTATTGGGCAAAGGAAATGAAAGGCGTCAGAGGGAGAGGAAATATATGCGACTATTTATATTTGTTGGCGGAGTGAAAACAATGATGAGAGGGGGTGAATGGCTTGCAGGATATGGTTTCCTTGGTCTATTCATTTAGATCACATTGTTTATTCTGGCTGTTGGCTGAAATGGGTAGTGGGATATTCAAGATCAACATGTCATGGAATGTACTTATTTTATACATATGTATGTATATACTTGATGTGTACCTATGCATATGTTTGTTTGTATTTCATAGTGTACTTAGTGTGTACTTAGTGTGAACTTAATGTGTCAGAGCGAGAGGGAAGAAGTATATTTGCAGGCGGATGGGGAACAATGGTGAGAGGGTGATGAGAGGGGGTGAACCATTTCTCGGATCTATTTATCCAGATCAGATTGTTTATTTTGGTTGTTGTCTGAAATAGGTACATTTTTGTTTTTCATTGCCGATTCTGGCACAGGGAGTCAGCAAGTGACGTCATCAAGAAGATATAGGGCTACATTTTTGGGTGAAATCAGGGAATTCAGAGCAATTAGTGTGTACTTAGTGTACTTAGCGTGTACTTAGTGTGTACTTAGTGTGTATCAGAGTGTACTTAGTGTATACTTAATGTTCTTAGTGTGTACTTAATGTTCTTAGTGTACTTAGTGTATGTATGTATGTCTGTATGTATATGTACATGTGTATATGTATATGTATTTGGATAAGATGTGACGGTATAAGAGTCACCTTCAAAACAGTCGCGTCATATACCTATGTATGTATGTACATATGTAGGTATATCGATGTTTTTGTTTATTGGACGAATGAATTAAAAAGCGGAATAGGAAAGCAATGCTGAGAGGGAGGTAAATCGTTTCTCAGGTCTACTCATCTAGATCAGATTGTTTATTTTAACTATTGGCTGAAATGGTTAGTAGTGTTGATTGTATTGTTTCATGGAAAATTGTTTTTGTTGGATGGATGAAGTAAAAAGCGAAAAGGAAATTCTGAGTCAAAGCGAAAGGAAAGATGTGCGACCGATTTATATTTGTTGGTGAAGGGGAAACAATAATGAGAGAGAAAACAATGATGAGAGTATGTGAACCGATTCTTGGGTATGGTTTCCAATGTGTACGCATTCAGATCGGATTGTTTGTTGTTGGCTGAAATAGGTAGCAGTGCTGACTACAATGATTCAAGAAAAATTGTTTTTATTGGATGAACGAAGTAAAACTTTTGTGATTGTAGAAATTCTGAGTCAAAGGGAGAGGAAAGAAGTATACTTGTATGGGGAGGGGAACAATGGATAGAATGGGCTAGAGAGGATAATACTCATAGAGAACAGATTGATTATTCTGACTTGTTGGTCGAAGTACTGATTATAATGTTTCAAGGAAAATTATTTTGAGTTGAAATTCTGAGTCAGAGGGAGAGGAAAGAAATATATTTGTAGGCGGAGGGAAACAATGGATAGAGGGGGCTAGAGAGCGTAATACTCACAGAGATCAGATTGATTATTCTGACCTGTTGGCCGAAGTGCTGATTATAATATTTCAAGGAAAATTATTTTGATGCAGAAATTGGTGGGGGGTATTCATGTTTCGACATGTGTAAAAGTCTTGTTCTCTTTATCTTTCGATCATATTTTTATGGAATTTGCTGACGGATATGAATATATTGTTTATTTATCTTTCGACCATATTTTTTTTTATGGAATTTGCTAACGTATACAAATATGTTGTTTATTTATCTTTTATTTTCTATGGAATATACCTATGTACGTTATCGTTATTGTTGTTGTCTTTGCTATTGCTTTCATTCGCTGACTATGATGCTTTTATACAAAAATTTATGCAGGAATATTCATGTTTCGACATGTTTAAAAGTCTTGGTCTCTTTATCTTTCAACCAGTTTTTTATGGAATTTGCTGACGCATGCAAATATGTTGTTTATTTATCTTTTATTTTCTATGGAATAAACCTATTTGATTGGTTAAACAGTTTCAAGGGGGGCGGGGCGTGTAGAAACATTTCCAAATTTCTGCTATATAAGCTCCAAAGTAAGAGCTATTGAGTAATAGTTTTATTCAAACAAAGCAATTGAGATCATCTAAAAATGGAACAATTGAACGAACTTGGAAAAATTAAACCTCTGGAAGGATTGAGCACATTGGAGCTGCAGAAGAGGTATAAGGTCCTCAATGTGTTACGTTGCCAGACGAAATATGGGCCTAGAGTTCTCCTTGAGTTGGAGACAAAGAAGGTGTTTCTGCCTATACGATTCAACTCCATGGATGAGAGTACAGTGAAGGCGCTATCATCAAGCGAAATGGTGGTAGTTAAACCCATGGGGAACACTTTAGAACTGGAGTTCTACCCAATATCGGATGCAAACCTTTCTGTTGAAGAGGTAGACATACTGTATTCTCAACCCTTTTTTTAAAAACAGAAAAAAAAAAATTTTAAATGCATATACATTTTGAGATGTAAAAATAAATAATTTCTAACCAAAAACTGATTTGTTATTGTTTTTCTTTATTTTCTTCTATTTCGAGTTTTGAGGTGATAAACGGGGGTGTTTTTGTTTTGTTTAAAGGATGGAGAAATTAAAAATGGTGTGAGTGTGGAGATTCTGAGACATAGGGAAAGTTATTTAGACTGTTGGCTGAAATGGATAGAGGGGCTAGAGAGGGTAATACTCATAGAGATCAGATTGATTATTCTGACTTGTTGGATAGCGGGTTAGTGGTTTCCAAGGTCTTCTCATCGAGTTCGGATTGTTTATTTTGGTTGTTAGTTGAAATGGGTAAAGGGGTATTCAAAAAAATAGAGCAAGAGCTCAAGCACCGGCATTGATGCTGACAAATATGTCAACACAACAGATCGAACGTAGTTCATCGGAAGTGTGGCTCGTAAAATTTGGAATTATTTATCGGGTCTTCATAAGCCACCTGTTTACTTCCTCCATCCGAATGTTCGGAAGTTTCTTGTTATAAACATACTTTGATGATTCGATTATACCTACTCCTAGCTACGGTCCGTGCGAGGCCCTTATGAGGTACTTCGAATGTTCAGTCTGTTTCTTGTTATAAACAAATTTTGCTGATTCTTCAAATGATACGGTCCGTATGGATCCCTCATATGAATGTTTCGAATGATAAGGTTATGGGTATCTTTTGTATACACAAATTTTGCTGATTCGACAATATTCCTAGCAAGCTATGGTCCGTTTGAGTCCGTTATGCGAGTGCTTCGAGATCAATTTCTCTGATTCGATGACATTAGTACCTATTAATAAATAAATCTAAATCTAAAGCTATATTCTTAGCTATGGTCTGTATGAGTCCCTCATATGAATGCTTCGAATGGTAAGGTTATGAGTATCTTTTGTATAAACAAATTTCTCTGATTCGACTATATTCTTAGTTATGGTCCGTATGAGTCCCCCATATGAATGCTTCGAATGGTAAGGTTATGGGCATCTTATGTATAAACAAATTTCTCTGATTCTCCTGGCTATGGTCTCTATAGGTCCCTCATATGAGTGCTTCGAATGGTAGGATTATGGTTATCTTTTGAATAAACAAAATTTTGCTGACTTGAGTATATTCATAGCATTGGTCCATAGCGGTCCCATATGCGAATGCTTCGGATGGTATGGAATATTCATGCTTCGACATGTTTGAAAGGCTTGGTTTATTTATCTTTCTGACCATATCGTTTATTGAGTTCAATGTGGATCATATTTCACACACACTCACACATTTAACAAATTTTTTTTTTCTAAAGCCAAGTTTGTCACATAGAATATCAGTGTACAATATTCGTATAAATAAGGCCCTACCAGCAGATACATTTTTAGTAATTTAGTAATTTTGAACACAAACCTTATCAATCAATATATCATGGAATATATCAAACAACTGATCGAGAATCAACTCCTTATAGCGGAATACCTGTGTCGGGAGTATCCCGAAATGGTATTTGGATTGAGAAGACTGAACGACGAGAATAACTATTCGCTAGGTCATGTACAGGCAGTAATACAAATGCTTAAAGCATTTTCTGAATTATTGGTGGAGCAAGGATTCGATACGCCACCATTGCATCCAGCTTTATTGGCGATTTTATCCATACACCGCTAAAAATAAAAAGTTATAACATTTAAATTTAATAAAAGGTTGAATACATTTTATACTAAAAAAGATAAATTTTTGTTTTATTTTTCTATTTTTTTCTTTTTCCTATTGCTGATATTGTTTTTTTTTTTTTTTTTTTTACCTTCTGCCAGGCCTCCTCAGATAAAACTTTATCAGCATCAGAACAGACAAGTTTTTTATTATTAGCATATTCAATATCATGTTCACGACAAGCCTCATCCAACTGATTAATTCCATGATCTTCCTAAGCAAGACGTTCTTTTAACTTAGTCCCAGGACCACAGAAAGTATATGACAAAAGATGTAACTCGAATGGTAATTTATTTTTTAATGAATTTACCAGTCCGTTTTCTTCTGATGAATGTTTTGACTGACCTGATATACTCCATAGTCTCTCGTTTAAAGCAATTTCTTATTACGACTGTAGTCTCTGCATCAACCGAAAAATACATACTTACGCAAACTTCTGAAATCAATTCATGAAACGGAATATAAAAGGCGACCGTTTTCAGTAGAATACATCAGTAACCGCCAGGCATTACAGTGAACCAACCATAAAAAAATAAATATAGAATACAATGAACTATATAGTGAAACATTAAGCTCGGTAAATAATCCACAAAAATCTGTAAATTTGAATAAATGCGGGAGTGAGAGTAAAAGTGAAAGAACAGAAAAAAGAAACTTGACCAAGAAATTAGGGATTGGCGTAGGGAATGCAAGCCAATAAGAAAGTGAAGTAAAAAGTTATTGAAAATTCTGAATTTCGAAGGATTAAGTGTACCTCGACCCATGAAAAGCCTTTTGAAGCAGCCTTCCAAGCCAATATTATTCTTCACCATTGGTATTTGATTTTGTCGAAATAATTTAATTTAGAAAAATGGCCGAAAAAGGAGTTTTAAAACGATGCAATGCAATACGTGGAATGGAAAATATGAAAGGTAAAATAAATAATAAAATGTATGATAATTATATATATACATAGTATTTGGTAAAATAAACGAAAGACAATTTTTTTTTTTCGTTGAATAATTTGTTTAAATAATTATTATTTAGAATACGAAATGCTGGAAAAACTTTATTTGATTGGAAAGGAGATTCATGAATTGAAATCAAACATTCAGTCAATGCAAAGGCAACAGAAGGAGTTAATCAAAACTATAGCTGAGAACAATGTATTATTGAAAGAAGCATTCAAAAAGGAAACGCTGGGCAACGCAGAGGTAAATCATTTTCTGCTTGCAACTTACATTTGCGTTGAATTACGATAGATTGCAGGGCAAAGCGTCTTTTAAAGATTTTCATAATATCATAGCTGTCCTAATTTAGTAATACACTTGATCAGTTTATCAGTAATTACTCTCCACATGTTCTTATAATGTACTTTTTTTTCTTATTTTAGAAGGTCTCTCTTTCTCTCTCTCTAAAGATGAATACATACAAAAAGACTACATCCACCAGATATGAACTGCCTTCCGATGTATAAAAAGTCGATGCCACAAAAACATATGCATCAACAAAAACAAAAAGCACCCCTTGATTTATAAATTACAAAAAGATTAATAAAGCACAATGAATTCAACTGAGTTTTTATTCTGAATTTTAAAAAGGAAACGATTGAGTGTAAACTAGATAGATGGAAGGAGTGATAAAATTGTTGAAAAGTGCTGAAATAACATCTTCCCTGTAGGTGATGGTAGGTGCTGAAATAAGGACTAACCTACGAGTTCTTATCAGCCTAGAACATTCCCCATTATGATTATAAAATGGGGGATCGTTCCAAACAGGGCGGTTCCAAACAGGTCGGTTCCAAACAGGGTGGTTCCAAACAGGTCGGTTCCAAACAGGGCGGTTGCTAACCGGTCGGTTTCAGATAGCAGTTAACGGATAGCGGTAAGCGGATATCAGTTAGCGGATAACAGTTAGCGAAGGTGTTCTTACAACATGGTAGATCACAGATCAAGTTACATACATATCGATGATAGAGCTGACGTAATCGATTCTGAGAGGGGAACGACGGTGAGAGGAGGTGAATGGTTTTCTGGGCATTTTAACCAAACATGTGTGCTATTGAGAAGAAAAAAGGAAAGGTAAAGTACGATAGCACCATGGTGTAGTGGTTAGTGCGTTGGACTACTATGCGATGCTGCCAGGGTTCAATCCCAGTCAGGGTCCAACACCTAAAAGTTTTTTCAAATATAGAAAGACTATTCCACTTGAATTTGTTAATCCAATTGAGATTCGATTCTTAGACTCCTTTAAATTTATGGGGTGACTGGTACATCTCTTTCTTCTTCTGCTTCTAGTTGTGTTGATATTGAATTCATCATCAGACTTGATCGCAGTTGGTTGAAATGGAAATATGTTTATAATAAGGTCAAAGATTCATAACATATATACACAATGTATTAATAAACTAGTACTAAGTTATATAGATGATAAGAGATATGTAATGGAAAATGGTGTTAGCCTTGATCAGAGTATTCCAATTAACAGTCACCCCATAAATTTAAAGGAGTCTAAGAATCGAATCTCAATTGGAATTGGATCCTCTCACCGTCGTTCCCCTCTCAGAATCGATTACGTCAGCTCTATCATCGACATGTATGTAACTTGATCTGTGATCTACCATGTTGTAAGAACACCTTCGCTAACTGTTATCCGCTAACTGATATCCGCTTACCGCTATCCGTTAACTGCTATCTGAAACCGACCGGTTAGCAACCGCCCTGTTTGGTTCCGACCTGTTTGGAACCACCCTGTTTGGAACCGACCTGTTTGGAACCGCCCTGTTTGGAACGATCCCCCATTTTATAATCATAATGGGGAATGTTCTAGGCTGATAAGAACTCGTAGGTTAGTCCTTATTTCAGCACCTACCATCACCTACAGGGAAGATGTTATTTCAGCACTTTTCAACAATTTTATCACTCCTTCCATCTATCTAGTTTACACTCAATCGTTTCCTTTTTAAAATTCAGAATAAAAACTCAGTTGAATTCATTGTGCTTTATTAATCTTTTTGTAATTTATAAATCAAGGGGTGCTTTTTGTTTTTGTTGATGCATATGTTTTTGTGGCATCGACTTTTTATACATCGGAAGGCAGTTCATATCTGGTGGATGTAGTCTTTTTGTATGTATCCATCTTTAGAGAGAGAGAAAGAGAGACCTTCTAAAATAAGAAAAAAAAGTACATTATAAGAACATGTGGAGAGTAATTACTGATAAACTGATCAAGTGTATTACTAAATTAGGACAGCTATGATATTATGAAAATCTTTAAAAGACGCTTTGCCCTGCAATCTATCGTAATTCAACGCAAATGTAAGTTGCAAGCAGAAAATGATTTACCTCTGCGTTGCCCAGCGTTTCCTTTTTGAATGCTTCTTTCAATAATACATTGTTCTCAGCTATAGTTTTGATTAACTCCTTCTGTTGCCTTTGCATTGACTGAATGTTTGATTTCAATTCATGAATCTCCTTTCCAATCAAATAAAGTTTTTCCAGCATTTCGTATTCTAAATAATAATTATTTAAACAAATTATTCAACGAAAAAAAAAAATTGTCTTTCGTTTATTTTACCAAATACTATGTATATATATAATTATCATACATTTTATTATTTATTTTACCTTTCATATTTTCCATTCCACGTATTGCATTGCATCGTTTTAAAACTCCTTTTTCGGCCATTTTTCTAAATTAAATTATTTCGACAAAATCAAATACCAATGGTGAAGAATAATATTGGCTTGGAAGGCTGCTTCAAAAGGCTTTTCATGGGTCGAGGTACACTTAATCCTTCGAAATTCAGAATTTTCAATAACTTTTTACTTCACTTTCTTATTGGCTTGCATTCCCTACGCCAATCCCTAATTTCTTGGTCAAGTTTCTTTTTTCTGTTCTTTCACTTTTACTCTCACTCCCGCATTTATTCAAATTTACAGATTTTTGTGGATTATTTACCGAGCTTAATGTTTCACTATATAGTTCATTGTATTCTATATTTATTTTTTTATGGTTGGTTCACTGTAATGCCTGGCGGTTACTGATGTATTCTACTGAAAACGGTCGCCTTTTATATTCCGTTTCATGAATTGATTTCAGAAGTTTGCGTAAGTATGTATTTTTCGGTTGATGCAGAGACTACAGTCGTAATAAGAAATTGCTTTAAACGAGAGACTATGGAGTATATCAGGTCAGTCAAAACATTCATCAGAAGAAAACGGACTGGTAAATTCATTAAAAAATAAATTACCATTCGAGTTACATCTTTTGTCATATACTTTCTGTGGTCCTGGGACTAAGTTAAAAGAACGTCTTGCTTAGGAAGATCATGGAATTAATCAGTTGGATGAGGCTTGTCGTGAACATGATATTGAATATGCTAATAATAAAAAACTTGTCTGTTCTGATGCTGATAAAGTTTTATCTGAGGAGGCCTGGCAGAAGGTAAAAAAAAAAAAAAAAAAAACAATATCAGCAATAGGAAAAAGAAAAAAATAGAAAAATAAAACAAAAATTTATCTTTTTTAGTATAAAATGTATTCAACCTTTTATTAAATTTAAATGTTATAACTTTTTATTTTTAGCGGTGTATGGATAAAATCGCCAATAAAGCTGGATGCAATGGTGGCGTATCGAATCCTTGCTCCACCAATAATTCAGAAAATGCTTTAAGCATTTGTATTACTGCCTGTACATGACCTAGCGAATAGTTATTCTCGTCGTTCAGTCTTCTCAATCCAAATACCATTTCGGGATACTCCCGACACAGGTATTCCGCTATAAGGAGTTGATTCTCGATCAGTTGTTTGATATATTCCATGATATATTGATTGATAAGGTTTGTGTTCAAAATTACTAAATTACTAAAAATGTATCTGCTGGTAGGGCCTTATTTATACGAATATTGTACACTGATATTCTATGTGACAAACTTGGCTTTAGAAAAAAAAAATTTGTTAAATGTGTGAGTGTGTGTGAAATATGATCCACATTGAACTCAATAAACGATATGGTCAGAAAGATAAATAAACCAAGCCTTTCAAACATGTCGAAGCATGAATATTCCATACCATCCGAAGCATTCGCATATGGGACCGCTATGGACCAATGCTATGAATATACTCAAGTCAGCAAAATTTTGTTTATTCAAAAGATAACCATAATCCTACCATTCGAAGCACTCATATGAGGGACCTATAGAGACCATAGCCAGGAGAATCAGAGAAATTTGTTTATACATAAGATGCCCATAACCTTACCATTCGAAGCATTCATATGGGGGACTCATACGGACCATAACTAAGAATATAGTCGAATCAGAGAAATTTGTTTATACAAAAGATACTCATAACCTTACCATTCGAAGCATTCATATGAGGGACTCATACAGACCATAGCTAAGAATATAGCTTTAGATTTAGATTTATTTATTAATAGGTACTAATGTCATCGAATCAGAGAAATTGATCTCGAAGCACTCGCATAACGGACTCAAACGGACCATAGCTAGCTAGGAATATTGTCGAATCAGCAAAATTTGTGTATACAAAAGATACCCATAACCTTATCATTCGAAACATTCATATGAGGGATCCATACGGACCGTATCATTTGAAGAATCAGCAAAATTTGTTTATAACAAGAAACAGACTGAACATTCGAAGTACCTCATAAGGGCCTCGCACGGACCGTAGCTAGGAGTAGGTATAATCGAATCATCAAAGTATGTTTATAACAAGAAACTTCCGAACATTCGGATGGAGGAAGTAAACAGGTGGCTTATGAAGACCCGATAAATAATTCCAAATTTTACGAGCCACACTTCCGATGAACTACGTTCGATCTGTTGTGTTGACATATTTGTCAGCATCAATGCCGGTGCTTGAGCTCTTGCTCTATTTTTTTGAATACCCCTTTACCCATTTCAACTAACAACCAAAATAAACAATCCGAACTCGATGAGAAGACCTTGGAAACCACTAACCCGCTATCCAACAAGTCAGAATAATCAATCTGATCTCTATGAGTATTACCCTCTCTAGCCCCTCTATCCATTTCAGCCAACAGTCTAAATAACTTTCCCTATGTCTCAGAATCTCCACACTCACACCATTTTTAATTTCTCCATCCTTTAAACAAAACAAAAACACCCCCGTTTGTCACCTCAAAACTCGAAATAGAAGAAAATAAAGAAAAACAATAACAAATCAGTTTTTGGTTAGAAATTATTTATTTTTACATCTCAAAATGTATATGCATTTAACATTTTTTTTTTGGTTTTTAAAAAAAGGGTTGAGAATACAGTATGTCTACCTCTTCAACAGAAAGGTTTGCATCCGATATTGGGTAGAACTCCAGTTCTAAAGTGTTCCCCATGGGTTTAACTACCACCATTTCGCTTGATGATAGCGCCTTCACTGTACTCTCATCCATGGAGTTGAATCGTATAGGCAGAAACACCTTCTTTGTCTCCAACTCAAGGAGAACTCTAGGCCCATATTTCGTCTGGCAACGTAACACATTGAGGACCTTATACCTCTTCTGCAGCTCCAATGTGCTCAATCCTTCCAGAGGTTTAATTTTTCCAAGTTCGTTCAATTGTTCCATTTTTAGATGATCTCAATTGCTTTGTTTGAATAAAACTATTACTCAATAGCTCTTACTTTGGAGCTTATATAGCAGAAATTTGGAAATGTTTCTACACGCCCCGCCCCCCTTGAAACTGTTTAACCAATCAAATAGGTTTATTCCATAGAAAATAAAAGATAAATAAACAACATATTTGCATGCGTCAGCAAATTCCATAAAAAACTGGTTGAAAGATAAAGAGACCATGACTTTTAAACATGTCGAAACATGTCGAAACATGAATATTCCTGCATAAATTTTTGTATAAAAGCATCATAGTCAGCGAATGAAAGCAATAGCAAAGACAACAACAAGAACGATAACGTACATAGGTATATTCCATAGAAAATAAAAGATAAATAAACAACATATTTGTATACGTTAGCAAATTCCATAAAAAAAAATATGGTCGAAAGATAAATAAACAATATATTCATATCCGTCAGCAAATTCCATAAAAATATGATCGAAAGATAAAGAGAACAAGACTTTTACACATGTCGAAACATGAATACCCCCCACCAATTTCTGCATCAAAATAATTTTCCTTGAAATATTATAATCAGCACTTCGGCCAACAGGTCAGAATAATCAATCTGATCTCTGTGAGTATTACGCTCTCTAGCCCCCTCTATCCATTGTTTCCCTCCGCCTACAAATATATTTCTTTCCTCTCCCTCTGACTCAGAATTTCAACTCAAAATAATTTTCCTTGAAACATTATAATCAGTACTTCGACCAACAAGTCAGAATAATCAATCTGTTCTCTATGAGTATTATCCTCTCTAGCCCACTCTATCCATTGTTCCCCTCCCCATACAAGTATACTTCTTTCCTCTCCCTTTGACTCAGAATTTCTACAATCACAAGATTTTTACTTCGTTCATCCAATAAAAACAATTTTTCTTGAATCATTGTAGTCAGCACTGCTACCTATTTCAGCCAACAACAAACAATCCGATTGGAAACCATACCCAAGAATCGGTTCACATACTCTCATCATTGTTTTCTCTCTCATTATTGTTTCCCCTTCACCAACAAATATAAATCAGTCGCACATCTTTCCTTTCGCTTTGACTCAGAATTTCCTTTCCGCTTTTTACTTCATCCATCCAACAAAAACAATTTTCCATGAAACAATACAATCAACACTACTAACCATTTCAGCCAATAGTTAAAATAAACAATCTGATCTAGATGAGTAGACCTGAGAAACGATTCACCTCCCTCTCAGCATTGCTTTCCTATTCCGCTTTTTAATTCATTCGTCCAATAAACAAAAACATCGATATACCTACATATGTACATACATACATAGGTATATGACGCGACTGTTTTGAAGGTGACTCTTATACCGTCACATCTTATCCAAATACATATACATATACACATGTACATATACATACAGACATACATACATACACTAAGTACATTAAGTACACACTAAGAACATTAAGTATACACTAAGTACACTCTGATACACACTAAGTACACACTAAGTACACGCTAAGTACACTAAGTACACACTAATTGCTCTGAATTCCCTGATTTCACCCGAAAATGTAGCCCTATATCTTCTTGATGACGTCACTTGCTGACTCCCTGTGCCAGAATCGGCAATGAAAAACAAAAATGTACCTATTTCAGACAACAACCAAAATAAACAATCTGATCTGGATAAATAGATCCGAGAAATGGTTCACCCAATCTCATCACCCTCTCACCATTGTTCCCCATCCGCCTGCAAATATACTTCTTCCCTCTCGCTCTGACACATTAAGTTCACACTAAGTACACACTAAGTACACTATGAAATACAAACAAACATATGCATAGGTACACATCAAGTACATACATACATATGTATAAAATAAGTACATTCCATGACATGTTGATCTTGAATATCCCACTACCCATTTCAGCCAACAGCCAGAATAAACAATGTGATCTAAATGAATAGACCAAGGAAACCATACCCTGCAAGCCATTCACCCCCTCTCATCATTGTTTTCACTCCGCCAACAAATATAAATAGTCACATATATTTCCTCTCCCTCTAATGCCTTTCATTTCTTTTGCCCAATAAACAAAACAAAAACATCGATATACATAATTATGTACATACATAATATGACACGCGACTACTTTGAATATGACTCATCATATACCGCCACATCATATGCACACATACATACATATGTACATACTCGTACATACATATATACAAACAAACATATGTACATACATACATACATACAGACAGACAGATATATACATACATAACAAAATGTAACCCGACACCTTCTTAATGTAAACAAGCAACGGCCTTCCTCCCCCTCCCCCCTCTCCCTCGCATATCACCCCTCTCCCTCGCCCAGACTAAGTACACACTAAGTACACTAAGTACACTAAGTACACACTAAGTACACTAATACACACGCTCCGAATTCCCTGTTTTCACCCAAAAATGTAACCCTATATCTTCTTGATGACGTCACTTCCTGGCTTCGGCAATACCTTCTTAATGTAAACAAACAACAGCCTTCCTCCCCCTCCCCCTCCCCCTCTCCCCCCTCCCCCAGACTCATCTTCCCTCTCGCCCACCCACGCTTAATGTAAAAAAAAAACTGGGGTAATTAAAAATTTCAAAATCGATGATTTCACCCAAAAATGAGGAATTAAAATTTTCCCACGCTTATGTAAACAAAAAAAAAAAACCGGGGTAATTAAAAATTTCAAAATCCCAAAAATGAAGAATTAAAATGGCTGTTTCCCGGAATCGTCAGAAAAATGGTTCCCAGTCTCAAGTGACCCAATACCTACTGGTTGTGAACAAAAATGAAAAACCACTGCACTCAAGTACGTTTTAAACACCTTTTCAGAATTAATAGGGAATTATTTTGCGAAAAAGAAACTTGAAATCTTTAGCCACTACAATTTCCGTGTTTAGTTTGACATTACTCTTTTACTTTTACTATCTCAGCGGGTGACTTTTGTTGAAGTGAACATTCCGGCCTCACTTTGCAGAACTGCAAAAGACCAAATCCGAAAAAAATCCAGTTGCATGAAAAATCCATCGGTGGAGGTGTTTTTTAAAGAAGCGCCTCGGCTCGCTCCTTCGTAGGGGTTAGTAAATCCATCGTTGGGGGTTTATTTTATGAGCGCCCCGACTCACTCGAACATGTTAGTGGGTTATTTAATTAAGAAAAAATTCAAATAAATATAGGTATAATTATTTAGGTGCTGTGCAGTGCATTTTAGAAGAATAGACAAAATTAAATTCATATTCGCGTCGCTAAATTGTATCTATTGGGTAGCTAGATCGCAACAAGTCTTCGTCGAATGGCAAAAGGCATAGTTTTACAATTGACCGAACAATCTCACCGTGTTTTGTTTTTAAAGTAACAACCCGAACTCTTCCATCTTTTCCTGGGTGAACAGCGCTAACCTTTCCCAAACGCCACATTGCAGGCGGTAGATTTTCATTCCGAATTACTACAATATCCCCGATGCCGAGATTTCGCTGTGGATACTTCCACTTAGTTCTTCGTTGGAGCTCGGATAGATATTCCTCTTTCCATCTCTTTGAAAATGACTGTAAGAGCTGTTGTACTTTGTGCCAATTTTTGACAGGTGTGTCTTCGCCTATCTGATTTTCAGGTAAAGAAAGTAAAGGGGCACCTTTCAAGAAGTGACCCGGAGTCAGTGGGAGGGGATCCGATGGATCTTCGCTCAGAGAAGAAATTGGGCGAGAGTTCATACATGACTCGATTTTTACAAGCAATGTTGTAAATTCCTCAAAGGTAAGCTTTGAATTACCAATTACCCTTTTAAAATGCGATTTAAAGGTCTTTATGCCGGCCTCCCAAAGACCTCCCATATGAGGGGAACCTGGTGGAATAAAATTCCATTTAAGATCTCTGGGAAGGTATGCCTTTTCAGTTTCCGAAGTCGCATCGGAAATTGCCTTTCGAAGTTCGGTTGTGAGAATCCGATTTCCGCCCACAAAGTTGGTCCCATTGTCGGAAAAAATTTGCTGAGGAACGCCTCTTCGTCCAACGAACCTGTCGAAGGCCGCTAAGAACGAATCTGTAGATAGACTACCTACAGCTTCTAAATGCACAGCTTTGGTACAAAGACAAACAAAAAGACAAGCGTATGCCTTTACTGATTGATAAAATCGACCTTTTTGAATTTTGATATCAAATGGTCCCGCAAAGTCTAGCCCAACATTAGTAAACGGAAATGAAAAATGAACTCTTTCAAATGGAAGAGAGCCCATTATCTGAGTTTGAAGTTTTTTTTTCTGCAAAACACAAGCCTTACAATTATGCAGATATGATTTTATGAGATTCTTAAGTCTTAAAACCCAATAATTTTTTCGAATCAAATATAGCATTAGTTGGTTTCCACCGTGAAGAGAGAGTTTGTGAACAAAATCAACTAAGAGTCGTGACATCTGACTTGCATATGGCAAAATTATAGGAAACTTCTCGTTAAATCCTAAAGTTGCATTCGTTAAACGACCGTTCACTCTAATTATTCCTTCAGAATCAATCATAGGGTTAAGTGATAAAATTTTGCTAGACTTATTCAGCGGCTGTGAATTAGCTAAGGACTCATATTCCTCAGCAAAATAACGCTTTTGGGTTAGAAGGGTTATTCGATTTTTCACGAAAGCAATCTCGTCGTGAGTAAGAGTAGTTGAAAGAAATTGGTGATTCTCTTTCCTTTTAGGGTGGGTACTATTTAAAAATCGAAACATGTACGCTAATACGTTTAATGCTTTTGAAAGTGAAGAAAATCGAACTAATATGTCAGAGTCATCTTGATTAACGACAAAACTCTTTAATTTTCGTTCTTCTAGATTCCATTTTGGATCCTTCGTGAGTTTCATGCTTGGCCAGTTCTCTTCAGGCAACTTTAACCAGCTAGGCCCATACCACCAAATCTGCCGGATTATCTTCTGATGGAACATGTCTCCAAAACTATCCTTAGGACACTCTGTTTGTATTTTGGATACCCTATTTCTCACGAAGGTTTCCAAACGGGATGGACAATCATGGATCCAATACAAAACAATCATAGAGTCAGTCCAAAGATATATGCGAGACGGTTCTAATTGCATGCTTGTTAATACGATATTTATGAGCTTCGTCAAGAGGAGCGCTCCACAGAGTTCTAAGCGCGGTATTGATATGGCCTTTACAGGTGCAACTTTGGTTTTTGAGCAAAGTAAATGGGTGTATGCAGCCTCAGATAGAGAATAAACTCTGCAGTACACCGATGCTGCATATCGTCGGCTAAAGATGCAAACCTCGTAAATCCATTTTTGTAAATTGTGCAGGACAGTGATTTCTAATCTTCAATTAACTACCAATTGTATACAATTTACATATCTAATATTGTTTTTTATACCATTTGATTATTTTTTTGCGTTCTTTAGACCTATAATAACAAAACTTTGAAAAACTGACTACTTACCATTCTTTTGGTACTTACGAGGTTTTCTTCTTCAAAAAACAAAAGTTATGAAGGATTTAGGAGGTTTTCTTTCAAAAAACGTTAGTTACTTAAGTTGTTTTCTTTTAAGTTTATTATTTTAGGAAATTATTTTAAATTATTTTAAAGCTATTATTTAGTTTTATTTACATAAAGTTAGATCAGATAAGTACAAGAAATATGAAAAAGAAGTTGACTCAAAGATAAATTAGATGAAATAAGAATTTGTAGGTGCATTATTAAAAGAAGAATAATTGAAGATGAAAAAATAAAACACAGCAGCAAATGAAAAAGGAATTAGTAATAATTTTTTGAATGATTAGCTTTTCTTGAAAAGACTGGAAGAAAGAAGGTAAAGGTTATTTTTTCTTGTCAAGTAAGAAAATATAAATTATAAACCTTTAATGTGGTAGAGAGTCATAAAAAGAATGGTAATCTTGCTTGAGAGATTTCTTAAGCTCTTGAAGATGTTTGAATTTATCTTCGGATATTTTGGGTTGAGTTTCAAATAATTTCGGAATGTTGTCCAGTTGAATCGGATTAAAAGGTTTAATTCGTTGCGGCAATATTTGCCAAGGATCAGAAAAATTTAATTTGTATTCAATGAAGACTTCTTCGTTGTACTTTAAAGCGTGGATTTGATTCACAGTGGGATCACCACTTTTCTTTCCTGGTCTTATTGATGGTACAATTTTAAGTGAAGAGTACTTTTTAAAATATTCAAAGTTCAAATAATTAACGGTGTAGGGAAAGGGATTGGTACGAGCCTTTTCGCAGACGTCGACGTAATCTGCTGGAACGTTAATGTTTCGATTCCGTAGTTTTTTTTCTACTGTCGAGTGCATGGAATCAACTTCCATCTGGGTGTGTCCTTTCATCAGTATTTTTTGAAAAAGTTTAACTTTGTATAAAACAGTTAGGTTAAGCAGTGCACTTGCCAAGATGCTGTTTCTGTTTTGAGAAGCACATCCATCACTGTAGAAAATAATGTCTTTACCAACATTGGTTGGTATAATTCTCTCAACAAGAAAATTGCACAAAATAGATGAAAACTCATCAGCACTTACTCCACCTTCAGCTTCGTGCCATAAAAAACAAAAACCTTCATGTGTTGCTAAGTCATAAATGGTGAAGTTGTGAACTATAAGTTTTTGGCGGTAATACAAAGAAGATACATTTGATTTGGGGGAAAGTAAGACCGACTGTAAATCTACAGTGAACACTTTTTTGGTGGGGTCAGATTTATCTTTATTTTTTTCATCTCGAGCTTCATCTTTGAGTCTTGTATGTTCCAAATAGATAGATTCTTGAATATTTCCCGTTCTATATCCCACACAAACCTCACATTCATCTTTTTTTGGGTGGAAAAGACTCAAGTTCATTTCATGGAACACATCATTAAAAACTGTAATGGAGAGGGGCTCTTTACCATTTTTTATGCACCAAATTTTGGAATATTCCTCATATAACTGTGTTTTTGTCTGCCACACAGATTCGAAGTACAGTTTTGATGAATTCGATCTACAGTAGTGAGATTCCATTTTTGGTAGGGCCAGTAAAAAATCTTTGAGGCATTCCGTTTTAGGATTGATTTTTATTTGACGGTTATTTGAACTGGAAGTTACTGCAGTTAACGTTGAATCTATAGATGAGCTGAGTATTATATTTTGAGTTTCCAAACTTTTTTTTTTCCAGTTGGTTACTGCCCATTCACCAACGCTTAAAGTGTTCAAGTACATCACCTTACAAACACGTTTTCTTTCATTTTGATATTGTAGAAAATAATAAATTGCATTATTTCGCTTTCTTGATTCTTGGACATCTACCCGTCTTCTTTTAATTTGTTCTATTTTAGTTGTGCATTCAACGTAAACCTTTTTTCCATTCCAAGATTTTTTCCAAAACTCATTAAAAATATTGTTTCTTTCCTCATCACTAAACTCTTGGCATCTTAACGAAGAAGTGTTCTTTCCTTTGCAGTTGCATCTTTTCTTAATACTTTTTGGTTTTTTTTCAACCTTGTATTCCCATTCCGAACCTGATTTTCTTTTCCCGAAGTATAACTGTCCTTTTTCCCTTGCAAGCTTTTGTTTAATACCATACCATTCTTTTTTATCTACTTTATTTTTTTTGTTCCTCTTTGGTGGAAGAATTGCATCCGAACTTTCGTTATTTTCAGTTTCTTGGGTTACAGGATCAATCTGAAGAGGGTTTTCTGAGTTATCAATAACTACCATATCGTCATCGTTTTGAAATGGAATGGCTGAAATGGGTTCAACTTCAACCAAACTATCAACTTCATCATGCATGCTTAAGATTGCATGATTTTCAATATTTTGAACAAATTCGGTCAACTTTATCTCTTGAGAATCTTCTGGCATATCGATAGCATAACTCTCTGCTTCATAAATTCTGTTTTGATCTTCAATAATATTAATTGGAAGTTCTTCTGATAATACCATTGGTTTTTGTAAGGCTAGCTTAAGCATTTTCAATCCACGTGACATGATTACTCTTTACGAAAAGTTGAAAGAAAGTAGGGAATTTAGAAAAATAAAGAAATATCATACTATATAGGTATCTAAAAGCAATGCACTTCATGAATTTATTATTTATATTTTTAAAGGAAAAAAATACAAAAATCGAAGTAAAAGATCCACTTATAATGATATAAATTAACATCCTCAAATAGTACAATAATTTAAGATTTTAAATTTCTTTATATGAACTCGTTTCCGGTTCCTCTAGTCTAGCCTGTCACTATCTGAGTTGGTGATAAACAATGTGAACCATTTTTTTCTCATCTCCTATTGTTTATCGCCAAATTTACGTCGATGTGATAGTTACCTACAGAGTAAAAACATGGGACTGAAGCCATTAAAAAAATCAGAAAAAATCAAAAATATCTATATTTGAGAAAATAAGAAAAGCTCGTAAATCCATTTTTGATATGCATTGCTTAAGAAAGAAAACCAATTATATCCACTTGCCCATAAAAAACCTCTTTTACTCTAAGAATATTATCTTTACTTTGATACATTTAAAAGATTTCATTTAATTTCACTTACCTTCTTCGAATTAAACAAAACAATTTCAATAAATACAATTATTTAACGAGAAATAACGCTTTTTAATTTCACTGTTCGCGCGCAAGCCACTTTTTCTACTAAAGCTGTGGATTTACGTGGTTTTCCCGTTTAGAATAGCATACTTGGATTTAAGATGTTTTCTTTTTTGTCTTTTTTTGCTATTTAATACAACAATAAAATGCACTTTTTTTAATCCAGACATAGATTCGAATGCTTACTTGATATATTTTCAAAAATCTAAATTTTGGCAAAAAGTGGATTTACGAGGTTTGCATCTTTAGCCGACGATATGCACTAAGAGATGCATCGCAAAACCCATGAAGTTCAACGGAAACATCAGGAGAATAATTAATCCATCTTTGAATTCGGATCTCTTTCGCGATCGGAAATGAATCGACAAATTGAGTCCAAATATCCAAGCGATTGGACTCAACCGGACAATCCCAATTCGTTTTATCTCTCCAAACGTCTTGCATAAGAATTTTCAGCATAACCGTAGTAGGCGCTAGCCAACCGATTGGATCGTAGATTTTCGCTATGTTTGAAAAGAGTTCACGCTTCGTTAAGGGTTTACTTACTTGCTCAAATGCCTCGCAGCGAATATAAAAGAAGTCTTCCTTGGCATTCCAGCCAATACCTAAAACTTTGGTGTTGGAGCATTCATCCAACAAGAGAAGATTTTGATTAAGTAAGTCACATTTCGGGATGTGTTCCAACAATCGCGAGTTATTTGCAGTCCATTTTTTGAGGACAAAACCTCCAGATAAAAGAAGCGCTTTAAGGTCCTCTTGCAGAGCGAGTACAGATTCTATGTCAAATCCGCCCGAGAAGACATCGTCGACATAGAAATTGGAGCAGACTGCTTCCTTAGCTAGAGGATACTCATCGCCTTTGTCCGCCGCGAGCTGTAGTAAGGTGCGAATTGCAAGATATGGAGCACAATTGACTCCGAAAGTGACTCTATTTAACTCAAAAGATTCTATCTCTGAGTTATCAGAAGAACGGAAGAGAATTCGCTGGAATCGACAGTGATCCTTTTCAACCAGTATCTGCCGATACATTTTTCAATATCACTATTGAAAACATAGGGATATTTACGCCATCGTAGAAGTATTGACTGCAAGTCATTCTGTAAGGGGGGTCCCGGATACAGAGCGTCATTCAGACTTATTCCCTTTTCAGACAACGCACTTGCATTGAAAACGACTCTCACCTTAGTTGAGGTGCTGTCTGGCTTCACGACAGCATGATGGGGTAAATAGAAATGTCCAATTTGAGGAGTTGAAGGAGTGCTGGAAACTCGCACCATGTGGTCAAGCGAAATATATTCTTGTAAGACACTATGATACTCTTGCTTGAGCGTTAAATCTTTTAAAAGACGCCTCTCTTGACGCAGATATTGTGAAAATGCGTTGGTTTTTGATTCACCTAAAGTGCTAAAATCGAAGTTTGGCTTGAATGGCAAATTCACACAATATCGCCCTTCTGCGGTTTTAGTTGTGGTACTTAGATATAAGTTTTCACAGTATTGATCTTCGTCTGTCATGGGTTTGACATCTGAAATATGCTCAATTTCCCAAAATTGCTGAATTTGCTTTTCAAGTGCTAGTTCACTGAAAAACTACTGAAATGTGGGATTTGGTGAATTCTCATCACATGGCCCGGAAAGGATCCATCCAAAAACGGTGTTTTGCGCAATCGGAGAATTCTTATTTTCTCTCCTTATACAATCGCGCAATAAAAGGGGGTAGATATCTGCTCCTATTAGAATATCCACATTAGAAGGCTTTTCAAAATTTGGGTCAGCTAATCTTAAGCTATTTATATCAACCAAGTTTGATATGTCTACAGCTCTTGAAGGAAGAGGTCCAGTCAACCGTTTGAGAACGATTGCATTTACTGGAATTTGAACCGTGGGATCGATGCGAGATTCAAGAGTAAGAGAGCACATACTCGTTGCAAGTTCACTTTGGACTTTTCCTATTCCGCAAACTGTAGAATTTGTACCGAACGTACTGAGTTTTAATAGATTCACTACTGATTGTAAAATAAATGTGGCTTCGGAGCCAGGGTCAATCAGTGCTCTTAACAAGAATGCCTGATTGTGCACGTTAATCTTGATAAGCGCTGTTGCCAACAATATCTTTTTATGTTGGGTTATAAAAAGGCTCTTTAAAGCGCTGGCACTCGTAGATGCTTGCGGCTCGTCTTGAGAGTTACTTTTTGGCTCGTTTTCTAGACAGTGTTGCCGCGTGGAACAAACTTGTTTGTTGGAAGTGGACTGTATCGGAGAAGGGTTGGGGGTAATTTTAACTTCGGGAGAAGTAACACTATTATTGTGTGATGCGGTAACCTGTGATTCGGTATTTGCACCATGAAGAAGGGAATGGTGTCTTTTACCACACTGACTGCAAGAAATTTTGCTCTTGCATTCATAAACAGAATGCGTCAGCGCAAGACAATTGTAGCAGTATTTATGGGTTCGTACCTACTACATTTCTGCGAGATGAAGAATCCATATCCAGAAACGCTTTGCATAATCTTAACGCATGACTACTTTTGCAAAGCTTACATGAAGAATAGCTTTGTTTAACGTGAAAATTATTTACTCGTTTCGAATTGTTATTCGAAGCAGTACTCTTTCGAGAATTGTGTTTGACTTCTTCGATAGATTCAAGAACTCTGTATCTTGAGACAAGAAAGTCATTCATCGTTTTCCAAGAAGGATTTTCACTTTTGTCGGCAATACTTTGTTCCCAGAGAAAAAGGGTGTTTTCAGGAAGTTTCTGAGTAATTGTAAAAATTAGAATTGGATCCCAGTTCGCAATATCTATTTCATAGCTTGACAGAATTGAAAGACAATCTGTAACAGTTCTGTGAAGTTTTCTGATTGCCGCTCCGTTTTCATTGGAGATTGTTTGAAGCGAAAACAATGCTTTTAATTGCGTATTAATCAGAAGGCGCTTATTTTCATATTGATTTTTCAACGCCGTCCAGGCTAGCTCTAAATTGTCACTTGTTAAAGCAAATTGAACTACAATGCCATGAGCTTCGTTTTTTGTTTTGAGTCGTAGATGATACAACTTTTCAACCTTGCTTAGTTTTGGATGCTGCAGGTAAACAGATTTGAACATGTCACGAAATGATGGCCAAGATTGATAATCACCCTGAAAGCATTCAGCATCACATGGTGGTACCCGGACACACCACTCAGGCTCAGCTTTAATAGATTGTGGACCAATTAGACCGCTTTCCTTATTATCTTGGTCTAAAATTTTCTTAGTTAGATCGACCATTGAGCCAACAGTGGAAAAATAGATTTCCGAAACACTAGCATATTTTGTTTGAATGGCAAGAAGCTTTGTTTCATCCAAAGCACTATCGCGATTTCGAAGGCAATTGACGTACGTTGCTTTAAAATCGCTCCACAAACGTTCAATCTCATTTTTTCGAGCATCTAACGAACCGACAGTCAAAGCGTCTTTCTTGGTTTCACGATAAGCTTTAATGAATCCATTTAGCTGCCTTACGTTGAGGAAAAAATCATCGCAAAGAGACATTTTCCCAAACGAAAAGAAAAACTACGATCTCCGAAGAAGAATGGATTGCGAAAATATTTCAAAAAAATTTATAAAAATCGCTTTTGAAAAACCAATTCGAAATAAATTTCAAAAATTCTAAGAAATGTTCCGTAAACTTTTTAGAAAAGGAATATTTCTTTACCTCTATATGTACCGTTCACAAGAAAAAGATGTCCCGTTTTAAATCGAACGACTACTAAAAACCGTAATATGTATGTCCTCACTATGCCGTTTACCGTACGAACTAAGAAATCCTACAAATATCTCGCCACGTTCAAAGCACGTGTAGAAATAGCAAATAAAATATTTTGCAATATCACAATAATTGAAAAAGGAAAAATTGTCGAATAACCGAATAGATTTTTTAATTACACTACACGATTATTTAATTTAAAATCACTAAAAATGCACAGCACCTACCTTTCAGCTTTTATCTGGCTCGGCTGGACCATCAAATGTTTGGTTGTCGCGGTCTCAATCCACCAAAAAGATATTTGAATCGCACCAGACCTATCCTCAGGGCTCTGCTATGTTATGGCTGAATCTATGGGTGAGAAACAGAAGAAAATGTGGGTTTGCAGTACCGAGAAGTACTGCGAGTATACAAAAAAAAACTCCAAATATCACCTTTGCACAATGCGAACTTTATTCCTTGGTTGACCAGTTAAGACTAAACTTTAACATATAAAAATCCAAAAAACTTGACCACTTGAGTAGCAAAGCTATTTAGCTTTTACGGTAACTATATATGTGGTCAATTCAAATTCAAACTTACAATAATATACTAATACATACAAAATTGAGTGAAATACATACAAAATTGAGTGAACAACTATCCTAAGAGTATGCAATTCAAAGTCAAGCTTTAGCACAACTAAATTCAATAAAACGTTGCCTATCTCAGCGGGTGACTTTTGTTGAAGTGAACAATCATATTATCGTTGCTTTATATATTCGAACTAAATAAGAGCTACGTTTACTTGTATCGAAAAGCAAACTGCGTTCCTATTATTTTGGCCATAGCTGTATATAAATACTTGTGTTTGTACATAAAAATAAAACTCCTAAGTGTACAGGCCAATTTTATTTTGATAATTCAGAAAATAACATGTAGACCTTTATTGTTTTAATTTTCTGTTCGATTTGTGCAACTTTTCGATATTTGCAACAACGTCTGTTTTTATTAGTTGCAAAAATCGAGAGTGCACTGTATTTCCCATAGACCTGCAAGGGTTAAAGAAATAGTAGGTAGTACTCGAAGCAAAGAAGAATTGTAGCACGAGTTATATGCTGCAACACTTACTCCACCAATACGAATGTGTATTCGTTTGTCTGCACCCAGCAGCATATATACCTCCAGCAACATGCGTCGACCAACGACATCATATACATGCTGCAACAGCACCGGCAGCGAGTTCTTCTGCACTCAAATTCAACGGGCGTTAGTTTGATCCTGTTAACATAGACAAGTGCAGATGTTGTGCACTTGATCGGCACTGAGTACTTCCGCACCCAAATTCAACGGTTAACTTGAAAAGACGAAAACAAGATTGACGTAAACAAGTGCAGATGTTGTGCACTTGATCGGTGCATTATAGTATCCTGTTATTTTTAGGTTTCCTTATTTTTGTTATTAGCACATTAGGGCAGTTTGAAGTTGGACGTTGTAAAATAAAGTTTGAAAAAAGTAGAACGTGTTTTATTTTTAATTTTCCTTCGACGAACTCTAACTGGCGCAGTCGGTAAATTGTTGTGAATTTTTTTTTAAAGTGAACAATTAAGTAGCTTTTAAAATAAATAAGAATACAGCAAAGTTCCCAATTTTGAAGTGAATTTTAAAGTAGCTTTCGAAATATTAACAAAAGTGCTATATTTTGTGAGAACATCCACATAAATAAAACATAATAATTGTTAAAAGTAGCTCCAATCAGTTTCGGGAAAGCAACAAAAACTTTAACAGCAAAAATAAAAATAAATTAAAATTATTATTAAATTAGATATGTACATATGTACAAACATATTCCAAGCATACATATAATAATAACAAATGAAATCAAAAAGAAAAATGACTTAAAATATTCAGAAAAAATAATACTTTAGAGTTTAGACAATAGATATGATAGTGCAAAAGTACAAAAAGTGTAAGTATATGAACGATAAACAATTAAAATGGAAACCGCAGTGAATTGAGCAGTGCATTTGGATTTGTTTTTAAAAAAAAAAAGCTAAAACAATATATATGTGAAAACTGTTGACGATCGTTACCCCATTCCGAACATAACGGAGATTCTCGATAAGTTAGGAAAATGTTTATATTTTAGCACTATAGATCTTGCCTCTGGATTTCACCAAATTGAGATCAAAGCAGATGACATTCCAAAAACCGCGTTCTCCGTCGAAAATGGTCATTATGAGTTCGTACGAATGCCATTTGGGTTGAAGAACGCCCCATCAACCTTTCAGAGGGTTATGGATAATGTTCTAAGGGACCTACAAGGAAAAATCTGTTTGGTATACATGGATGATATCATCGTATATTCGACATCCCTTCAGGAGCACATTTTAAATTTAAATGCGGTTTTTCAAAAGCTTAAAGAGGCCAATCTAAAGATACAGGTCGACAAATGTGAGTTCTTGCGTAAAGAGGTATCATTTTTAGGCCATCTTATAACACCCGATGGAATTAAACCGAATCCTGAAAAGATAGTAGCAATTAAAAAATTTCCTATACCAAAAACATCGAAACAAATCAAATCCTTCCTTGGCCTTCTCGGTTACTATAGGAAATTTATAAAAGACTTCGCTAATTTGACGAAACCACTCACAGAATGCTTACGTAAAGGGAAAACAATACATCTGGATACTAGATACATCAACTGCTTCGAACACTGCAAATCTCTTTTATGCAATGACCCCATCCTCCAGTATCCAGATTTCCATAGGCCTTTTAACGTTACTACTGATGCTAGCAACGTTGCTAAAGGTGCAGTTCTTTCCCAATGTTCATTGGGTTCAGATAAACCGATTTGCTATGCAAGTCGGACCTTATCCACTTCCGAACAAAACTACAGCACCATTGAGAAGGAACTATTGGCAATTGTTTGGGCAACCAAGTATCTCCGACCCTACATCTATGGTAGGAAATTCAAGATAGTAACAGACCATAAACCACTGACCTGGCTCTTTTCTCTCAAGGAACCCAACTCCAAGCTTATCCGATGGAGACTAAAGTTGGAAGAGTTCGATTTTGAGATTTTTTATAAAAAAGGAAAACAAAATTTAAATGCTGATGCACTTTCACGCATCGAGCTAAATAGTCATGAATCAGATTTGCAAGGACTCGAATCGGAAAACTTGGCTATGTTATCCACGGAAAATAATATTGATACATCTTCAAACATAACAACGATCCATTCAGGACAAGAGAATATGGGAGATGGAATACCAATTTCCGAACGTCCGATTAATGAGTTCTCCAACCAATTAATTATAAAACAAAATCCACACAGAAAAGAGTTATATTCGAAATTACAAATTCTTTTTAAAAGGAAAAAGAGATATATTTTGGAACACTGCAACCCCAGAAATGAAAATATTGTAATTTCAATTCTGAAAGATTTTGTTAATACAAAAAGAGTTACGGCTATTGTAACAGACGATGATACTTTTCGTGTTATCCAAAAAGTATATTCTAAATTTTTCAATCGTTCGCGTCTAAAAATAGTTAGGGCAAATATTTTGTTAACAGATGTAACAGAAAAGGATAAACAAGAAGGGTTGATAAGAGATTATCATCAAAAATCTCATCACAGAGGTATAATAGAAAGTTTAGCACACCTAAAGAGAGAGGTGTATTTCCCGAATATGAAGCATATCATCTCAAAGATAATCGGTAATTGTGATATATGTAACCGATTAAAATACGATCGTAATAATGAAAAACTCAAATTTGAGCTAACAGAAACACCATCTAAACCTCTTCATATAATTCATATTGATATATATTCGATAAATAAAAACAATTTTCTCACTATTATTGACAAATTCAGTAAATTTGGTGCTGTATATTCGTTAACCGCAAGAACAAGTGTAAATTTAATAAAGTCCCTCCGACACTACTTTTCACACCACGGTATACCAAAAAAAGTAGTATCTGATAATGGAACCGAGTTCGTTTCAACATTGTTCAGGGAATTCTTAGAACTTTATAAAATATCTTTACACACTATATGTGCTAAAACATCAACCGGTAATTCTCCCGTAGAGCGGTTTCACTCAACACTAACGGAACTTGTTCGAATTATAAAATCTGAAAGGAAAGATACACCCATAGACGAGATTGTTGACGAAGCTGTATTAACTTACAACAACTCTATACATTCCACAACGAAACTGACTCCTTTCGAACTTCTCACAGGACACATAAATACAAACAAACCATTTTCATCTAATCCAAATTTTGTTACTGAACAAGAATATCTCCAAAATCATAAGCAAAATTATGAAAATTTAGCTAAAATCGCACATACGCATAGTCTTAATCAAAAACAGAAGTACATCAACAAATTAAATCAACCACGTAAGGAACCCCCTATTTATAATCCGAATGATGTTATTTATGAATCAGATGATAGACGTAACAAGTTAGCAGCTAGATATAATAATTTCGTTGTAACGAAAAATAATAAAATTACGGTTGACACAAATAAGCGAAAGGTGCACAAGCAAAAGATAAAAAACAAAAAAAAAAAAAAAGGTAATAAGATACTTTAAATAAATAAAGTAATTTCGAAAAAATTTGTAAAAATGCAGAATTCTTACCTCATATTATCTATTTCTACATATACATATACATATAAACTTATGGAAAAAATAATAACTACTGTTAACTTAATATCTAAAAATTCAAATACATCTTTATATATGTATATTTATGTTAGTATGTACATGCCTAAATAAACCCAAAAGTATACCCAGAAAGGACATTGCTTATTCATTAGATTTAAGTGTAGTTTAAACATAATAATAAATATATATTTAATGTAAAATTCACAATATGCCTACATAAAATATACATATAACTACTTAATAAAAGTTATAACAAACCTGTATCCTTGTATATAATTGTCCTTATATGCTAATATCTTATTCTTTTAACGTTAATGGTTATATATAAAACTGTGAAATAAGAATTTTATTGATTAAGAATGTAAGAACCATAATGTATATACATGGTATGTTTATTTGTAAATACTATGTATACCTATAGCAGAATATATTGTATTACATTTCTTTTATGCACACATTTAGAAACTTTGTACAAACATACTAATGCACAAATTCGGAGTTCTCAAGTTTGACCTACATATGTACATGCATTTGCAATACAAATAGCCAATGAACTTCAAATTATCAGTTCATTCTTGGGGGGGAGGAGTTATATGCTGCAACACTTACTCCACCAATACGAATGTGTATTCGTTTGTCTGCACCCAGCAGCATATATACCTCCAGCAACATGCGTCGACCAAAGACATCATATACATGCTGCAACACCACCGGCAGCGAGTTCTTCTGCACTCAAATTCAACGGGCGTTAGTTTGAACCTGTTAACATAGACAAGTGCAGATGTTGTGCACTTGATCGGCACTGAGTACTTCCGCACCCAAATTCAACGGTTAACTTGAAAAGACGAAAACAAGATTGACGTAAACAAGTGCAGATGTTGTGCACTTGATCGGTGCATTATAGTATCCTGTTATTTTTAGGTTTCCTTATTTTTGTTATTAGCACATTAGGGCAGTTTGAAGTTGGACGTTGTAAAATAAAGTTTGAAAAAAGTAGAACGTGTTTTATTTTTAATTTTCCTTCGACGAACTCTAACTCACGCGCGGGCGCGTCGGTGGCACTATTGAGTCGCATTTGCGTATTGCGGATGCACATACATCTGTAGGTAGCAAATTGCAGCATTTTTTTTTTTAATATGCTGGGTAAGATCCTTTCGGTATGCTCTGAAAACAAATGGGTTCACTTCGTGTTTGCGAGTTTTTTTTTGTTTATGACTTGGATTTGAAATTGGTTACTGGACTCATTTGCTCAAATGCGCTCAATGAAGTACAAGCAATTATTATATGTTTGGTATATGAATTTTTGACAAAATATGCAATTAATATGCATTTATATTGAAATATGCTAAAATATGCCCTAACAAATGGCGCTCAAATGGCTTAGTTTCTCATGAAACGGATAATTAGCTTAGTCACGTCTCAATAACATTGCTAAAAAAAATATGCTTGTGCATGCTTTTGGTTGCCCTAGTAATGACAATACTGGTGATGACATTATAATTGACCGTGTAATGGCCACTCATGAGGCTGCGGTTATATAGCAAGCGTGTAATACAATTATAACAATTATAAATTATCAAAGCATTTTATCTCGCACTTGCTCGCGTTTACTCGCGCTTGTAAAAATGTGTTACATAACCACCATGCTCTAATAAAATGCATTTAATTTAAAGCGCGAGAAAGCGCTTGTATAACACGCTTGCTATATAACCGCAGCCTGATAGTCTCGAAAACTGGTTTTGCCATCACACTCTTCAACAATGGTGCGAAATTTAAAATGACACCTCTTGTTGGATGATCCGTTACATAAACTCATTGCAGAAGCGAATATAAAAATAAAAGGACACCCTATTAGGTACTTAATTCACACCATTTTAATGAAGTTTTAAAAAGTTTTTTTTATCACTACTGCAGGGGTACGTAGACTTTTGTGGAAGGAATTTATGGTAGCTTTTTTAGTTTTTCTTAAAATTTTATCGTGGCGGCAGTATTAATACAGGGCTCTTGCTGTTCACAGACTTGTGTGGAACACTGTACCTATCTATAACGATTAAGTGACTATAAAGCTAAAGCTTAGAATACAGGGCATGATACTCTGACGTAATATTGACGTCAGGGTATGTTAATAAAGGTGGCATGCCGTGTACGCGGCATATTTGTGATACTGTCGTACGTACATACATATATGTATGTATGTTAGACCCAGAATGGCATGACAGTTTTGGCATATCATGTACTCAGCAAATAATTTAGTAGAATAGAATTTTACGTCATGTGTCATTCGTTTGCTACAGCAAATTCACGTGCCATAAGTTTTCATTAGAATTTCGTTCGAGGATAACGTGTTTTGTTGCGTATTGGTATGAACAATTTATTTAATAAAATAATTTTTAAGTACTCTTTTAATTAAAGTGGGTATAAAACTGTGATTTGCTCCACAAATTGCAAAAAATTGTCCAAAATATAAACCTGAACGGTCAGTAAAGAATTAGTAAAATAAAAAATGAATGATGTGTAACAAAAATTTGTTTATGTTATATTTTTGTAAGTTTCTGCTGCCTTATGATATGCCAAGCACATTTTGAGTATTCATTTGTTCTAACTGTTAGCTTTACGGTAACGGTATCGCAAAATGTGTTAACGGAGATGCAAGCAGAGCAAGCCTATCATTCGACCTCTGCAAGTGAATGTGAATAGTCGTTAGTTCAAAAAATAAATAAAAATGTTGCATTTAATTATGAAACAGTCGTGCTGACACTGAAAACTATCGTACGAAAATATGGCCACTAAGAGAAGCCTTTATACTATACCTGATGCAATAAAACGTGAAGTACCACGTTATTGGTAGATTCAGGAAAAGTACTTATGCCCCCTCTTCATATCAAAGGAACGTAATGCTTTAACAGCACTCAGGGAAATAAAAGGAGGAAATATTAAAATAGAAAAGTGTGTAGAACTATACTCTGTTCCAATAGAATTGTCAGTACAGGCCTTATGGGGGAGCTTTTTTTTAACGAATGGTGCATGTACATGTTGTCACGGCACTCAATTCGAAAAATTGCCACTGAAATAAAAATCAAACCACTGACTTACACACGTTTTGTTTTTGTAATTTCCCTCAAATCCGCATACATGCCAACATGACCAGCCGGGCTAACAATCGACGGCACACTGAGTGTGACGTCATCAGTCATCGTGGTGTGTATGGAAATATAAGCATTAAAACATTGTTACCATTATTAAGTCGAAGCAAATCTTTACAGCTTTTTCTGTGGTTTTTGTCAAAGAGCTTCGGGATTTTGTGCTTTGAGAACGAGAACAAATAAATGAATTTGAGTATGTGATGTGTTGCCGCTTGGTTTTTGTTTTTGCTATTTTCTTGTTTTTCTGTGGAGACCGTTAAAATACAGTTAAACCATTTTTCGCTTCTTGTGCTTTATAATGAAAGTTTATTTTTGCTGGATTTAGACACATTCCATTCAGTCGGAAAGCAGTAAGTGATTACATTTAATAAATAAGGAGCGTTGTAGTGATATTGTCTTTCTTGTGATTAATTAATAATTTGTGAATAAATGCAATTATTTACTTGTTGTGCTTTATAATAAAGTGTCCAAAAAGTGATTATAGTTATAACATTAGGAGTGTTATAGTGATATTGTGTTTGATTTACATTTTACATGATTTTATTTACATTTAAGAAATAAGGAGCGTTGTAGTGATATTGTCTTTCTTATGATTAATTAATAATTTGTGAATAAATGCAATTATTTACTTCTTGTGCTTTATAATAAAGTGTCCAAAAAGTGATTATAGTTATAACATAAAAAACGCGTCTATTATTTTACCGCTAGGTGGTGTGGAAAGAAATAATTGGATTTTTTTTGGTAGGTAATTGTGTACAAAGTAGACACCACATCGATTTAGAGGTATTTTTTTTATAGTGTTTTGCGTATGTAATAATTGTATCAAAATACTAGAAAAACTACCTTCTACATCATTCTTAAATTTCATCAAAATCGAGGCGGTGTTCAATTTGCACACAATTATCTTAATTTAGTTTACCAAATTGTATTATTATTAAATCAGCAGATGGTAACCCTACGAGTACTGCTCTCGATTTGCGGCGATTTTTCATGCACACTATGGTAACCCTATGAGAGCTTAAAAGGGGGACAGGTTTATGCAAGCTACTGCAACCAACCTGAGAGGCAAACATCCTATCTTCCCTGTTGTAAAAAATTGAGGAAGCGAGACAACTATAATATATATTGTGAATTATTGAATTATTGTATTAAGATTTTTTTAGTATTAAATAGACTCCCTTCGGGTAGGGGTTAGAATATACCCGAGGTAGGCATGCCTGTCGTAAGAGGCGACTAAAATCCAATCTCCGTATACCGAGTGCATAGTGTATACAAAAATGCAATGGACAAAACAAAAAGATTGATTACCCCAGGTGGCAGTCCAGCTTTACTGGAAAATCCACCCTCTTCGGAGGTCGGCTCTACGGATTCTGGGGAGAGCCATTTATTGCAATCCAATGACCCTTTCACAAGAAGTGCAAGGGTATCTCGATCTCCTCCATCAAGATCGAATAACTCCGGGAAAAAAAGTCCGCCGGGAGCGCCGCAGCGCGAAAACCAGGACTTAGCGAAATATAAAAGCTTTGAGGAAGAAAATAAAGTACTCCGAATAAAGCTTAACGAAATGGATCTACTCTATCAAGATCTTAAGAAAGAGATAGATCTATTAAAAGAAGAGAATAAGGTTCTAAAGAACACACACTCGCAGAAAGAGCGCGAATGTGCTCCAGCACTATTAGATAGTCGGGAGTACCACACCGATGAAGAAGAGCTAGCACGCGAAACGAATCGGGTCCCTAAGAAAAGACCTTCTAAAAAACGGAGAGCTGGTTCTTCGCCCGAAGTCGTGCCCTTAAATGAAGAAAAGCGTAAAGAACTGCAAGAAAATCAACGTAAAACGCAATTTCGTTTACCGCCACCAATAAACATCGTCGGGATAACGGAATATAATAAGTTGCATAGCCTCCTTAAAGGAACGATTACATCGAAATTTAAGGTCACATCTTTGAGGAATAATGCGTGGAGGATTAACGTCGACGACCACGATGACTACCGAGCAGTGTCCCAAAAACTTAATGTGGATAAGATTCAGTGGTATACTTTCGAAATCAAGTCAGAAAGGCCACATCGTGTTGTAGCAAGGGGTCTTCACCCCTCATGCACCAAAGAAGAGGTTATGAGCGACCTTCAAGCCAAAGGCTTTAAAATTCTTGATGCCGTTAATATCATCAAGAAGGAAAAGCAACAATCTGAAATAGATACAGACATATTGGTTAGGCGTGGACTTCCACTTTTTATGCTAACATTCGATAAATCTGACAGCATCGACGATATCTACCGAATTAAAACCATATTGAATATCGTGGTCAAAATCGAGCCCATGCGTAGAAATTTAAAAATAATTCCGCAGTGCAAACGTTGCCAAGGATTTAATCATACGCAAACGTACTGCAAAAAAGAACCGCGTTGTGTGAAATGCGCCGGAAATCACCTCTCCCAAGACTGTGGAGTGAACAAACAAGCCTCCGCAATCTGTGCTAATTGTAAGGGAAAGCACCCGGCAAATTATAGAGGCTGTGAAGTAGCTAAGGAGTTGCAAAAACGGAGAGATGCACTCCATAAGCCTCAAAATAAAATAACAAGACCGCTAACTAATGCAAATAGTAAGATCGGTCAGGCGAACGTAGGCAAACAAAAACCACCGGGTTCAGAGCGGAAAGAGTTGGTGACAGGAGAAAAGCCCTCGACTTCTGGCCTTAAGAGAAATGGTAATGAAAAGCCATTAGAAAAGACATCAAGTAATAGCCCTCGGACAGCAGGAGTGCAGACCTACGCCCAGGCTGCAGCATCCGAAAAATCAAAAAACCTCGAAATCCCGACGGACCCTGCTTCTCAAGTTTTCTCAATTATTCTCGCGAAACTTGAAGAGCAAAGCAAAATAAATAAAATTATTCTCGATAGGTTGGTTAAGCTCGAGAGTTATTCACGGAAAACGCGTACTTCACCTAGAATATGAATGAAAAAAGAATGTTAAAAATATGTACTTGGAATGCAAACGGACTTTTGCAAAAACTTGACGAATTGGAAATATTCATGCGAGAAAAAGATATTGACATTTGCTTGATTTCTGAAACTCACGTGAAAAAGGAATCGCATTTAAAAATAAAAGGCTATACTGATTACCACGCTTGTCACCCTTCGGGAAAAGCAAGAGGCGGATCTTCCTTGTTTATTAAAGACTACATTGAACAATGCGAAGACCTAAAGATAGAGCTTGAAACTCTGCAACTGTGCACAATCCGAGTTAAAAATAGTCAGCGTACTATTAAAATCTCATCTATCTACTGTCCACCGCGTTCCGCGCTTGAAAAAAGTGATTTTACTAACTTATTTAAATCGCTGAAACCTAATTTCATTATTGGCGGCGATTTTAACGCGAAACATACGTTCTGGGGCTCTAGATACATCTCGCAAAAAGGTAGAATGCTCTATGGGGCAGGTATGGAGTACAGCTGTGATTTCCATTCGACGGGCAAACCGACTTACTGGCCAGCTGATACTTTTAAAATACCTGACCTGATCGATTTCTTCGTGGTGAAAGGAATATCTAACAACCACATAAAAGTTGAAGAAAGCTTTGATCTGTCGTCTGATCATTCCCCAGTTATTTTGACATTGAGCGAAAAACTATTATTTAACCGAGAGCCAGCGAAATTAACCGGCAGAACAACTAACTGGGAAGGCTTTAGGAACGAAATCGAAGTAAATATTGAACTGAGCGTACCGCTTACGACACCCTATGAACTTGAGGTTGAAGTCGATCGCTTCGTTGAGATAGTACAGCTCGCCTCTTGGAATAATACGCATAATCCAAGAAAAACGCCAGACAAATACGGTCTACGATATCCTGCTGAAATAAAGGAATTAATTAGGGAAAAAAGAAAAGCGCGTAAAAGATGGCAACAAAGTCGTGCTCCACAGCATAAAACCCATCTGAATCGTCTCTGCAATTTGTTAAAGAATAGCATTAAGGATTTTAAAAATCGTGCGATAGGCTCTTACCTTGAAAGTTTAACAGCGAAAAAAGATTCCAATTATTCCCTTTGGAAAGCCGTAAAAGGCACCAAAAGGCCCAAAATCCCCGCGCCGCCACTTAAAATAAATCAAAATGAATGGGCAAGGGAAGATAAAGAAAAAGCGGATATTTTTGCCGCCCATTTGGAAGAAACCTTTAAACCGAACGATGGTCAAGTGGTTCATGACAACATCAACCTCACAAGGATGGTAGTTCCACCATCTGACGATTTAACGCGCAGATCTGCAACGCTTAGAGAACTCGAACGTGAGATCGCGAAACTAAAACCTAAGAAAGCTCCTGGTTATGATTTGATTACCGAAGAAATTCTCAAAGCCTTACCTAGAAGAGCATTTATTAAGCTTCTCCATATTATAAATGCTGCACTCAGATTAAAACACGTGCCGAGCCAATGGAAAGTTGCGGAAGTCATTATGGTTTTAAAACCAGGAAAACCGTCATATGAAGTAAAATCATACAGACCAATCTCGCTTCTTCCAGTCGTATCAAAAATTTTCGAGAGGATATTACTAAGGCGTCTCCAACCGGTTATAGAAGAAAATAATCTAATCCCTGACCACCAGTTTGGGTTCAGAAGTAAGCATTCGACAATTGACCAGGTGCATAGAATTACTAACGTAATCGAAAAAGCACTAGAAGAAAAAAAGATATGCTCAGCCGTATTTCTTGACGTCTCGCAAGCCTTTGATAAGGTGTGGCACGATGGCTTGAAATGCAAATTACGACAAGTACTCCCCGTGTACCTATACGAGATTTTGGATTCATATCTCGGAAATAGACTCTTCCGTGTTAGAAATGGAAACGAATACTCAGAGCTCAAAAAAATTTCGGCCGGCGTACCGCAAGGAAGCGTTCTGGGGCCGCTTCTTTATCTGTTATATACTCGTGATATACCGAAAGAAGATGGCACTATGCTTGCTACGTTTGCCGACGACACCGCTATCCTAGCAGTAGGTAAAACAATCGAGGAAACGACTGCCAAACTGCAAAACGCATTGAATAAAGTAAATGAATGGACGAGGGACTGGCGGATCGCCCTTAACGGAACTAAATCTGTTCACGTGAATTTCACTTATAGAAAAATTAATGACTTGCCAATTTTTATAAATTTGGCCCGAATTCCTATTGCAAATGAAGCCAAATACCTGGGAATGACACTTGACGCAAAGCTGAAGTGGAATTCTCACGTGAAAATGAAACGTAAAGAATTAGAAATCAAATATAGAGAAATGTACTGGCTGATCGGGAAACATTCCCACCTCAGTACCGAGAACAAACTGCTTTTATACAAGCAAGTGCTAAAGCCGGTGTGGTCCTACGGTATACAACTTTGGGGTTGTACCAAGAAAACAAATGCCAATATTTTACAGACCTTTCAAAATAAAGTGCTTAGAGAAATTGTCCAAGCACCGTGGTATGCAAGAAACGACGATATCCACAGGGATCTCGGAATTCCGACAATCGAAGCTGAAACTAGAAGCTTCGCGCGAAAACATAGAAACCGACTAATCGGACATGTTAATAATACAGTCCTACTTATTTTGGATGAGAGCAATTTATTGCGCCGACTACAAAGGATAAAACCTTTCGACTTGGCGAGATAAGGATTAACCGCATCTAAATTGCGGAATATGCAGGATCTTTCATTGGAAAGTAACCTGCCAAACGTTTATATTTCGTGATAGAAAAATTGCTTGATAAGTAGTATAACTTAGTTGCAGTATCTAACAAATTTATATCGAAGGGAGGTGTTTTTGGTCAGTAAGAATCTGACACTACTATGAGCACGCGCTTGCTATTCTCATAGTGTCTATGGAAGATTTTCACCTACCCTCGGGGAAAAAAAAAAAAAAAAAAAAAAAAAAAAAAAAAATAGACCGCCGAGACTGTCACTAGTCCGGGAAACGTGAAATTGATTCTTGTGCTTTATTCATTTTTTACATGGTGCCGAAACCCGGGACAGTCAAAATTCTTCAAAAATTATAAGCGTATAATGTTTAGCGTGCGGTTACGAGCGAATTTAATATAATATAGCGTACAGTAAAATATACGGTTAACGTAAGTAGAATTAATACTCGTCATAAAATGGGAGCGGTATATCGCGCCACGTGCAGGACGCAAGTTACCAAATTGTGCAAAGCAGCTTCTGATTATCTGAAGGTCTACCAAGCCATTAGAGTTACCGATGTAAGCGACCCAGCGACCGACAAAGGTGAGATAACTGTCTTGATAGAGCGCATAAAAAATGCCCAAGCCAACTTGAAAAGAGCGGATGAGGCCTTGTGGAAAACCGTAACGCCAGATGAGAAAGAATGTGAAAGCGCGATTGAATATGACGACAAAGCCGTTACCACTATCACGCAATTAGATTATGTTCTTCGAAATAACTTCAAACAGGCGCACGGCCCAAACGAAGCTTTTAACGAAGACAGCGTGCAAAATCTATCTCAAGGCGATAAAAGCGACTTCTGCGGTGTAAAGCTCAGAGCCATCGAGCTGAAAAAAATTTATGGAAAATTTGAGAACTGGTTTCCGTTTTGGGAGCAGTTCAAGCGTGCAGTTCATGATAACTCTAAGCTATTGGCTACGGTAAAATTTAACTTCCTTAGCGAGGCATTTCGATTGGTGGGCACCGTAGCGCAAGTGGTTAGTGCGTCGGACTACTGAGCCAGCGGTCTTGGGTTCGAATCCCGCCGCAAACACCTAAAAGTTTTTCACAGTGCCCACCTCTTTCGAATGTCTGACAAGCATCAAAGAGTATCATTTGTCACGATTGAGCTTCTCAACTCGCCGTTCGGAGTCGGCAAAAAACTGTAGGTCCCTTCCATTCGTGCAAAAATATAACACGCACACACAAATGGTTGCGAGAAGCAGGCCCAGGTTCACCTCGAGCTGTAGCGCCATTTAAGTAAGCGAGGCATTGATCGAAAAGGCAGCGGCGACTATTTCAGGATTCACTCCAACTGGAAAATGCTATAACGAAGCAATAGCACTCTTGCAAGATGAATTTGGCAACACCGAAAAAAATTGTAGAGAAATTCATCCAAAAATTAATAAATTTAAAACCAGTGCATTCAACAAACGATATCAGAGGCCTCCGGCAACTGTACAATGAGGTAACCACGACGATGAGATCTTTAACGGCTTTACAGGTACCGTCAACGCATTATGAAATTGTAGTAAAATCGGTCCTTCTCAAGTCAATTCCAGCAAACATGCGTATACGATATCATAGAACACAAACGGGTGTCAAGGGTTCTCTGTCTAGCACATTGATTAATGCCGATGTCGATACAATGGCTGATAATGACACCCAAAAACACATTGCACAAGAAGAGGAGCAATTGAAGTCTCTTCTTGATTTTATGAAAGTAGAAGTGGAAGCGTTGGATAAGTCACAAATGGCAGAGCGAGACAGGAGACCTGAGGAGCGAACGCGTCGAGAAGGATGATCAACCATAGGAACTGCAACGGGTTTATTTGTCTCCAATAGCGACAATCTACAATGTGTCTTTTGTAAAAAGAACGGTCACACAACGAAAAATTGCAAAAGCAACTTAACAATCGAACAAAAAAAAGCACTGCTGCGAAGGGAAGGGAGATGTTTAAGGTGTACCAACAAAAACCACGCTTCAAAATTTTGCAAAGCGCAATGGATTAAATGTGACAGTTGTGGTGGCCGGCACCTAACATCAATGTGCGAGCAAGCGAGTAGAGGTGCACAAGAGAGTAGCGGAAAGGTCGAAAGAGTAAGTGATCGTCGAACAGAAACTGAAAAAGTTGCAACTTCTGGTACTTTGGCTTCATTCAGTGCAGTGGGAACGAAAGGATCGGAAATATTCTTGCAAACAGCGAAAGCAGTATTATTATGCAATACTCAGAACAGCGAGTGCATTCTCTCTAAAATTATTATGGATAACGGCAGCCAGCGAACGTACATAAGCGAGAAAGTGGCAAAGGCTTTAAATTTGACATCGATTGGAAAAAAGGAAATGCGGATTATTGGATTCGGTGAAAGAGGACAAAACAATCGACCATGTGTATTCGATTATGTGGAAGTGTCGCTGAAGAGTCAGTACAGCGCGAGTTATATAATCTGCTCTGAAGTTCTGAACCAAAAGCATCACACCAACACAACAACATTTCGACTTGGCTAGAGAAACGGCGAGTTACATAACATACTCTGCTCTCTGCTCCAGAACAATAAATCCTACAACAACAACATCTTGGGTAGCGGCGAGTTACAGACTCTGCATGAGAAGAACATAATTCATCACCAACATCTCGGCTTGACTTGTGCAGCGGCACATTATAAAAAAAACATGTACCAAGCTAACGCGGAGCATCAAGTTGCTATGCAATGTACATACATATATGATCTCATTTTTTCTATTATGTATAATGTACATATAAATTATGTAAACCATTTGTGGTATGGTAGCTTTCTTTTGAATTTTGCTGTAAAAGGTAGATTAGCTTTGATCGTTGAATAAAGAACATTGTTTGTTTGATGATAAGTTGGCGTCTTTTTTTTCAACCCTATATGTAAGAATATAACTGGCGCAGTCGATTATTCCAAGAATTCGGAGGTCGCGTTTATTAAATATTTTCAGTAATTAATTGAAAAAAAAAAAAAAAAAGCAAAGTTAATAAAAAATAAAAATTATAATTTTTTTTCTCCGAAATCCATACTAAGCACATGCTAGAACTCTTGGTGCAAGTGAAAATTGCATTATTGGAATTAAGTATTCTATATTACAATACTAAACGTGGACCTCGCATCAAGAGCACATTGGTGTTAAGTGAATGAAGGGCACACCTCATTGCGTGGAGAACTTTAATTCTTTGGCCCAGGACGAATCTTCGAGAAATTGACCAGCGGAACTACCACCAGCATAAGCAGAAGCAACTTCAATCCGCAGTTGATATAAGTAAGTCGATAAATTGTGTTCCAAGCTCAATCCCTTATTCCTTCCTTACATAATATTACTATATATGTATGTCGAATAGATATAATAAATATAATAAATATATGAATAAAAAAGTAGTACAGAAGAAAAAAAAAAGGAGTATATAAACCATATTCACTGAACCAAAAAGGTACGTAAATACAATAAAAAAGTTAATTGGGACAAGAACATTTTTATTAATATTCGTCCAACAAACGCGTTTATTGTGCCAATAAAAGCGTTTTATTAATTTAATAAACGTTTATTAATACTATTAAGAGTTTGTTAAAACTGTTTATAATTTTTTTAAATTTTTAATAAACTTGTTCGTTGTGCCAATGAAATAAAACCTCTTTTCAAGTACAAGTTCGTTGAGCCAATAAACAATTTCATAGTTTGAACGAAATGCATTCATTGGGACAACGAAACATTTTATTGAATTGATAAAACATTTGTTGAGCCAATAAACTTTTTGTTCGATTTAATAAAAATAGTTTATTGATATAATAAACTCCTCCAAAGCCCTAAAATAGTGGTTCTTCTAGCTTCTCGAAACTTTATACTTACTTTTTTTACCTTTTCCGGGATTGCTCATCTGAAAATTAAGATGAATAAAAAAAATTATATATTTTCAATCAATTTATTTTTTTTATTCATTATTCGAACACAATAAATGGGTTTTTGCACAGCTATGTTTTCTTATGGTTTTTTCTTTACAATAAAGAGTTTCACTTAAATTAAACAGGAAGAGAAAATTTGAGATAAAAATGAAAAAAATGTCTTTAAACATACACATAACGACATAGTTTTTGAATAGAAAAAACTTAAAATACATACTACCACTACTTACTTATATTGTTGAAGCTGAGAACATCTTCTCGTATTACCACGATACAAAGTGATTTTCTGCTGTCCGGTTCAGGAACTGGATGTGGTCTTCAACAGCCTCGAATGCATTTGCAACGAATAAAATCATTTCCTGGGAGTCTTTTACCGTATATCTTATCCTGCGTCTATTGCCTTCGTTGTCCACTTTCACTTTAAAATGATAATAAACATACAAATAGCGGGAAATAAAAAAATCGCTTTAAAGTCAACCACCATTTAGTTCATTAATTTATATTAATTATACGTAGACTTACATACCTGAATATTTTGTTCGTTTTTTTAACTAATTTAACACTTTTTAGTCAGTCCTTTTTTGATTTTCGTTTTCGTTAGATAATAAGTCTATTTTGTCACTTTTTCCACAGAATTCTTACATAACTACTTTTCGATTTAGTTTTATCCAAAGATGCTTACTGGTTCACGGAAAACACTAGAATGACTAAATGGCACAGTTGCAAAAGCGTTAGTTCGCTTATATAGGTACAGTTTCTTGCAAAAATCGAAAGGTTATTGTGACAATAAACTGTTTGTAGATTTGATAACTGTTTTATTAATTTAATAAAATTGTTTATTAATACAAGCAATGAGTGCATAATTTCAATGAACATTTTTATGAAAATTTAATAAACTGGTTTATTATCTCAACGAATGCATTTATTAAGCAGAACGAAACCCAGACTCTTCACCTAACAAAAGATTTGCTTGGCACAATGTATGAATTTATTGTGCCAATAAATATATTCTTAAATACAAGCAATCGGTTATTAATTTTTCGAAATCGTTTTTTAATAAATTGTGTTTTATTGGCCCAACGAACTATTTATTAAATGGGTAGTATCAAAATAATAATATTTCGTACTATTAACAAAAGTTTTATTGAGACAGTAAAAAATGAGTTGATAAACGGCGTTTATTGATATTACGAACGATATTTTTTTCAGTGTTGTATAAGTGTAAGTGTAAGTGATAGTGAAGAAGATTTTTTATACACGCGAAATATGGCATCTAATAACGGAGTTTCTGGTGATGGGCTAATGGGTGTTTATTTAAATAGTGGTATTAGTGGAGCTTCGGGTAACGTTGAATTAAATACTAACTTAGGCGGCACACTGGGAAATAATTCTCATACCCCTTTACATAACGTGAACCTTAATAATACAAATAATGACACAACTAGTTCTAGCATCGAGAATATAAACTTTATCCTTAGCTCTCTTAAGATTCCAGATGCAATAAAAGACCTTCCTAAGTTTGATGGTAATCGTAGATTATTATACGAATTTTTGAATAACGTAGAAGAGATCTTGGGGGTCATGGGTACTGTTAGCAATACACCGTATGCACGAATAATACTAAGGGCTATACGAAATAAGATCACGGGACCAGCCAACGAGGTATTGAACATGTTTGGAACATCTTTAGACTGGCAGGAAATTAAGACAAATCTTATTCTACATTACTCTGATAAGAGAAACGAGACATCTCTCATTAGAGATCTCCATAGTCTCAAGCAATCAACTGACACTATTGAAGTATTTTATTCTAAGATAATAGAAATATTATCTACTCTTACTAATCACGTTCATATTCACGAAAAGAACCCAAATGTAATTTCTGCAAAAAGCAGCCTTTATGCGGAAATGTGCTTAAATTCTTTTCTTATTGGCCTTAGAGAGCCACTGGGTTCAACCATAAGAGCTATGAGACCAAATTCTGAAGCGTTCAACTTTTGCATAAAAGAACACAATTCATATTATATGAAGTATGCAGACCCAAACGCAAATTTTAGGCAAAGACCGAACAATTCGTACCATGCAAATCAAAATCCCACCACACCTATCCCTAATCTTTCTTTTCCCCGAAGACAAATCGTATATAATCGTGGAGGAAATTCGCACCCGACCTTTCCGAATAATAGTAACTCTTATTATAGACTAGATATGTATATTCCACGTCAAAACCAACCAATTTTTAGAGCGAACGATTATCATTACTCTCAAATTCAAAATCAAAACCACCCTGTAACTGCACCTAGACCACCTATTACACCGCAACCTCCAGCAACTCCAATGGATATATCTAGTGGAAATACGTACAATACTAGAACTCAACAATCAAATTTCAGAGGTCAAACATATAAAAGACAACAGAATAATACAACAACACCTAATCGAAATTACAGAGAAGTTAATAACCTTTATACATACCCTCCTCATTATGATACAAACCAACAATTTTTACCGGACTTTAACCCTGAACCATATAATTACACAGAACTAGACCAATTCATACCTACACAAAATGAGGAACCAAATAATTTAAACTACTGCGACTACGAAATTTATGACTCAAATTTTCCATAAACAGCCTCGGACAGCAGATTGGTTACCTAGATATAAATAAACATAGTTCAAGCTCATTACCATACATAACTATACTATCTCCTAGAGGAAGAAAACTTAAGTTCCTTATCGATACTGGAGCTTCAGCAAATTTCATTAACCCATCCCTTACGAATCCTGACTTACACGAGATAATTGACCCAATTACAATAACAACAATTCTTAACAAACACAAGCTAGATAGACAAGTAACACTCCCCGCATTCAAAGAATTGAACACGGACGAGAAGTTCAAATTTTTAGTTTTCAAATTTCATTCCTATTTTGATGGCTTAATAGGTTTAGAGATGATGAAGCAACTAAACGCTAAAGTCAATCTTAAAGACAAAATTTTAGAAACGAGCAAGTCTTTAGTACCACTGCAATTTAAACCCAATTTCATGTCAAAAGTTTTCGATGTTCCTCCAAATTCCAAAATTATAGCTAGATTACCAGTAGATATCGAAAACGGGGATATATATGTGAGACCTACTTTAGTAAACAAATTCCTTAAAATATCTGAAGGAATTTATAAATCCGTTGACTGGTATAGTCATATAGAAGTGATTAATATAACAGATCGAGAACAAAAACTCTTTTTAGAACAGCCATTAAAAGTAGATACTTATAACAATTTCAATGAAGTAAACAATGTGAGTATAAAATATAACATAGATCAATTAAAACCTATACCAGACAATGAAATTACAAATTTGCTAAGAACAGACCATTTAAATAAAGAGGAGAAAGAAGATCTTTTTAGACTATGCAAGCAATACGATGATATATTTTTTAGAGAAGGCAATACACTTTCATTTACAAATACCATCAAACACCGTATTAAAACGAATAATGACAATCCAATATATACCAAGTCATATAGATATCCGGAAGTCCACAAAGCTGAGATTAAGTCTCAAATATCTCAACTTCTCAAGCAAGGGATCATTAGACCAAGCTACTCCCCATGGAGTAGTCCGATATGGATTGTCCCAAAAAAGAGAGATGCTTCCAACAAACAAAAATGGCGGTTGGTAGTGGACTATCGGAAACTAAACGAAAAAACCATCAGTGATCGATATCCGCTCCCCAACATAACAGACATTTTAGATAAGCTAGGCAGATGCATGTATTTTACCACCCTGGACTTAGCCTCTGGATTTCATCAAATTGAAATCGATCCCAGAGATGTTAATAAAACCGCATTTACAGTAGACAATGGCCACTTCGAATTTATTCGAATGCCATTTGGACTTAAAAATGCCCCGTCCACATTTCAGAGGGTTATGGACAACATTTTGAGGGACCTGCAGGGAAAAATATGCTTAATTTATATGGATGACATAATCATGTTTTCTAATTCTCTTCAAGAACATATCGAAAATTTAAAAAAGGTCTTCTCCAAATTGCGACAAGCCAATCTTAGAATACAGCTAGATAAGTCAGAATTCCTGTGCAAAGAAGTAGCATTTCTTGGGCACCTTGTTACATCACAAGGCGTAAAACCACACCCTGAGAAGATTGATTCAATAAAAAGATTTCCTATCCCTCGTACTCAGAAGCAAATCAAATCTTTTCTTGGTTTGTTAGGTTACTATAGGAAGTTTATCCAGGATTTCGCAAAAATAACCAAACCCTTAACTGAATGTCTGAAAAAAGGTAGGCAAATTAAACTGGACGAAAAATATATTACTTGTTTTGAGCATTGTAAGGACATACTGAGTAATGACCCACTGTTACAGTATCCGGACTTTACGAAACCATTCATCCTAACAACTGATGCAAGTAACTTCGCGATAGGTGCAATTTTAAGCCAAGGCCATATTGGAAGTGATAAACCTGTTTCCTATGCATCACGCACTTTATCGGACACGGAAATAAAGTACAGTACCATCGAAAAGGAGCTACTTGCCATTGTTTGGGCAACCAAACATTTTCGCCCTTATCTTTATGGTCGTAAATTTTTCACAGTAACAGACCACAAGCCACTTACCTGGCTCTTTTCCTTGAAAGATACTAACTCTAAATTGATAAGGTGGCGATTAAAACTTGAGGAGTACGAATACGAGATCCACTACAAGAAAGGTAAGGCAAATACCAACGCAGATGCTTTAAGCAGAATAGAGTTAAACATTAACGAATCACTGCTTAATAATATAGACGACTTGGAAGCAAGTTCAAATATATCTACTGCTCATTCTGCATCGGAGAACCTTGACGAAGGTATACTAATTTCGGAACGTCCCTTAAATGAGTTCAGTGATCAACTCGTTTTGATAAAAACAAATTACATCGTAAACCCTTCAATGACTTACAAAATACTTTTTCAGATTAAACGTCGTAGAATTTTTAGTCAACCCGACTTACATAATGAGCAAATAATCACATCAATACTCAAAGACCAACTTAGTCAAAAGAAACCAACAGCAGTATATACAGATGACGATACCTTCAAAATAGTTCAAAACGTATACTCTAAATTGTTCGCTAATCGTAGAATATTTAAATTAATTCGATGCAAAGAAAAGTTAATTGACTTAGTTGACAGTGACAAACAAGACGCAGTAATTAACGAATACCATCTTAAATCCAACCACAGGGGAATACACGAGACACTTCAACACCTACGCAGAACTTACTATTTTGTTAATATGAAAACTAAAATAACTAAAATTTTAAATAACTGTGAAAAATGTCAGTTATTAAAATATGAAAGGCATCCACCGAAAATAAAATACGAAGTTACAGAAACTCCCAGACTACCGTTAGATACCCTACATATTGACGTTTACGCAATTCACAATCAACAAATTTTAACGATAATCGATAGATTTTCCAAATTTGCATCGGCCTATATCTTATCCGCCCGAAATAGTATCAAGCGGACATTTCAAAACCGGTTATATGAACAAATTAAAGGAAAAATAGAAAAACATAACAGAACAAATATGGACAAATTAAACACAAATAGAGACACACCACCAACTTTTCAAGAAAATGATACAATTTACGAATTTAATAATAGACGTAACAAACTTACACCCAGGGCAAACAAGTTAAAAGTTAAGGCGGATAAAAAAGTAATTGTTTTAACAACAAAAGATAGACAATCTCATAAAAATAAAATAAAAACAAAACGCAAGTTTAAGACCCACAATAATATAGATAATAATATAGTGTAAGACATTATTTAGTTAAAGTAGAGAAGAAATTAAACATAGATACACTACACATGTATATATGTACATACAAAACATTAGTACTTAGATACCTAGAGATACATAGAAATGTAGAAATATAGATAATTAGTTACATAGAAACATGTAGGATAATAGATATAGTTACATAGGTATATGCACACATACATATGTACGTGTTGAATTAGCAGTTAAGATTAGGTAATAAGTATAATGCCGGATAGAATAAATAGGTTAAGAACGATAATAAAAACGTACACTACATACAGAAAGTTCGAAATAAATATCACCTAGTTTACTCCAGAAACTCCTTTCCAATAAAGTAATTTCCAAACGAGTTCTATCAATGTATGAACTGAACAATTACATAGAAAAATCTAGTTTCTACACACTCACTTACACTAACTTCAAAAAAATAAAAAAAAAAAATATATATATATATATGTATATATATATTAATATGTATATTAAATGCAAATCAGCAACATGCCTAGTATATGCAACATAAAACCGTCCAAATCTCCCAATACCCTATAGTTTACCCTATTCCCATACCTTATGAGCGATCGAACATCAATTTTTCGATGAAATATGTATGTATATCCTCATGCGGAAAAATCATGCAATCAATTCTGCCAACGAACAAGTGAAGATAGAAACAACACTGTGGACCATCCATCACACACAAGAAGCAAAGAACGAGCAACAGCAACAACCTTGTCAAAATGTTCCAGTCACATCTTTTCACCTTGTTCAAACATGCAACTTATACATCAATCTGGGGGCGGAGGAGTTATATAATCTGCTCTGAAGTTCTGAACCAAAAGCATCACACCAACACAACAACATTTCGACTTGGCTAGAGAAACGGCGAGTTACATAACATACTCTGCTCTCTGCTCCAGAACAATAAATCCTACAACAACAACATCTTGGGTAGCGGCGAGTTACAGACTCTGCATGAGAAGAACATAATTCACCACCAACATCTCGGCTTGACTTGTGCAGCGGCACATTATAAAAAAACATGTACCAAGCTAACGCGGAGCAGTTAGTCAGTTTTAATGCATTTTTATTACGGAATTCAAGTATTACTTACATGCTAGACAAAAGTGCTTAAAACTAGCTTAACTAACTTAACTATCTTACCCTAACTTACTGGCCCCACACGGGCACTCTAAGCTAAACTTAATACTTATACTATGTCTTTCGACGTAACCTTACTTATAATATAGAATTTTAATTGAATTTACAGTTTTAGAGCTAAGAAAAATTTTTTTTTCAGAAAAAAACTTAGCAAAATGACAATTTTTGATTTTTTAATTAAAACTACCTTACATAATAAAACTTAGAACTACTTAACCTATCTTACTCTAGCTACGTAATTAAATACGTAGATTTTTTTTGATTTTGTGTTGTGTTATTTTATATTTTTTTTGTGATTTATTATTTGTTTTTTATATTTTTTTTTGTTGGCAAAATGCTGTGATTTTTTTTTTTTTTTTTTTTTTTTTTTTTATTTTTTTATAAAACTTAAATATACCTATCCTACCTAAACCTACGTAAGCCGGCCACGGCATGTCTACATAATAAACATAAAAGACGGCCAACTATGCCTTGGGGTCTACCCCGGATCAAACGGAATCGACGAGGGAATTCCATCTCTTTCTAACAGCCACCAGAATTTCTGATGTTGCTGTTCAACATCGTGCCCATCGCGCCCCGAAACCGACCTACTAAACCGGAGGCGCTCCGTTTGGCTCTGTGCGAAGTCTCTGTCGTAGTTGAGCCGCCTATCCACAGTCTTGCGAGCAACATGGAAGATTAGCGGTACCGCTGATCTATCCTGGATCAGACCCTGTTGTCCAAAATAGAGGAATGCTTCTGGTGGAACGAAGCCGTTAAGGCGCACTCTTTCGTGGTACGTGAAATTGGGGTAATAAGCCCCGAAGATCAGGCTATTCATCGAACTCACTGCTCTTGCAATGTGCCTTCGAGTCATCTTGATCAGGAAATTATCCACTCTTATTAAGTTAGCCCTGTTGTATAGGACCTCATTGGAATAGAATTTTTTGTACTCGGATTCTGGTGTTCTGTATAAATGAAGGCAAGCCCGAAGACAAGCCCTCTCAAACACCCGAATCGATGATGCGAATCGCAGCGTTACTGTCAATGGTGAACGCTACCGAGCGATGATAACAAACTTTTTTTTGCCCGAAATGGAAGTTCTTGACTTGCATGATATGTGGTTTCAACAAGACGGTGCCACATGCCACACAGCACGCGAAACAATGGCGCAATTGCGAGGCGAGTTTGGTGAACAGTTAATTTCACGTTTCGGGCCGGTCAATTGGCCGCCTAGATCGTGCGATTTGACACCATTAGATTATTTTTTGTGGGGGTATGTCAAGGCTAATGTCTATAGGGACAAGCCCGCTTCGATTGACGCACTGGAAGCCAACATCCATGCATTCATTCGTGAGATACCGGCCGATATGTGTGAAAGAGTATGCCAAAATTGGACTCAGCGGATGGGCTACCTGAGACGCAGCCGCGGTCAACATTTGCATGAAATTATCTTTAAACATTAAATTGCAAGGTTCAAACTATCGATTCAAATAAATATTTCATTAATTTTTTCGAATTTTTTGTGTTTTTTTTTTAAAGAAAGTTCTCAACCTCTTAAAAAATCACCCTTTATTTTAGCTTTTTATTAATGAAGATCGCAACACCTCCTCCTTGTATAGAGTTGGGTCGGTCTCTTCTTATTATGTTATAATTATTGTGCCGTAACTTATGTTTCTGGTTTAGCTTAGATTCGCTAACCAAAAGCACATCAGGGCTTTGATCTTCTAACAACTTAAAAAGTACGGCTCTTCGTTCGATCCTAATCAGTGAATTTACATTCACCGCAAGGATCCTAAAGGTATTCTCCGCCATCGCACACATTATGACTGGAGATGCGCTAGGCCCGGCAGAAGCGCGCAGATTTGGTCCACCCTCTTCGCCTGCTCTTGTACCTGACGTTGTAGCTGACCCATCTGCCCTTGAATAGAGAGCAAGATAGCCATGAAGTCAGCCTCTGATGCTTTAGGCAGTGAGGCCTGTGAAGCAACCTTCGGTTGTTGCTGTGCCGTCATTCCCCTTTGGGCGTAGGATATTTTGGGTGTGACGGTTTGACTTTGGCTTGGACGTGGTAGACTTTTCACTACGCTTTTCTGCTGTCGAACCAGGTTCACTTTCTTCATGTCTTGGAACTTGGGGCAACCTCGATAGTTTGCGGTGTGTCCCGAGTTCCTACATAACGCACACGTAAGCTGAGATTTCTCTGACGCCCCCTCTTTCCCCAGAGAACATTCTTCGGACTTGTGGTTCTTTCCACACTTCACGCATCGAGGCTGCATCTCGCAGTTCAACGCGGCGTGCCCGAACCTCTGACAGCGAACGCATTGGATAATGCTATCGCTTCTCTTTACTCTCTCCCATGTGACAACCTGGTAGTCTACGACCTTAATGTTGCGTAGACCATCCAGTTTGCTATTGGGTGACAGCTGAACCAGGAAGAACGGTAATTTCCGCTTCTCCCTTTTGGCCCTTGCTGTGGTGAAAGGCTTGACCCCTACGAATTCGAGCCCTTTGCACTTCTTTTCTTTGAGCATTCTAAGGAGCTCCTCCGGATCAGTGGACGGTTCCATCCCCCTCAGCAGCATAGTTTGCAGCTTTTCCCCCTTCGGGGTGAAGGAGAAGAACTCTGTCGTCGAGTCCGCTAACAATTTCTTAATTTTCCTATACTGCTCTACTGTATTGCAGTGTATAGCATGTCTATCTAAGCTAAGTCTTTTAATAACAAAATTGTTGCCTATGGCCGACTTACATAGTTCAATGGTTTCTTTCAACTCCATTTTGAAGGTGTTTATTGGGGGCACCTTCTCCCTCGTTGTCTTCTGTTGTTGTTGCTGCTGCTGGTTCTGCTGCTGCTGTTGTTGTTGTTGTTGTTGTTGTTGCTGCTGCTGCTTCTGCTGACTTTGCTGGTGTTGTTGTTCTGGCTGCTTCTGTTTCTTTTTGTTTTGGTTTTGTGGCTTCGGCTGCTGTTGTTGTTGCTGCTGTTTAGGCTGCTGATGCTGATTTAGCTGTTGTTGTTGCTGCCTAGGCGGCTGCAGAATTGGTTCTTTTGGTTGTTGTTGCTGCGTTTGCTGGAGCTCCAATTCCCGCTCCTTTACCCGCCTGGCCATTTGCTTGGCCTTAATAATGAGCACCTTTTGCTGCAGCTGTCTGATGCTGCGGCTGAGGAGCTCCAGTTCGTCATCCTCATCCTCGGACTCTGTGGCCACCAGAGAGGCAAAGCTGTTGCTATTGCCGGTGTAATGCCCTTCACCACCGTCGGAGACGTAGGCGAATCTCTCATCACCGGCTGATCGCTGTTGTTGTTTGGCTGCTGCTGCTGACGTAGTTGGCGCCTCCTCCCCCGCTTCCACATGCAGCTGTTCTGCAGAAGCTGACAGAGAGGGGCGCTTTCCCATGTTAGGAGTTGGCTGCAACCTCCTCCTCCTTTTCCCTGTACTTTCCATGGCCACTGCTGGTTGGTGGCCTGATTGTACTGGCACATCATCGCCTGATTTTTTTTCGTCCGCTGTTCCCGTTTGTTGGGATTCGGACCGTTGGTCATCAGCCATCGCCGAAGCTATCGGCTGTTGCCGACCACTTGTTTTTCTATTTTAATTAGAAAAACACTGAAAAATTTTTTTTTCCCGGATGGGACTCGAACCTTGGTCCACTGGGTGACGGTCCACCACTAGGCTACCGAGCCAATTAAAATTCGCTAGGCAAAAGTTTTACTTGATAAACTACTTATCCACTTGGAAGCCGAAACACGTCTGTTCTCCACGGAGGTCTGTGAACGACTGACTAACGCGGAGCATCAAGTTGCTATGCAATGTACATACATATATGATCTCATTTTTTCTATTATGTATAATGTACATATAAATTATGTAAACGATTTGTGGTATGGTAGCTTTCTTTTGAATTTTGTTGTAAAAGGTAGATTAGCTTTGATCGTTGAATAAAGAACATTGTTTGTTTGATGATAAGTTGGCGTCTTTTTTTTCAACCTTATATGTAAGAATATAACTCGCGACAGCAATAGTAGTAACAGCGATAGTCGTACCAATAATATGTGCAGATATCTTGCCGGTTTCAAAAATTAAAAGTGATAGTCTACGCCATATTAAGTTACAACTAGCGGACAACAAAAGTTACAGCGAAAAACTAATCAACGGAATTAATTTACTTATCGGCCAGGATTATTACTGGCAATTCAACACCAATGAAAGCGAACTTATATCAGCGAATTTAATGGCGGTTAAGACTTTCTTCGGTTGGACGTTACAGGGGAAACATAGACAAGGAGAAGAAGCAAACTGTGTTTTGAATGTGACTAGCGTGGACGAAGAGCGGTTTGATATATCAGCATTTTGGGATTTAGAATCTGTGGGGATAACGAATTGCCAAACAAGTGAAGAAAAGTTAACTATAGAAAGTGTGATAGGAGGAACAGGAAAAATCAGCGGTCGTTATGTCGTGCAATTGCCATGGAGAGTCACCAGCGAAATACTAAATGACAACAAGGGAATTGCTTTGCAGCGACTTCGTAGCTTAACGACAAAGTTAATGAGGAATTCGAACAAATTGATGGAGATCATTTTATGTAGATGATATGATTACAAGCGAGCGGACTTTTGAGGATGCTATAAATATGTACAACAAGAATTCCAATGATGCAGAACTACGTAAGTATTTCACGAGCGGACAAGCGGCAGAAACTGTAAGCCAAAAGGTTCTAGGCAGAAGCTCAAGATTTTGCAGTGGAGCGAAGCATAAAATATTCTACCAATTTACTAGCGAGCGAACAAGAAGTCAATAGCGAACAACCAGAAACGTCTGAACCAATATTAGTCATCGAAAACTACAGTCGCCTCAGGAAACTCTTACGAGTATCAGCATTCGTTCTTCGTTTTCTAGCGGCTTCAAAGAGAATTTCAAATCACGAGCGTCAGCGGAAAATAAAATCAGCAGCGGATATCGAAGAACTTGGATGCGTTGAATTGCGAGAAGCAGAAAATGATTGGGTGAAGTACACTCAAAAACGTTGGTACAGCAACGAAATAGAATCCCTTAAAAAGGATCAAAAGATTCTATCAAATTCCAAAATAGGTTCACTGAACCCCATTCTCGAAGATGACATCTTGAGGCTAAGCGGACGATTACCCAAATCTGCAGTCGGTAATTTTTGCAATCCGATAATTTTACCAAAACATTCTCATTTCAGTCGATTGCTCATAATTGAGGCACATCAGGTTACACTGCATGGTGGTGTCAACATAGTACTCTCACATATCCGAAAGAAGTACTGGATTGTTCAAGGCCGGCAGATAATAAAAAATGTACTTAAACAGTGTATCACTTGTAAGAGGCTTTATGGCAAAGCGGCATCCGAGCCATGGACTGTATTACCAGTGGAGAGAGTGGTCACCAGCAGACCTTTTGAAACCGCGGGCATAGATTTTCTTGGGCCACTCTATGTAACAGCGGAAAATGAGATCGGTAAGAAGAAAGTTTATGTTATGTTGTCTACATGCGCTGCGATCCGAGCTGTTCATCTTGAGCTCGTGAGTGATTTGACGGTGAAAAGTTGTATCGACGCATTGCGACGATTCATAGCAAGACGGGGAGTACCAACTACGATCATATCAGACAATGCCAAAACCTTTAAGCGGACGGACCTGGAGTTGAGAAAATTAGAAGAGCTTATGAAGAGAAGTGAAGTGAAGCAACTAGCGGCACATCAAGGCATTTCTTGGAAGTACATACAGGAACGAGCAGCGTGGTGGGGTGGCTTTTGGGAGCGCCTTGTCAGAAGCGTAAAGAATTCCTTAAAGGCAGCAATTGGGAAATCATCTATGTCATTCGACGATTTAGCCACTTTGTTGACAGAAGTTGAAGGGGTTATAAATTCGAGATCCTTAACCTATATAACAGACGACCAGGCAGACCTGGAACTTTAGTGCAGCAAATTTTTTAACTAATAATAACTCCATTCTTATTCCAGCTGATTTTAATTGCGACGGTTCATTGATTTCAAAATCTTGGCAACTTCGACAAGGGCTGATGAAGCGGTACTTAAAACGTTGGCGTAAAGAATACCTTAACCAACTTCGATCAATTCATCATAACAAAAGCGGACCATCTCGTAGCGTAAAAATTGGCGATGTGGTTTTAGTTCACGAAGACAATAAACCATGGTTACTATGGAGGTTAGCGGTTATACAATCAGTGTATCCTGGGCGCGACGGACGTGTAAGAGCGTGCGACATTCGGCTTAAGAACCAGCAAGTGCTCAGAAGGCCTATACAACTCCTCCTTAGATTGCATCAGCCATCTCCGGGCCCGAGGATGTAAAAAATTGAGGAAGCGAGACAACTATAATATATATTGTGAATTATTGAATTATTGTATTAAGATTTTTTTAGTATTAAATAGACCGCCGAGACTGTCACTAGTCCGGGAAACGTGAAATTGATTCTTGTGCTTTATTAATTTTTTACACCTGTACTGACAATTCTATTGGAACAGAGTATAGTAGAAAACTTAGTGGATAAGTTGTAAATATTAGGATGCAGGATGTCGCTAAAAGTACATGTTCTTCACTCTCATTTACTTACTTACTTAGTTGGCGCTACAGCTCGAGGTGAACCTGAGGCTGCTTCTCGCAACCATTTGTGTGTGCATGTTATATTTTTGCACGAATGGAAGGGACTCCGAACGGCCTGTTAAGAAGCTCAATCGCGTCAAATGATACTCTTTGATGCTTGTCAGATATTCGAAAGAGGTGGCACCGTGAAAATCCTATTTTAGGTGTTAGACCCGGCCAGGAGTTGAACCCGGGCAGCATTGCGTAGTAGTCCAACGCACTAACCACCACGGCTACGGCGACCCTCACTCTCATTTAGATTTTTTTTGTAGTGATAACGTGGTGAGCATTAGTGAAGAACATGCTGAAAAGTTTCCCCGAGACATCGCCTCAATGGAGGGCCGGTATCAGGGAAAATTGGATGCTAATATGATGGGCGACTACGTCTGGCAACGGGCAATTCCAAAGTTCACAGTAGGAAAACAAGAAAATCTCTGCACTTCTATAAGTGCATATGTGTAAAATAATAAATTGCTGGAAAAATACGAAATACAATTTTTGATGACCGATCAAAAAAAAAACACAAAAGTTCAAAACTTCAAATTCATTATTTTATTTGAAATAGCTTATATTTATGCTCGGTATCTTTTTGATATAAAATATACTCCAACTGGCTTGGTCTCCTGGTCGTGAGTGAGGTATGGCACATCATCTGTGAAGAGACAAAGTAAAAGAACCCATGAGCATTTTCAATGCTAGAAAGCCAATAAATATAAAAACTGCTGATAGTGGAAGAAAGCCTTCAAAATAATAGGCGATTCCAACATTCAATTGGAACCCCTTATTAGGACTTAGTGAGTGCAAGAGTCGTGCAAATTGCGATCGCTACACACGAAGCAGGAGATCGCCACATCTCCGTGCATAAAAGAAAAGTTGGCGGGCAAGCGGCAATCCTTCGACAAGCCCGCAGAAAAAAAAAATAATAGGACCGGAAGGCACCGATCAACTCACTTGACAGCGATCGAGGACGACTCACTCATCCCCGACCCGATACCCCAAGTGGTTGATTCCTCTCACTCAGTCGTATTAAAATGGCCAAGATCCATAATATGACTGGAAGTTGCCAATCAGCTCGCCTGACAGCGATCGAGGACGATTCATACATCCCCGACCCGATACCCCAAGCGGCCGATCATTTTAGACCAAGAGCCGACAGAAATTTTTGGGTGTGAATGATAACAAAAAATGTTTGGTACCATTGGATAGTTATTGATCTTCTAATTCTAAATGTGGTCGTCTTGCGGGGTCTAGTGGGGGCAATTGTAAGTAATACTATATCAAAAATGCAGTTTTTTCGAAAGTCCAAATAATTGGTATAACAACTTTATTATAATTTTGAAATGTAGAGCTGACCGCCATGATCACGAATATGGTGGTCAAAGACGGTTTGACCGATGCCTTCACCACGCAAGATGCCTTTAAAATATGCAAAAAATCGATTTTTGAAATAATTGTGATAACAAAAATTTTTTTTGCAAAATGTAGAGCTACCCTTCCTGATTGCAAATATGGTGGTCCAAGACGGTTTGACCGATGCCTTCACCCCACAAGACACCCTCAAAGTATGCAAGAAATCGATTTTTGAAATAATTTTGATAACAAAACATTTTTTTTTGCAAAATGCAGAGCTACCCTGCCTGATAGCAAATATGGTGGCCCAAGACGGTTTGACCGATGCCTTCACCCCGCAAGACGCACTAATAATTTTCATACTTACTTACCTACTTCACTTGCTTTTATTTGAACAAAAGGATAATGATTACAACAGTGCACTAAACTGTGATAATGCAAAACTTTATTCACTTTCACTCTCATCCGATGATTCGTTACTTAAAATATCCTTATCGCTGTCGCATTCTTTTGCGGTATTTTTAATTATGTCATCCAATTTGTCCGGTGTTGTTTGACCTTCAAACCAATTAATACCATATGCGTTATTGGTTAGCCTCCACCCGCGTTTCGCAGGTGTGAACTCGATTTCCTCGTTTTTCACAGCATTTTTCTAAATTATGCAGATGTAATTACTTCGTCGTACTTGCTTTAAAAGGACGGACTTATTTGGAGGGAAAATACCTTCTTCGAAACCTACAATAAGTAGATAAGTGAAACAAGCATTTACACATGTAGTTACACATTTCGGGCGAATAAAGTTTCAATTACATACGTAGGTTTGCCAGTTTTGTAAAAAATATCGTATCTTTCTTTGTCTTCATTGATGGCTTTGGTTTGACAAATACAACAAACGAGTTTTTCAATTTCATCTAGATCTTCTTCAGCAAGAAGCGTTCCATTTCCAAGTCTAGATAATGTCAGTTGCAATTCAAGCTTTTTAGGTCAACCGAACGGTTATTTTGTCATTGGATTGTTATTGATTTCATGCAGTCGCATATCCTTACTTTAAATGATTATATAATTACCTGTTTCGCAATTGTTTTCTTGGACAATAGGGCTAATAACACTTTTAGGGATAGCTGTAAATCATCTTTAACACGAACTGGTACCCGCTAACACAATAAACCACTTTTGGAAGAGTTATATCACTAAACTTGTACTTCATAACTTTTCGACATTTCAAAACAGCAGAACATTCCTTTAAGGTACTTTCCGTAAATAGTTTGATTTTTCTATTTGTGTTATTATGTGTGGGCACCGTAGCGCAAGTGGTTAGTGCGTCGGACTACTGAGCCAGCGGTCTTGGGTTCGAATCCCGCCGCAAACACCTAAAAAGTTTTTCACAGTGCCCACCTCTTTCGAATGTCTGACAAGCATCAAAGAGTATCATTTGTCACGATTGAGCTTCTCAACTCGCCGTTCGGAGTCGGCAAAAAACTGTAGGTCCCTTCCATTCGTGCAAAAAATGTAACACGCACACACAAATGGTTGCGAGAAGCAGGCCCAGGTTCACCTCGAGCTGTAGCGCCAACTAAGTAAGTAAGTTATTATTTTCACTATGAAAAACATTTTAAACTACCGTCCGCGTCAGTCATGGTTAAAGTCAGAAGTACAACTCAAGCTACCTACCTATCATTTTTCTAGTACTTGTAAGCATAAGAAAACATGCTGGAGAGTCCGAATTTAGTTCCAATTGTTTGTTTTTTTGCGTATGATACCGTTTATTCCATTGCACTCAGTAACAAAAATATGTTAATAACAAGTCTCATTATACGACTGCATACATTTACCCACATACATAGTAAGTGCAAGCTTTGTATATTGTTTGATGCTTGAATAATTGAAAACATGAAAAACTTCAATCCATCTTGAACAGATCGTATGATACCCTATCCCTATTTTATATTCCCATTTCTTTAACAACACCAAGGAACCTGTTTTTTCTTATTTAAAATATCGTTTTCTTGCATACTTTGAGGGCGTCTTGCGGGGTGAAGGCATCGGTCAAACCGTCTTGGACCACCATATTTGCAATCAGGAAGAAGGCATCGTTCAAACTGTCTTGGACCACCATATTCGTGATCAGGGCGGTCAGCTCTACATTTCAAAATTATAATAAAGTTGTTATACCAATTATTTGGACTTTCGAAACAACTGCATTTTTGATATAGTACATATTACTCACAATTGCCCCCACTATTTATACTCCACGTCAACATCGATCCTTACAAAACACAAAAACAAAACTAATCACGCACTCATGCATACACTTGTCTTGCTTTTACGTACCGTTTACCTCAGTTAAAATAATACTAAAAATAAAAAAAAATAAAAATAAACATAAACTAAAAGTGCTTAGAACAATTTATCCTAAATTTTTTATCACTATCAAAAACATATTAAAGCACTCTATGATACTCAGTGAAACTCACAAAGGATACATATTTTAAATAATAATAAAATAAATAAGAGAGAACAAAAAAAAATACAAGCAACTAGCCAAAGAAAAGACTCAGTGATTTTACTCACTTAAATGCCAATCTTAAATAATAATAAATATACTCAAGTAAAAAGGCAATGTAAATACTCAGTGATTCAACTCACTTTAAAATATTATAACATATTGTTAAGAAATAATCCACAATCAAAAGGCTAAGTGATATAAAGGCGAAAAGAAAACAAAGAAACATTCAGTGATTACTGACTTAAATGTAAATAGAAACAAAGAAAAATGCTCAGTGAAGTCACTCACTTTAAATATTAACAAAATCAAATGAAAATGCTCAGTGAATTTACTCACACTAAAATCAATATTTAATGAAAATAAACTATAATAAAAATATTAGCCAAAAGGCAATGAAAACACACTCAGTGGTTAAAACTCACACTAAAATCAATATTTAAATGAAAATAAACTATAATAAAAATATTAGCCAAAAGGCAATGAAAACGCTCAGTGATTAAAACTCACACTAAAATCAATATTTAATGAAAATAAACTATGATAAAAATATTAGCCAAAAGGCAATGAAAACACACTCAGTGGTTAAAACTCACACTAAAATTTAAATGAAAATAAACTATAATAAAAATATTAGCCAAAAGGCAATGAAAACGCTCAGTGATTAAAACTGACACTAAAATCAATATTTAATGAAAATAAACTATAGTAAAAATATTAGCCAAAAGGCAATAAAAACGCTCAGTGATTTAAACTCACACTAAAATCAATATTTAATGAAAATAAACTATAATAAAAATACTAGCCAAAAGGCAATGAAAACGCTCAGTGATTAAAACTCACAAGAAATAATTTCCGAACAGTCCGGGTTATACGTTTCTTCTTATTATTTTCCTCCTTGAATCCTCTTCTCCTTCAGTTCAACTTGCTCGTCACTTAAATTTCCGGGAACGCACTTTTCTATTCACTACTTCACTATCCAAAAGTTCACCACTGAATGAGGACTCTGTTCCTGATCATTCGTGTATTTTGGTGATTTCAGTAAAGGCTACCCCTACCATACACATAATTGCTATACAGCAACCGTATGTACCGAAAAGAAAACAAACCCAAACAACACACTACTGCGCAAAGGGTTATCCTTCGCGACGATTGACGCAGAATGGAAAATACATAAACTACCCTGGATAGCGAACGTCTATATGAAAAAAACGATCTTGTGCGTTGGTAGCACGCAATATCGTCGGCGGTAATGCAACGAATGCATATGTGCGTACGTTGTTAAAGAAAAAAAAAGTTGAACAAACAACCAAAAAAAAATATGTACGATCGTAAAAGATGGGTAAACCACATATTGGAAGAAAGAAAGATATTTAGGTATGCTCAACAACTACTCTTGCTATGCAAATCGATCGTCGTCGAGACGGCGACATTCTTGCGATCTATCAACAGTCACGAATGTGCTGTAAGATCGATATACAAAACAAAACTACCGTTCATACCGATAGCAATCCGTAGTGAAAACAACAAGACCGCAATAAAACATACCAAAACAATTGGGGTGGCCGGTCAACTCTTTGCCGGCACGTCATGATGAAGAAAGAAAATAGTCAGACCGTAACTAAACAAACAAAAACGAATGCCGGTCATAAATTCCCGAAAAGGATGCGTACATTCTCGAGGAGCCAAAAAAAAAAACAAATACTCAAAACGAAAAAAAACCTGCCTTACATATATGGAAGTGCCAATATTTTTATTTTGTTCGGATATATGATAGGTTATTCAAATTTGAAGTAACATATTGAATTAAGTTTTCTTTTATATATTTTTTTTAAATGCAAAAGTGCATAAATGCTCAAAAATGCCAACTTTTCGTTTAAATTCTGGAGCAATAGCTAACACTTAAGAAGAATTTTTGGCATTTTTGAAATGATCTGACATATGTATGTACCTATACCAAGCATAAACAATCCAAAAATGTACATAAACAAACATTTTTTGAAATTTTGTTACACAGTGTAATAATTAGAAATTACTAATTTTATTTATTTATTAAATTATCATTATTTTTAAAGGGTGATTTTTTAGCTGGTTTGGTTTTGGCAACACTGGTTTTGACAGCTGACGTGTGTTTAGTACCTTGTGTCACTGTCAAACAGCTTCAGTTTTGTTTGCAATTTAACCATGGATCGTCTTACAAATGAACAACGCTTGCAAATTATTGAATTTTACTATCAAAATTCGTGCTCGGTTCGAAATGTTCATCGCGCGCTGCTTCCGCTTTTTTATCGAAAAATTGTGTTCAGCGATGAGGCTCATTTTTGGTTGAATGGGTACGTAAATAAGCAAAATTGCCGCATTTGGAGTGAAGATCAGCCAGAAGCATTGCAACAGCTACCAATGCATCCTGAAAAAGCCACTGTTTGGTGCGGTTTATGGGCCGGCGGCATTATTGGGCCATATTTCTTCAAAGATGATGCGAATCGCAGCGTTACTGTCAATGGTGAACGCTACCGAGCGATGATAACAAACTTTTTTTTGCCCGAAATGGAAGTTCTTGACTTGCATGATATGTGGTTTCAACAAGACGGTGCCACATGCCACACAGCACGCGAAACAATGGCGCAATTGCGAGGCGAGTTTGGTGAACAGTTAATTTCACGTTTCGGGCCGGTCAATTGGCCGCCTAGATCGTGCGATTTGACACCATTAGATTATTTTTTGTGGGGGTATGTCAAGGCTAATGTCTATAGGGACAAGCCCGCTTCGATTGACGCACTGGAAGCCAACATCCATGCATTCATTCGTGAGATACCGGCCGATATGTGTGAAAGAGTATGCCAAAATTGGACTCAGCGGATGGGCTACCTGAAACGCAGCCGCGGTCAACATTTGCATGAAATTATCTTTAAACATTAAATTGCAAGGTTCAAACTATCGATTCAAATAAATATTTCATTAATTTTTTCGAATTTTTTGTGTTTTTTTTTTAAAAAAAGTTCTCAACCTCTTAAAAAATCACCCTTTATTATCTATACATATAAATTACTAGCTGTAACCCGGTGCGCTTCGCTCCACCTATCTTTTCAAAATTTGCCCGCGCACATAGTTATTCGGGTATGATAGAAAGGAAGTACAGTGAACTCTCTCATAACCGGACACTGACGGTGCCGAGAAATTTTCCCGGTTATGAGAGGTGTCCGGTTATGAGAGTTGTTCGGTTAAAGGGGAAACAAATAAATTGACATCAACGAAACACAATAAATAGACATATGGTATTAGTTTTATTTTATAAATGAATTCATTTTTATGTGATAAGCACAAATTACCGAAAAATTCATATTTCTGTCTATGGAAATCAAGCTTGAAATTACACATACATACATACATACACTTAACATACAAACCTATTTAAAAGGGGCAACGGGATTTATAAATGCACATAGTTCTTGGATGTTCGCGGACAAGACGGCATATGCCCTCATTGGTTAAGGAAATTAGCGGGTCATGATGGCATATGCCGTCAAAGAATTTTAGGTATGTTAGGACAAGACTGGATACTCCGATGAGAAATAAAGTTTCTATACTTCCATATTCCGGCATTATTTTATTCTACCAGAGACAAATTTTCACTTCACTGTGACCAGCGGAATCATTTTTATCTTTATTCAAAATTTGCATAAAATAATATAAAATATCTCTCAAAATGTCGGAGATATGCGTGTGTCATTCTAGCGATCTCCACCGAAAATTATGTGTCCGGGAGACCGCGAACCTGATAACAACGCAAAGGCACACTCCAAAGTTTACATTTTTGTTTCGTTTCTTTGCAAAGTGCTAAGAAGAGGAAAACAAAACAAAAACAAAAAAAAGTATGTAAATAATTTGCTATACGTAGATGTGTTTTGTCCAGTTAAGAGAGAGCGACATTCTATGGCGGTTACGAAAATTGGTGTCCGTGTCCGGTTATGAGAGAGTCCGGTTATGGGAGAGTTTTTACTATGAAAAATTTAGTTTTTATTTCCGTTCTTTGAAATCTGTCCGGTTATAAGAGGTGTCCGGTTATGAGAGGTGTCCGTAAGGAGAGAGTACACTGTACATAGTAGGAAGCAATCACTTCTGCTCTATTTTTAACTTCGATTTCCGTTTTTTTCTCTATCTGTCTGTCTGTATATCTATCTATCTATCTACCTATCTATCTATCTATCTATCTATCTATATATCTATCTATCTATCTATCTATCTATCTATCTATCTATCTATCTATCTATCTATCTATCTATCTATCTATCTATCTATCTATCTATCTATCTATCTATCTATCTATCTATCTATCTATCTATCTATCTATCTATCTATCTATCTATCTATCTATCTATCTATCTATCTATCTATCTATCTATCTATCTATCTATCTATCTATCTATCTATCTATCTATCTATCTATCTATCTATCTATCTATCTATCTATCTATCTATCTATCTATCTATCTATCTATCTATCTATCTATCTATCTATCTATCTATCTATCTATCTATCTATCTATCTATCTATCTATCTATCTATCTATCTATCTATCTATCTATCTATCTATCTATCTATCTATCTATCTATCTATCTATCTATCTATCTATCTATCTATCTATCTATCTATCTATCTATCTATCTATCTATCTATCTATCTATCTATCTATCTATCTATCTATCTATCTATCTATCTATCTATCTATCTATCTATCTATCTATCTATCTATCTATCTATCTATCTATCTATCTATCTATCTATCTATCTATCTATCTATCTATCTATCTATCTATCTATCTATCTATCTATCTATCTATCTATCTATCTATCTATCTATCTATCTATCTATCTATCTATCTATCTATCTATCTATCTATCTATCTATCTATCTATCTATCTATCTATCTATCTATCTATCTATCTATCTATCTATCTATCTATCTATCTATCTATCTATCTATCTATCTATCTATCTATCTATCTATCTATCTATCTATCTATCTATCTATCTATCTATCTATCTATCTATCTATCTATCTATCTATCTATCTATCTATCTATCTATCTATCTATCTATCTATCTATCTATCTATCTATCTATCTATCTATCTATCTATCTATCTATCTATCTATCTATCTATCTATCTATCTATCTATCTATCTATCTATCTATCTATCTATCTATCTATCTATCTATCTATCTATCTATCTATCTATCTATCTATCTATCTATCTATCTATCTATCTATCTATCTATCTATCTATCTATCTATCTATCGATAGATCTATCTATCTATCGATAGATCTATCTATCTATCTATCTATCTATCTATCTATCTATCTATCTATCTATCTATCTATCTATCTATCTATCTATCTATCTATCTATCCATCTATCTATCTATCTATCTATCTATCTATCCATCCATCCATCTATCTATCTATCTATCTATCTATCTATCTATCTATCTATCTATCTATCTATCTATATATCTATCTATCTATCTATCTATCTATCTATCTATCTATCTATCTATCTATCTATCTATATATCTATCTATCTATCTATCTATCTATCTATCTGCCTGTCTGTCAATCTATCTGTCTATCTATCTGTCTATCGGTCTGTCTGTCTGTCTGTCTTTCTGTCTGCCTGTCTGTCTATCTGTCTGTCTATCTGTCTGTCTGCCTGTCTGTCTATCTGTCTATAAGCCTGTCTGTCCGTCTGTCTGCCTATATTAATTGACCAAAATGATTCACATTTCACCTGAAATTAAATTTTGTATGACAGGTCCCGAAACCACCGGTTGTTGAGTAACCGCACTGATAAATGCTCAAAAATGCCAACTTTTCGTTTAAATTCTGGAGCAATAGCTAACACTTAAGAAGAATTTTTGGCATTTTTGAAATGATCTGACATATGTATGTACCTATACCAAGCATAAACAATCCAAAAATGTACATAACAAACATTTTTTGAAATTTTGTTACACAGTGTAATAATTAGAAATTACTAATTTTATTTATTTATTAAATTATCATTATTTTTATTATCTATACATATGGAAATCAAGCTTGAAATTACACATACATACATACATACACTTAACATACAAACCTATTTAAAAGGGGCAACGGGATTTATAAATGCACATAGTTCTTGGATGTTCGCGGACAAGACGGCATATGCCCTCATTGGTTAAGGAAATTAGCGGGTCATGATGGCATATGCCGTCAAAGAATTTTAGGTATGTTAGGACAAGACTGGATACTCCGATGAGAAATAAAGTTTCTATACTTCCATATTCCGGCATTATTTTATTCTACCAGAGACAAATTTTCACTTCACTGTGACCAGCGGAATCATTTTTATCTTTATTCAAAATTTGCATAAAATAATATAAAATATCTCTCAAAATGTCGGAGATATGCGTGTGTCATTCTAGCGATCTCCACCGAAAATTATGTGTCCGGGAGACCGCGAACCTGATAACAACGCAAAGGCACACTCCAAAGTTTACATTTTTGTTTCGTTTCTTTGCAAAGTGCTAAGAAGAGGAAAACAAAACAAAAACAAAAAAAAGTATGTAAATAATTTGCTATACGTAGATGTGTTTTGTCCAGTTAAGAGAGAGCGACATTCTATGGCGGTTACGAAAATTGGTGTCCGTGTCCGGTTATGAGAGAGTCCGGTTATGGGAGAGTTTTTACTATGAAAAATTTAGTTTTTATTTCCGTTCTTTGAAATCTGTCCGGTTATGAGAGGTGTCCGTAAGGAGAGAGTACACTGTACATAGTAGGAAGCAATCACTTCTGCTCTATTTTTAACTTCGATTTCCGTTTTTTTCTCTATCTGTCTGTCTGTATATCTATCTATCTATCTATCTATCTATCTATCTATCTATCTATCTATCTATCTATCTATCTATCTATCTATCTATCTATCTATCTATCTATCTATCTATCTATCTATCTATCTATCTATCTATCTATCTATCTATCTATCTATCTATCTATCTATCTATCTATCTATCTATCTATCTATCTATCTATCTATCTATCTATCTATCTATCTATCTATCTATCTATCTATCTATCTATCTATCTATCTATCTATCTATCTATCTATCTATCTATCTATCTATCTATCTATCTATCTATCTATCTATCTATCTATCTATCTATCTATCTATCTATCTATCTATCTATCTATCTATCTATCTATCTATCTATCTATCTATCTATCTAT